>CM074813.1:3124397-3143383 GCA_037447605.1 Zygnema circumcarinatum | reverse complement strand
CAACCTCAGACAGCATGGAACAGGCACCCTCCTGTTTCCAAACCGACGCAGCATTCATCCTGCCACGGTGAAGCTGGAGTTCAACTGATTTAAAAAATCTCTTTGAGCTGAAGGCCTGCGCGCAGACATAATAAAAGTCGCAATTAGATTGAAGGACGAAGCAAAGGTGTGAAACAAAACGACATGCTCAACACCTCATTCACTGCTCATCCATGGCAGCAGCCCATGAGTTCAGAGTTAGATGACGGACGGACTGCAGTCCGCGAGCACGGAACATGTCACTCGGAGTTCGTCCATGTGTTTGCGTGGATAGAGCTGCATAGTTTGGAAAGGATATTTACCGAAATAGATACTCCGCATGCTGGTACTTGGCATGGTACAGAACCTTCACTCCATGTTTCTCCAGATGCCTGTTCACGCGCTTGGCAATGCATCACAGTTCTGATGCACTTCACTACTCATATCTTGAACAGTTCTATACCGACAAAAAACCTACACGAGTACACAAGAAATAGTATCATCGTGCTTTGAAGCATAACACAAATATGTGCCGCAAACATGTAAAGCCCCGCCTTAAAACTCTACACACTCTAAATCTCGAAAATGGAACTGTTGTCTGACCTCTTGACGTCCTTCGAGGGAACAATTTGATCTCGCCCCGCCAACATAACTGTCGACTGTAACGGAAGTTGGTCCGTCCACAAATGCAGCATATGCCTGTCCAGTTTGTGCCCACCGCTCCCTCCATAGTCATGAATCCAAACACAACCTTCTCATGATTTACTAGGCCTAGAGGATAAGGAAAGAATGGAGGAGAAAGTAGAGGAAAGACGAGGGAAACGCAGAGAGCGGAACTGGGAAGAGAAGGAGAGGAGAAAACAAAGGAAGTAAGGGGAGGGAGAGCTCGAACAGGAGAAATAGGGAGAGGCCCAAAAAGTGGGAAGGAGAGAAATGGAAAGAGAGAGCGAAGTCGAGAGAAAGGAGGAGAGGGAAGAGTAGAAAGAGAAAGCGAGCACTATAAAGCGAGGGGGTTTTCGACCCTCACCAGTCGAAGCCTCGGCAGAGGACCTGCGCCACCTGCAGCTCGCGCGAGCAGAGAAACCACCTCGCAGTGTCGCACGCCGTCACGAACATGTTCTCACCACGGGGCTCTCTGGGCGCACCCGGAAGAATGCGATTCGACAAAACATGTCAATGAAAGTCATACATCTCAAAGGAGGATGCGGAACATAATTGAAGCAACGCGTTAGGCAACGAAACAAGGAAACAAGTAGAACAGAACAGCAACGAGGGGAGCTCCATGGAACCTGTAGACAAAGTTGTAGACCACGTCGGGCAGGCAGAGCAGAAAGCAGACGGGGTCCACGAGGCCGAGGGAGGCCACGAGCTCAGGAAACCGCCGGACAAGCTGCAAGCTCACGCCGTACAAAATGATAACTATCTGACTAAGGTAACATGAAGCGACAAATACTCGAAAAAAAAAAAAAAAAAGTTTTAAAGTCCTAAGATCTTCAAAACCTACACTTGACAACAGGATTCAGGCGGTACAGCTAATTTTTGAGCCAGCGTTGTGCCCTCACCCCCGCCACGATGAGCGAGCCGTACGAGTGGCCGATGTACTGAGCGGGGCCGAGCCCGTGCTCGGCGTGGATGCCCTTTATGGCGTCTATCTGGCAACCGCCTCATACCAAGGCACGTTTAGGGTTTTGGTTCTGTATTTGGTCGTTTCTATGTTATTTCTATCAAACGTTGGAGGACTTAGAGGGGTATCAGGGTTAGACGATCAGGGCGATTTCCAAGATTTTCAACAACACGAGTCTTCTACAAAAGTTTTGAAGAATCGAGAGCTGTTAGGGTTGAAGATTTTTTCAGTAGTACGCACCACATCGTTGGCTGAGGGAATCTTCTTTCTGATCTGCAGTGCGATGTGGGGCAGCTCCACCACCACCATGGGCTGCGAATCCCCAGGAAACAAAAAGACAGCATTGAAGTTCCATTTAAAGAATGCTTGTTTCCATCTTCCATCAGATGGAATGAAACAGCAGCACGCAAGGAAGGGAAGGGAGGGGAATGGGAGGGGTGGGAATAGTAGGACATGGGAGACAGGGCCGCGATGAATGGGCACGAGTATGTGTGCGTGTGAGAGAGAGAGACAGGGAGAGAAGGAGGGAGGGAGAGAGGGGGTCGGTGAGAGAGAGAAACTGACAGATTGATGGCCCTCAAGGAGCATGTGGATGAATGAGAGGTAGGGAGTGACCCCAATCCCCAGCCCATGAATGAAGACCCGGGGGACCGCCAACTTTTGTCCCACATTTGCGCCCTGAAAAGAAGCAAACAACACACATTATGAAGTAAATCTCACATTCAATACACAAGTTACAACATCACGATGAAACCACGCCTGAACTCAGCCCCTAGAACTTCAAGCCCTCACCTCCCTCTATGAATACTACCTATGTTGGAAGCACCTTCATCATTAGGGGAAAAAGCGGGGGACACTGACTTTATCGTGTCAATCGCCCAAAAAAGAAAATCATCTCCAGCAGGGAGAGGAGCAGAAGAAGCGCACAGAAATAAAAAGGCAAAATTAGGGTCCAAGGTTTTTACCGTAGCAGGGCGGAACCAGTACTGCAGCAGCCGACCTTTGCTTTGCCGCCTGCAGCAGTGCGCCCTTCGACCAAAAGTCAAGCTTCACTTCAACACAGCATGATTCACAACATACAAAAACAAAGCCATCGCAGACAGAGACGAGTCCTCCATCGTCAGCGTTGGCAACACGCCATTGGGGATTTTGCAGGGCACGAAAGCGCGCACTTTTGGAAGTTCAAGCAGCGAAGGACGAGCCCCGTCACCAGTGCAACCATTTGTCCCCTGCCAACATAGAGACAATAAGGGCAGAAAATAAAACCATTTGCCTTTGTCAGTTTCATATATCGCCAAAACGGAAACGGCAAAGAAAAGAAAGAAATCACAGGTTCCCCCACCCTCTCTCCTGCCCTCTCCCTCCTCCCCCTCCCACCCCCCTCCCCCCCGCAGTCCAACCCCCTGACCAGGCGTAGAGCGCGAGCGGGTGGTGCAGAGTGCGCAGGGGCTCGCGGTTGTGCGCCATAAAGCGCAGCCCCTCGGCATGGCCGGCCTCGAAGGACAGCTCCCACACCTCCTCCGCCCGCTTTATGTGCCCTGGGAAGGAGGGGCAGAGAGAGAGAGAGAGCGAGATCATGGAACAACGAACAAGGGAAGGGACAAAAATACTATAGAGCGGACACCGATTGAAGTCCAGCTCCTCCAAAGGACAAAAAGTCGAACTGCGCAAAGGTAAGAAGCGCAGCGGGAGCAGCTACTTCACAGGTTGAAGTGCGTGGGTGCAAGACAAAGGGGACAAGTAAGTCGCCTCAGCGGCATTTCCAAAGGGTCTTAGTTCAGTTTCTTGTACCTTCAATCGCTTCTCTGTGTCTTTCGGTCAATTCCTCCACCGACCTGTTCGATGTAAACAACCGATAAGTCAAAGGAAAAATCATCTCCTGAACTAATCAACAAACAAAAAAGTAAAAAATCGAAATGTACGGAAATAAAAGAGCAGAGAAGGAGGGGGGGAAGCAAAAGATCGCTGAGGTTTGCAACAAACCGGTGATAAAATGCGTAGGCCATAAATTCGCGCATGTTTTCACGCTTTATTTTCTCAAATGGCGCCCCCAAGAACCAGCCCGATAAGAACTGCCGCTCATCAATGTCGCCGCTGCCACACCCACACTCTCACAGAGATGGTCAGTGTGAGGCACGCCCCCCTCACATGAAGGGAGGGAGGGATACTAAATCTAGATAGTAAAACAAGTTGCATGAGAATCTCTCTAACAATCTCCCTATAACCTGAATGAAAGAAAGTGATGGAGTAGAAGGAAGGGGGGGGAAGGGAGGGGAGAGAAGGAAGGAGAGGAGTGAAGTAGGAACGGAAATCTAAGAGAGAAGAAGCGCAGGAGGGAAGGATGAAGGAGGGCAACAGAATGGCGGGATAGAATGCTGGGTTTTTGGAGAACAGGAGAGAAAAGAAAGGGACGAGGTTGAGGGACGGGAGAGGGAGACTGCAAGAGAATGAAATGGGGATAGGGAGGAAGGAGGTTGGAGGGAGGGTGAAGGGGATAGACAGAATGTGAGAGAGTAATACTTTCAACGGATGAAATATATATCTCACCGGAGCGCAAGTATTCGGTCTAGCAGTACTGTGACTTCTTCCGGCTCCGGAACAGGGTTCTGAATCAGCGATTTATTCACTCGCTGGTATTCAAAATACCGATAGACAGCAAATAAAGCCTGCAACACCATTCATGTGTTAGTTAAACTAAGAGAAGCAGGACTGAAAACACGGGAAAATGGAAGGCGCAAGGAAATCCGTACCTCTGCAATTGCCCAGCAGGAGAGCACTTGGAAAATTGCCGACCGACAAAGGAGAAAAAAGACAATGCAGGCGTTTGCTGGAGAAGCATAAAGCACACCGGAAAGCAATAGCCTGCAGGGGACCCAACCATTATCATAAAAAATGTCCTCTCGTTCCGCCCAACATTCGTCTTGTATCAATTCGATAAACAGCGAACATAGACGAACATTGCAGTCCCAACAGTCACTCCTACCACCTCACATTCCGAATTCCAAAAAAAAATTCTCACCTAAAGTCCCTGGCCTCCCAGCTGAAGCTTAACATTTCAAAAATACAAAACCTTCGACAGCAGATAATAAAGATTAAACGAAATAACAGAACACGATGTTCCTGCCAAGATAATTCCATTCTTGGTTCCCTCACCAGAGCTTCCCCTGCAGAGAATCCATAGCGGCCTGGGTTCTCCCCTTCCGCTCCTTCTGCCCCTCTGCCGCATAGCTCCCTCTCACTGCCTTCGCCCCGGTCAACGAGCTTCTGCCATGTGGCCGCGCCACATGGCTCCACGTCCTAATCTGCGAGTCCGCAACGCCCTGCAGAGCGCTCTCCCAGCGCTCCATAGAGGCGGAGAGCTGCCCCTGCCATGGCTGCCAGGGCGGCTGCAGGAGGATGTCGGCCTGTGATGCAGTGAACGCCAGCGACATCATTGAGATGTAGGGGGCGCCGCGAGGAGAGGGCTTAGGGCTCAAGCGTCTCGGGTGCTGGCTGCTGTCAGGTTTCTGCCACGTGGCAGGCCGGGAGAGGAGGGAGAAGGAAGCCAGCGCGAAGGCGGGGGAGGCCGCTCGGGGCGAGCCGCTCAGCCGGGGAGGGAGGGAGGGAGGGAGGGGGAAGGGAGGGAAGGAGGGAGGGAGGAGGGAGGGCGAGGGGGGTACGGCGAAGCGGCCGGGGAGAGCGCGCCAGCAGGCGGCAGAAGTGACACGTGGCATGCGTGCAGACGCGCTCCTCGAGCTTCCGGGCCACCTGCACTGCCACGTCAGCTTTAAGGCCAATGGGAGCGCGCCACGTTCCACAGCGCGCTCTGGCAGTCGGCGCCCTCAGAGGCTTCTGCGCAGGCGCGCTCGACGCCGCGCGCCAACGGAGACTCGGTGCTGCTCTGGCGGATGTGCCGCGGGGACACGGGAGGAGGCCGCAGGGCGGGATACGGCTTCCGCAAGCGTGAACCGACTCTGGCGGTCTCGCGCAGCCAGTCCCGCGCGGCGGCGGATGGCCCTTTCAAACGGGGCGCCCGTTCCTCCGCAAGTGCGTCGGCGGGCGGCCGGTTGGGAGGGGGGGGGGTGGGTGGGCCGTGTGCAGACTACCGTTGTCGATACGAACGATACGATATTCAATCGGTATCGTACTCTTTGTAACCGTGTCGCCATCTCCGCGACCGATTCGGTTCAGTACGGTGCAGTAGCAGTTACTGTACGACACCGTGGTTTCCCTCTACAGTTCCGTTATAGGTGAACATAAGCATTGTACATAGACGCCGTTGGTCGTACGGCAATGTAAATTTTATTCGTACGGTTGGACCGTTTCAAAAAGGAACCGTTGTGGTACCGTACGAATGGTACGATTCGTACGATTTCGCTTCGTACTGGTACGGCCGTTTCCTGAGTGAAGGAAGGCGCTGCAAGCAGGCCCTTCCGGTGGCCACTTTTTGCTTGATCCTTCCTTGGAGGGCAGGATCTGCAGATCCATCTTGCAACCATTGCACTCCCGCAGCATTATTCGTAGCTGGTCATGGGAACAACTTTCTCGGTACCTGATTCGGGAATCACGGAAAACTGAAATGTGGAGTCGCATCTTATCTCTGGAGAAAAGAAGGGTGGTGGAATAGCAATATTTGGAGGTGTACATTTCTGAAAGCATGCAGGAAGTATTCATCCGATTCGTTTTTTCCTGATCTGGTTTTGTACTCCCGGGTTCTCATTTTCTATTTCTTCGAAGACCAGATACATACGATTTAGGTTGCGGCCAAAGCGCCCTAATTATGAAAAAGGGGAAACGGAGCAGAGAGAGGGGATTGAGGAGTGGGCGGAGGTGGAATTTGGGAGAGAGGAGCCAGGGAGGAATGATAGTAGGACGGTTTAACACGCGAGGAAATCACTGAGAGCGAGAGGGAGGGGAGAGGTAGAGTAAAAAAAAAGGAGAGGGCAACATGACGAATGTACTTCGTCAGATATGTCTGTAGAACTCTGACTAGGCTCCTACACAGATGAATTCTTCCGAGAGAAATCAAGAGATGGAGGAAATTCGAAAGTTTGGTGAGCGATGGATGTGGCAAATGCAGGGAGGAAGTGGCTCCCCTTCGCCCGTATCCAATCAGCCAAAGGTAGCCTTCATGCACGTTCAAGCAGGGAGATTGAAAATGGGTGACGGGGGGACAAAGAGAGAGAACATAGAATGGCGGAGAGACAGAGGGAAGAGAGAGTGAGAAGAGAGACCGACAGAGAGGAGGACGACAAAGAGTGTGAACAGAGAGTCAGTGAAGATTGTGAGCCAAAGGAAGGGAGAGGAATAAGCATTATTCTTATCATAATCATCCTCATTTCCTTTTTGGACTCTTCCCTGTCGCCAACCACCCATTTCCTCTGTCTTCCTCCGTTCATACGTACATGATCCTCGTGTCACCATGATGTCGGTTGTCATCGTCTTTGTCGCCACTATTATTGTCCCTCCCCCCTTTCGCTCTTCTCTCTCTTCTGTCCCTCTTCGCGTTCCTCACACGCTATCATTTCAAGAATTCAAGAATTCAAATACTTGTGCTCACCGATGAAAGCCTACTTCACGGCCCTCATCAAGTTTGTCCCAAGAGTCCCCTTACATTGTTCAATCCGTTATGTCTTCCAATTAACCCTTACCAAACGAGCCGTTCCAAACCACCTCCAACAAGCCCAATCCAACCACCAGTTCGTATACCACAACAAAAGCAACTAACGAATATCTTCCACGTCACGTTTGAATTTGCGGCCTTCAATTGCTTATCAATGAAGCTGCTTATGAATGTAGTGAACGTTTCAAACTTAAACCTTTTTCATTCTTAACCATTCGCAGGTTCCGGAGCGAGCTGCTGTGGCAGCCAGTCTTGCCCGCAGAATTACTTCGCTTCCACCCCATGAGCGCATAGCTCTCCCATCTAATCAGATTGGAGAGAAGAACAATAACAGTTTTTATGGTGGAATGTCGGCTTTTGTTGCAACTCGGGTGCCTGGACAAGAGGTGGAGGAGATAGACGAGAGGTCGTACGAGGAGGTGTGCGGCAGTTGTAGGGTTGGTTTAGCCTTAGCTTTGTGGGTTTTCTGTCCGTTTTTCTTGTTTTGGGCATTCAAGGGCTGTCGCAAGAAAAATGAGTAGGTCGTAGTACGATTTGATTTTTTTTTTTATGTGTTCATTTTGGGGGTTATCTTGCAGAGTTTTGATCCTGTTCGTGCGATGCTAGAAAGCCTTCCACCAAATGCGAATCTGCAATATTTTGGGGTGGAGGTGAGTTTACATCACAACAATGGCCTCGGGCTCGTCCTCGGAGATCATTGACAATTTCATTTTGGGGGCAGGAATGCCAAGAAGAGAGCGATACAATACACGAAGTATCCAAATAGATGTTCAAGCTCTTAGGCTTCAAGAATTTGCCAGGCAATAGTCAGGTGTGCGTGAAAACCGGCAGACATTGTTTTTTCTAGGAATAATCATTAATGCGTAGAGCCAATCCAAACTAGAAAATTACGGAGCTTGCGATATTCATGGAACCCAGGCATTCAATGCAAGCCTTATGTTCGTAGGCGTGCTTCAAGTTAGACGTTTCGTCAGCTCCATCATTAAGCATGTTTTTTTTTGGTAAAACCAATGAACCACTCTTCAATTTTTTTTTTCTAAGATACTTTATTGATGTTGAATTTTAGTCTACCGGTTCTCTATTGCCGATCATCATAGACACGGTCAAATACAATAGATCAGCTCTTAACTCCGTAAAACCCTTCAGCCCAAACACTCCTAAGAAGCTCCATATTCAAACCTTCAAGCCCGATTGAACCCCTTCACCCAAAGGGAATGATGATTAGTCTTTCTGCGTTTCTTCTACCGCGCTCCCTTTTCCTCTCTCACTCTCTCCCGGCCGGAGACATGGGCGCAGAGCGGTAAGAAGCTGCTGCAGCTGGATGACGTCACTGCGCGGCTCTCGCGCCAGGTCATGGAGCACCACGAGGATATGGGTACACTGCAGCCCCTTCGTGCACTACTCATCAGATATTTTGTACCCACTTTGTTTCTTTTTTAGCTGCATTTTTATTGCTCAGGCCTTCATAGGGATTCTTGAACTCAACATGTATATACCCTTGATGATCTCCGTGGTGGAGCATTGTTTGGCATTTCTCAGTTGCCGGGATGCAGCTTGTAACTGAATTGGAGCGGGACCTGCAACTCGTTCTCATAATTTGCAAGGTTGGTCCGTCGTTCCTTTCTCTCTGCTCAACTCGAAGATCCTAAATGGTGCTTGCTTCTCGCGCCTGTAATTCGAAGTCTGTATCACGCCAACACGTCAAAAAAAAATCTCCTTCAATCAGTCGATATACGGACTGGACGAATGCTGGAATGTGATGTGTTCAAAACGGCGCAATTTTTAGAGTCTCATAGCGGACCGGAAAATGCAGCAACGGCTGATTCTGGATACTACGAGAATCACGTGGGCTTGTATCCCGTTCTTTAATGAAGCTTCCTGTGAACTTTCACAGTGCATTCATTTCACGTCATAAACATTCCAGTTTAAAGGTACTTGAGTTGGAAGTGAAATTGTCCAATTTAAGCAGTGGTTCTCCTTTTCACCCTAGGTTAAGTTTGATCAGGAAAATGCTGTTCTTTTGTCGATCTAACGAGACGGGGTTGTTGTTGTGGGGTGCACACAGAATGCAAGGCGCAATCTGGCGGCAGCCTCGCGAGAAGTATCGCAGGACTTGGTCGTCACATCGAGCGTCTGCAAGAAGCAAGTCCTCACTGTAAGCCTTGCTCACTCTGCGTCAAGGAAATCCGAAACGAGGGAGAATTTTGGGGAAGATCGCGAGACAGGGGAGTGGGGGACGGGGGGTGGAAATCGAGGGAGGAAAAAAGGAAGGACAGAACGGAGGAGAGAGGGAGACCATGGGTATAGCAGCATTTGAACCTGCGACCATGGAGAGGAGAGGAAGGCAAGCAGCTTCTAAGTGAGGTGGTCAAATTCGATCTCAGAAACATATGAAAGTGCGGCGAATTGGCAGGACATGCTCCCTGTGCTTCTGCGCATGCAAGACATTGTGGAGACGAAGGGCCGCCTGGAGGCCACTGTGGAGGAGGGCAACTACGCCAAAGTGAGCCTCTTTCTCACTCACTCATTTCATTTTCATTCAAAATTGATTAAGGTCCGTCCACCTGTTGTATCCACCTTGCGGGTGAACTCTGAGCAGAGTTCAACTTTGTGGAGGGTTGTGCAGGCGCTGAGGATGTGTTCGGAGTGCCTGATGATGATAGAGGAGTGCTCGCAGCTGCGCGCCATTCAAGACATGAATAAGAGCATAGAGGTGCGGTCTGTTCATTCGTCGGCTCTTCATGGAAGTAGCAAACGTGGAGAAGTACTATGAGCGGAACTTGGCCTTTTGAACTAATGCCTTAACCTTTTCATTTTTGCTTTTTCCCTTTTCGCAGGAATGGCTAACACGGACGATTGAGCGAGTCGATGGTCTGTTGCTCGAGACTTGCCGCCACTTCAACTCTGAGACGTACGCCTCGGTACGTAAAACTCTCCCTTTAATTCTTTACAGGAACGGGAATAGACACTTTCTGGGGAGAGGAAAGGGAGAAGGAGAAACAGGGATCCAGGTTGAAGCAGAGAGGGAGGCAGAAGGAGAATGCGACAAGGAGGCAGTTGCAGGGATAGGGGAAAGAGTGGGAGAGTTAGTTGCATAGAGTAAGAGAGAGTCACATAGGGTGAAAGGAGGCTAGAGTTGAAAAAAGAGGCGGGGAGCGAGATAGAGAGTGGAAGATGGAGACGAGCTGATTGAGATGAGATGTTTTTTTGGCGCTGCGCAGGTGATCGATGCATACGCCGTGATGGACTATGCGGCCAGTCTTTCGGAGAAAGTGCAGACGTACTTCGCTCAGGCAGTGGTCTCGGAGACGTATGAAGTCCTGCGAACGTACTACTTCATGGTGAGATGCTTTGGACGCCGATTCTAACTTCTGACATACCTTGAGCATCTCTTTAGAGATTTGGAAAGTCTACACCCCCCAGCATGGAGCCTGGAAAGCCTACTGTTCCTAGAAACCCTAGAATCCTAGAAGCCCTGAACAATGTAGAAACTTGGAAATGTGGAGGCTGTTGAATTTGTTGAAATGACCATGAATTAGCCATAAGAGGGGATGGTGCTCGTACTCTCTATTTTGTGAGAGATGTACAATCAGCACACTTAATGCTTAACTCTTACAATCATGAGGTGTTACTATGCATATGTCCCCTTCAAGCGAATAATACTCCTTTTTGAAGCAGGCCTCTGAAGGGCGGGACCCACAACTCGTCCTCAAGAAAAGCAGGCAAGCTCTCTGCCACTCGTGGTTTTTGGTATCATTGGGATTTCTTGGCCTGCTTAAGCTTTGGGGGTTCACATCGTTCATTTTTGGCGTATACAGAGGTTCAAGTCTGGAAAGAACGAGGGAGAATGAGAAGCAGAAGGAGAAGGAGAGGATGTTTAGGGGTGTCATTTGACTTCTTTGGTAAAGACTGAGAATGGAGGCAATGTCGATTGTTTTGTTTTCGTTTTCTTGAGTTCTGTGATCATGTTTGACAATTGTTGCTATTTGAATGTTGATTCTCAGTAGAACACATGTGGGAGGGCAACAGATTACCGTATAATGAGCTCTGCACACATCTATCAGATTCCGTTTTCCGCGAATGCTTACGCAAGACGTTGGCCGTTCTCTTTGACTTACTGTGCTCCTACCACACGATGATGTGCTGGCAGCATCCCAAGGTATGGTCGCCCCATCAAGCATAGGCGATAGTTTCCATGTTTCCTTATGAACTGATTTTATCGGCTGACTGCAATATTTGCAAAGACAGCAAGGCTTGAAGTTTTGGCTGTTTTGAAGGCTCACGAGCTACCGGGATTGTCTTCTCCCTTACAGAGCATGGCCACATTTCTCCCTCTCCTTGTCTGGCAGGTTGCAACTTTGCCCCCAAAGACAAGTGGGCCCTCACATAAGCGTTTAGGCAGTGCAGCATTCTTGCCTTCACCTGACTCCCCTAACTTAATATCATCTGGGAAAACAACTGTATTAAGCTCAAGTACCACCTCTCCTTTTATGTCTCCAAGAAAGCCTCCTTCTACTTCGGGTCCTGCTGTTTCAGAAGGTTCCAAGGGGATACCTTTCCGCCCAAATCACCTGTCGTCTCCTTCACAAAGCAATGCATCTACCCCATTTGGAACCCCTACCAAAGTTGTGATGAATAATAGCGAAAACGAAGTTCCGGGAGGCGATTTTCGCGAAGTTAGCACAAATTCAACCCCCCAGCGCGCGGTTTTGGGGGAGGTGCAACTGGGCCGAGTGGCCGAACCCATAGGGCCCTCTTCAACCAGAAGAGAGGCAGACGCGTTTGGAACTGCGAGCATAGAGAGAGCAGCGGGAGAGTCTGCTTTACCTGCCGACGGAGACGCTGTTTCTGTGTCAGTTTCGGATTCAGTAGAGGAAGGTGTCGGAAGAGAAGAGGATATGGTGGGGAAACCCACAGAGGGAGAAGAATCTTTCATGGAGGGGCCGATGGCTGCAGACACTCTGGCTAATAGGATGAGAGTAGAGACGACAGCAGCTGTACGGAAGTCGCTAGAAAGAGGGAGAAAGACAGCTTGGGAACTTGCAGCTCGGAGGGTTTCAGCCTTACTATCAGCGGATGCTATGGTTTCTGCCACAGCTCATCAATTTTTACAGGTAAGGGATTCCCTTACTTCTGAACCCTCGTTGAAACTCTGTAAATCTGGACAACCTCAATGGATCCTGAAGGCCTTCAGCCGCAGCGCGTGCAAGCATTCTAAACCCATCTTTATAATAACAAGGCCGTGGTATTGAGTCCGTTGGTAGACTGCAGAGCGGAGCGGAGCTAAGAGAGATGAGTGAATGCGTCCTTGAATCGGGCACCAAACTGCAGCATATGGTTGGAATGAAGTGGTTGTGCGATGGGAGCAATGTGTGGGAGTAGAGTGATGGTCTGTGGAAGAGAGGGTGGGATAGCAGGCTTTGGAGTGGACCAATCGTTTCATCCTTGCGGGGGAGGCCTTCAGTGGAGCGGATGCGTTAGGGCTGCGAGCGAAGGTCACAAGGCAGAGCGAAAAGTACTTCAAAACGTTTCACCGGCAGAGCTTGGAGGTGGGTTTCGCCTGCCTAGTTGATTGCACTCCCACCTCCCTTCCTCCCTCTTCGCATCCTCCTTTCTCTCTCTACCACTATGAGTAGAGAGCACCAAGAAAAGCTTCACAGTAGCAACTCATTTGCGCCATTCGTGCCCTTCCCGCATCTCCGACTCACCCTGTATGCTTGCCTACCTTATGTGAACATCCTGTAATGATGCATGCAAAAGTGATGTCGCAGGTGCTCCGGATGATGCAAGAGCGAGAGAACTGGCAGCCTCTCCCACCCTCGGCTCTCCAAAATGTGAATCTCGCAGGGCTGACTGGAGATGGAGCGGCCGTTCTTGCTACATCGCCCTTAGGGCTCAATAACGATGCGGGGAGTGCCTCTATGCGGAGTCCGCTGATGGGATCTGCTGTCATAGGAGGAGCCGACAGCATGGGGGGAGAGCGTCTTGGGAATGGGGATGTAAAGACAAGCTTCGCAGATTGGATGGCTGCTGGTAATCCTTTCAAAGATGACAGAGAAGGTACAAATGGTAGAGGGGAGGCAGAGAGTGTGAGAGAGAGAGAGAGAGACAAAGGGGGAGGGCTGGACAGAGATGAACGAGACGCAGCAGGCGGAGCAGATGTGGGACCTGAAGGCGATGGAGAGGAGGAAGCGAGAAGCGGAGGAAGGGCCGTGAAGAGGGCGAATTCCGAGAAGCTTCTAGAAAATGCAGGAAATTCGAAAGCTTTGGTCGCCAATGGGGTGAGTCGGCGGAGCGTGTCGAGCTTGAGACCGAGCGATTGGTCTGCGCCACGTGACTCCTCCATTCGGCGAATAGCGAGTGAGAGAAGTTGGAAGGGAGGGCTGGGAGGGGGGGTAGTGGAGGAGGAAGACGAGGAGGAGGAGGAGGATGAGAGAGAGGAGCTGATGGCGGATTTCATCGATGAGGAGAGTCAAAAGCCGAGCGGGAGATCAAGTGCTCAGCGCTACTCCAAATGGCCCTCCGCGGGAGGGAGTGGCCCTACTGCGGGAGGGGGTGGAGGGGACGGAAAGGTGGTCATCACCGGCTCGTCAGTCAGCGTGCTCAGGTGGGCACAAAGAGAGAGGGATCGCAGGACTTCAGTGATTCATAATCGTTAGTTTTTATGAGATCTATGTACAGATGCATGTTGTGAAGTGCATTTGTTTGAGGGCTGCTGAAATGCGCGGCCGAGACTTGGGGTCTCAGAGATTTGGTTTGGATTTTTGTCCAGGTTTATGGACCGGTATGCCCGCCTCATGCAGATTCTGCAGCCCATCTCAGCGGAAGTCTTCAAGGTGAGAGAGCGAGAGACATCGTGCTTGAAATCATGGAAAAAAAATGTTGACACAGTTCTTTCCCTTTTGTGTCCCATTCGGTCAATTTTTTGATGAACCCCTTGCACTTCCTGCTCGCTTACAATTTTTCTTTCTCTCGCACACTCTTCTTCCTTCTTTTTGTGCCCCGCATCCCTCTTCTCGCCCCCTATCTTGCATCCTCTCTGTTCTCCCTCCCTTCTTTCACTCGCTCTCCCTTTTTTTGAGGAGGACAAGTTTTATCAATAACCTTTCAACAAACATAAACCACCCTTGCATATCGCTCAACGTGTTGGCTCTTCAAATCATTGTCAGGTACTTTTTGGATGCATTTTTTTGTCTTGTTCTCCTAACTTCTATTTGCGGGTCGGTGCGAGCAGGGGCTCTGCCAGCTTTTTGACCTCTACCTCCTCGCCATTTTCCGGACGTTTGGGCAACGCGAAGCCTTCACTTTAACTCGCATTCAAAATGAAACTCCCACTACTGCTCGTAGGTGCCGGGCTGAAACTTCACAGTTTCGGGGTCCACTTAAAACGCTTGTTCCTGATATATTTACCTGATGGGTTTATTTCCAGCCAACTGACGTCTAACATTTGATAAAACATAGGTTGTGCCAAGGCATGCTGACACATGTTTCCAGCCAGCCCCTCAACCCTATGATTTGGAGTCGATGCTGACATGGATTTGTGTATTCTCCTCTGCCATTCAGTGCTGACCCCGCGCCTTCGAGCCACGTTGGTGCGCATATCCCAAGGCCTGGACGAGTACCGTGCGCGGAGCGGCCCCCCTCCTTCCGGCGACAACGTAACGCCCCTCAACGCGCACCCCGCAGCGATAGTGTCACCCGGCAACCTGTACGGTCTGCGAGTATGGCCACAACAAATCCCACCCATTCCGAAAAAGCACAAAGCCTCAATTCAGTTAGGCAGAGAGCGACAGAAGTTGACTCTGAAAGAGGATTTCTTCAAAGTCAAGAGAATATCCGCTGTAGTTTCCCAGCATTTTAAAAAATATGGCATTGCGTGAAAAGTTAAAATTTGATGCAGCAGGAAATTGCTTCTGAGTTTCTGAAGGCTGTGATTCTGCAGGAGCGTTGTGTGGCGACTGAGTCGATTTTGTGGTTGGCGGAGTTCATGCGGAGATGCCGCCCTCGCTTTCAAGCTCTCCTGCCCCAGTCTGCTCTTCCAGCCATGGAACATTTCTATGCACGGACGGTGCGTTGGAAGGGAGAGAGACAGTTGTTCTTGTGATGCATCATCATCATCATCATCATCATCATCATCATCATCATGCTATCCGGCCAAAAACACGTTTGAAAGGAACAATCCGGTTGCCATGTATGTGCTTACGAAAAGTCATTGGGAGGAAGGTGGAGGTGATAAATAAACCTTCAGGAACCCTCAAATCCTCACATATGCTGAAACTCTGAGAGTCCGGAAACATGGGAATCGGTATGTCATGTTATGCCATGTTTACCCCTCCTGGAAACTGTCAGTTCAGCTGCTTGAAGGCAGTCGCGAGGTGGGTGCAGGTCGACGCAGTGCCGGACCTCCGCGAGCACGTGCACAAGGCCCTCGCGCGCCTCCTCATGAACGTGGGCGGGTCAGAAGCAGTCCTTCGCCAAACTAACGACTGTTCCTAGGCTGTACAGAGATTCAAGCTTCAGGATTGTAGATTTCTAGAAGCATAGGACGGCCGGGTCCTGCCTTTCTCCCCCTCGTCATATGACTGACTCTCTCTGAAGCAAGTCCCACTATACGGAAGAACGCTAAAGCGGGCTTTTCCCTGTCGAAACTGCAGCTATGCGGATCGCATCGCGAACGTGAGATGGGAGACGAGAGAAGTGGGGCTCGACCACAACCAGTGAGGATCTGTCCTGTTTGTCGCTTCTGTTCGTCAGGGTTGGTGCATGTTGTGGATATGCTTGTATAGGTTGTTCATCCTTTCTCCCTGCAGGCTCCTCATTCCACCTCAGTCTTCGTAACGTTCTGCCATGATGCCACTATCCGATTCAGAAATCAGATACTATGTGAGTGACTGGCGTCAAAAAGATTGCCTTCTTGCACGAAAGAACGTATGCAAAGCAGTGTGCATTGCATGCATGTGCGTGCAGGTACGTGGACCAGCTTGTGGGCGAGTACCGCATGTTTGCGCACCGCGTGGCGCACGCGGGAGTGGCCAAACAGGTGATCGCAACGACCGCGTGCATGCGCACTTGTCCATGGATAGCAGAGGCCGGCTTGGACGGGCATTTCAGGGTTTTGGAGGGGGAGTTTGCATCGCACAAATCTTCGCATGCATTATCTCGCGTTTTTCATTCTCTTCATGCTTGCCCTTTATTTCGGGTTTGAACTCAAAGTTCGACATAGGTACACTAGTTCACATGTATACGGTGTTCGGATCAAGATTCCGACCTCATGTTCACATGTCGATCACGTTTGGAATGCCATCCACTCATTCATGCAAACCATCATCACTACCACAAGTGCAGGTGCAGGAGCAGCTTCTGCAGTACGGCAGCGATGCCATTGCGGAGGCACTCGTGGAGGGCTACTCGCGAGTGAAGCGATGCACCAACGAGGGGCGGGCCCTCATGTCGCTCGACCTGCAGGCAGGCACCCACCCAATGCAGACTAGGCCTGGGATAGATTTTGCTTTGTGTCCACTAATGTAAGCCTGCATGCTTAATTCGCACACTTCCATCTGCGAAGGTCTGAAAGGTCCTCGGCATCCAAACGTCGTTGTCCTTGTCTTTGGGACATTGCTTTCAGCTGTTTGGTGTGTGATGCTTTTTGCGTCGACTGCAGGTCCTCATGAATGGCCTCCAAGCGGTTTCAAAACTGACTCCGAACATGGAGCTCGTGGAGCATTACATTAAGGTGGGCATACCGCAAATGCATAGAGCCTTGGATGTCACTCGTTGTATCTCTGCCTCCAAACCCTCCGTCGATTCCTGCTTTTTATTAGTTCCATTTTGGATGCAGGAGGGCCTGACCACTCCTTACACTTGGTAGTTAGGGTTTTTTTTAATTTGAAGTTTCTTGGTTTCTCAGCGTTTTAAGTTCCCTAACTCTGATGTGGCACACCTGATGATTCAGTTTGATTCGTTTGTTTCCGAGTCACTGTCCCCCACCGTTCAAAATGATTGCTTTCTTTCTCTGTACTCGTGTGCTTTCTATCTCCGAGAAAAAACAGCTCTTATTCTAATTTCCCCGCCGGCACTTGGGCCTCCTTCCGCTGCAGGCGTTTTACCTCCCCGAGACGGAGTACCTCCACTGGGCGAGGACGCATTCGGTACGACCCCCCACTTTGGATGCCTGCAAAGCCTGAACCCTAAAATTGTTTACTTGTTAAAAGACTTGTCAACCATTTCCGCTTAAAAAAAAGAAAAAACCCGAAAAGGCCCGAACTTTCTGAAGACGCCAAAGTTCTAGAATCATACCATAAAATTTGGGGAATCGGATGGTCTATGGTCCTCGCTGGTCAACTCACGAGGAAGGAGAGGGAGAGGGAGAGAGGGAGGGAGCGAGAGCGGGAGGAGAGGGTGGGGGGGAGGGAGGGGATTGCGATTCTGATTGCGGCATGTTCATCATGATTGTGGAACAGGAGTACACCCGCGCTCAAATCGTGGCTCTCATTAACCTCGTCTCCGCCACAAACAATTGGAAGCGCAAAACCCGCACTGACATTCTTGAAAAAATCGACAGCGGAGATCTTTGACCAAGGTTGACCATGATGTGACTAGAGTTGGCTTACACCGTCGTGTACGTCACCACATATTTTTTTTTTTTTGTAAAGAATTGTTTTGACATGTATGTGAGGATTCATTACTTAGGCTTTAAGGTTACAACAGGTCAAGTGCTCGTAGAGGCCCCTTGTCCAATATGTGAGGAGGGACTCCTGTGGAAGTTCGGGCGCTGTGTCCACGTGGAGATAGGCGGGCCTTGTTCTGCGAAGTTGCAAATTAGTTCAACAGCCAAATTTTTGTTAAGTTGAAATCCAACACGTGAGAGTGGACCGTCCCACTCGCCGTCTGCTGCCGAGTGCGGCCGTGCCATCGCTCGCTCGCAGGGGACGGCCAAAAGGAGCGCGATCATCCGCGCAGCACTGGAAGGCCGGAACAAAAGACAGCCCTTCAGCCGCGTTACGGAGCGGCAGCAAACCAATGGGGGGCACTTGGAGAAGTTTTCGGGCCGTATGCACCCATGCACCCATGGACTCATGGACCCATGCACCCCATGGACCCATGGACCCATGCACCCATGCACCCCATGGACCCATGGACCCATGCACCCATGCACCCATGGACTCATGGACCGATGCACCCATGCACCCCATGGACCCATGGACCCATGCACCCATGCACCCCATGCACCCATGGACCCATGCACTTCTGATGGCATCGTGAGACGATGCAAATTCCTGTCTCCTTCGACGAGGGCGTCACGTGACGTGACACGCGCGGACCGAAAAACATGTACGGATGGTACGCGCATCGCCCACTGGTCCGCCACGCGGAGGGTGAAACGCGCGGGAACCGCATGGAGCCTGCCTGCGGACGCGGTACGGCTGTACGGAGAGCATGATGCGGAGATGGGTCCGGGCCGTACATGCATGCATGAGTGCATACCATCCATCCATACAGACTCCGCAGGTCGTGCCATCAGCTTTGCTCTCTCCCTTTTTTGTATATTTTGTTTAAGAAGAAAAATAAAAATACATAAAAAGAACGGTCGATCAGAGAGCCTTCCTCCCCCGCTCTCCTCTCCTCTCATCAGTGCGGAAAACGGAGAGCGTGAGTCCTTGGGCTGCATTCTCTCTGGCAGCGTGCAGGCGTGAGGACGCGGCATTCACTCGCAAGCGGGGGGGGGGGGGGGGGGGGGGGGGC
>CM074813.1:3052575-3108323 GCA_037447605.1 Zygnema circumcarinatum | reverse complement strand
GGGGGGGGGGGGGGGCGATTTACCGTGCGGGTCGCAGGCGATGATGGCATGTGGCACACTGGCACTCATGCAGCGCAACATGCATGCTTGGATGGCTGGTGCAAACATCACGTACCTCGCATGTATGCATGCATGCATGCATGCATGCATGGCATTGCCATGGACTTGTTGCCATATTTCAGGCGTCCAAGTTCCACCGTGTGTTGGTGAACTCACACTACGTACTGCACTTTTGTGTGGCGCGACTCAAGGAGGCAGGCAGGTAGCCATGGCGAGGAGGCATGGGAACTACTTCCGACTGCGCATTGGGGCACTGCTTCCCCTCACTGAGGGAGCAACCGTCCCTTCGCGCCAACATCGAACTTCATTCAGCATGAAGGCCACATCGAGCGTGGCACTTTCCCGCTTCGTCTATGCGAAGGTCCGACAGACATGCAGAGGTATCCAGCATGGAGACCATCATGCTCTGCCATTGGAGGATGCGCAACCAGTGGGATACAATGAAGGAAGACCCTTCCTGCGCATGCAACCACATAGTGTACGAGATAAAGCATCACATTCATCTGCTGCATCATTAAAACGACCAATCATTCATTCTCGCACCATCCAGCTACGGATAGGCAGAAACAACACACAAAGTGTGCGGGTTTTTCCCTGTTTGTGTACATGTGTGCGGATGAAATGGAGCGCGGCCGAGTGAGACAGGGCTGGACAGATAGATAACCTAAAAGACCGCTTTTCTAAGACTGCAGTGCCCTCTTATTCCCCCCTGCTGTAGATCATTATTGAAAGCCAAAACTGGGCACATTGCCCTCATGATGTTACAGTTACAGCTACAGCTTCGCCTAGCCCTGTTTACCCTCTGGACATCTAAACCTCCTACTTAGGATACATGAACAGCTTAAGATTTACATAAGTTTTGACAAGTGACCCTGCTGTACACTTTGGCCTAATCAAACTGAAGCTGAAACCCTAGCTAACGCTTAAAATCAAGCAAGTTGAGCTTGAATTGTGAAACCTAACCTAAGCTAATCTCGCTTCAAAGGGAGCAGCCATTCCTCCTTCTTTCTCGTCTTCTTGCCCCCTTCCGAGACATCCTTCCCCAAGTTCCCCTCCTTAAACGCCGCCATCCGCTCAACCTCCGGATCCTTCGGCCGAGTGTCTTTTCCGTTCTTTACGACGGCAATCCACTGCCCTTCCATGCTCCACATGCTCCGTTGCTCTTCTCCCCACTGAATCTCACCCTCCCCCTCCTTCTCCCCCTCCTTCTCTCCCTCCATCTCGCTTCTAGAAGCTTCAGAAACTGCTTCAGAAGCCTTTGAGGTCTCGACCCGATCTGGTAGGTTTAGATTTTCAGGCTCCGCCATGACCTCCGACATCTGCCGATACGGCTCTCCTTCATCCTTTCTCTCATTATAGAGAGCAGGCGAAGCGGGAGCAGGAGGAGAGAACCATCTTGGAGTTGGAGAAGCTTCTACTTTACGGGATCCCTGTCGGCTGTCAAGAGATTGCGTCCTTCGAAGCCCTTTCGGTTTGGCTGCGCTTGCACTGTCTGAAGACGGCTCCACGGCGACATTCTTTTGGGAAGGCAGAGCGCCATACAGCCCCTCTGTAGAGCACAAAAGCGTCATGTTACTTCTCCTTCTGTGACTGAATACTGGAACACCGTCCAGCGGTTGAACAGCAGGCGCCATGGAACTTGATCCCGCTTTTCCGTTAGGAGGACGAGGACGGCCTGCAAAGCAGAAATCAAACAATGCAGCAAATTTAGAACACAAGCGACATTGCGTACTTTCCCCACTCACTCTCCATATCACATCTCTTCATATCATTCTCCTTCAATCCCTTGCCCTTCATCGCCTTCAATTCGCACGCTCCCCTCACTCTCCGTACCTCTACAACTCCCACTCTCACTGTTACATAGGCAACAAAAAGCCTACACTTTATTTGCGACAGCAAAGATTAGGGTTTCAGCGTTAACTAACCGGAAATGCTCGTCTCCCGCTCCACCAAAAAAGCCTTCAAGTCGCGACTTTGCGTTCTTGAAAGCCCACTACTCGGCGGAGTTCCTGAACTCCTTGAGGGAGCTCCAACAGAGGGACACCTTCCCGGCCTGAAAGGGGACTCGTCCCCACTACTTCGGCAGCCATGGCTGCTTCTTCGGCTGCTTCCGCCTTGAATAGGGTTCGCCCCCGCCACGCTAAGAACATCCACTGCATTTGCTGTAACCCTAAAACGTCCGTTCCCAGGGGAGAAGCCGTCATCGCACTCCAAATCACAGACTCCTTCAACTGGAGATCCACGTTCCTTGGAGCCGCTATGAACGGTTCTGGACGGAGGGAAGGTCAAGGGCTCCAGCGCCACCTGCTTGTAAAGTTGTCTGCATTCAAAAATGGACTCGAGTCAGCTTCAAAATCAGGAAGAATCTAAGCCTCTGATAATATTCAATACATGTCCCTCACCAATCTCCTCTCTCTTCTGCATTTCACCTCTTTCCTCCCTTTCCCTGTCTCCTCCCTCTGCCTTGCTCCCATCCCTCTGCTTACCTGTGAGACAGATGCGCCGGCCGCACCGCATGCACTGGAGACTTCAAATATCCCGCCGACCCCGGAGGCACCGCGACCCTTCCTCTCCCACTCGAAACTCCTCCCTCCACTACCGCTACCCCTCCCACTCCCCCTCCCCTCCCTCCCGTCCCCGGTCCATGGCCAGAACTCTGCTGCCCTTCCCCTCCACACTCCGCCGGAAACTCCTTCGCTAAATGGCTGTTCACCAAAGCCGCCGGCACGTCCACATTCGCTTTTGCAGACGCCACCCAAAGCCTTATGCCCTCAGCAGAGATCTTAACAATCTCAGCAAAACGCCATTTTGAGCGGTTACATCTCACAACCACCGACTCTCCCACAGTGTACAATCCCTTCCATCTAGCCTCCCTATCCTTCTCCTTTTCCTCCCTCTCCCGCTCTCGCTCACTCTCCCGCTCTCGCTCACTCTCCCCGCATTCAAACGGATGCTCCGACTGAGCCGCCGCATATGCCCCCTGATCCTCCGCTCTCCCTGAACCCTCAGGCGGCCCATCAGGGCTCAGCGGCGGCGTGGGGAAGTCGTGGGCGACGCGTGGAGAGAAAGGGTTACCGGATTTTCCCCATTTTCCCTCCGCTCCATTGACGCTACCGTTACCGGTCCCGCTTCGCTGAGTTCCCTCATTCGCCATACGCAGAAAAGACTCTCTCAAAGAGAGCTCGACGAAGCGGAGCAAGTCTTCCGGAGAGTTCCGTGTGAGATCTGGTAGTTGGGATGAGCAGTGCTCGGCTTCCTCCTCCTCATTCCCTCTTGGGACCTCGATCAAGGAAGGCCTGACCTTCCCCCACTGCGTAGCCATTCACCGCTCTCTCGCCCCTCCTCCCTCGCACGCTGTCCCCTCCCGCCCCTTCCTCGGCAGCTCTCCTTTCCCTGTCCCCAGTCTCTCCCTCTCCCCCCCTCTCCCAACCCCTGCTCTCGGTCCCTCCCTCCCTCCCCGCCCTGCCTCCCGGTCGCTCGCCCGTGTTTCCCGCCGCGTCGCGGGTCCCTGCGGCGGCCGTCCGCCAGGCAGTCCGCCGCCCGCCCGCCCGCTGGTCAGTCAGCCAGCCAGCCAGTCTGCCGGCCCGGCCCGTCCGCACGTCCGTCTGCCAGAGCGCTCCTCTCAGCCCCCTTCGCCCCGCCCCGCCGGCCTTTATGGGGCCCCTCCGCTAGCCGGCCCGCCCGCCTCGCTGGCCCCCCCGCCTACATGGCGCGCGCGCATTGGCCGACCAAAGCCCCACACGCGCAGGGGAAGCGGCTCGGAGCCGACCCCCTCGCGGCGCGCAGCGGGATCCGTACAGTGCAGCCGTACGAGCGGGGGGCGCACCTGAAGCGAGCGCGCATTCAATGAGCCGCGGGTCACCCGGGCGGGCGAAATCTGCCGGCGCTGTCGTATATGGGATTCGGAGGGCCGGACAGGGCGCGGGGCCGCGGGACTTGGCCGTTGGATGGACGCGACAGGTGGCGCGTACGGACACAAGGCGACGAATACTGAACTTGGCAGAGGCGCGCGGATGGAAGGCGTCTGAGTTGTCTGACTGTGACAGGGCAGGCAGGCCGTACGAGGAAGGCCGTACGAGGCAGGCCGTACGAGGTGGCTACACATGGCCACATGGTGACATGGGGCATGCTGTGCATACATGCAGTGCGTACGTCACCGCGCCGTACAGTGCGGGAAAACACACAAAAAAAAGATCGCTGGACGGCGCCCCGCTGGGCACGTGCCGGCCAACGGCGGATTCCGCTCCGATCCGGGCGAAGAAGGGGGGGAGGGGGCGCCCGCCAGGCGGCTGAGAGCGGCCGCGCCTTCAATGAGACGGGCCGGCGCCGGGCGGCCGGCGGACACGTGGCCGCGTCCGCGCGGCTCGGAGACACGAACGGCCGCACGGGGATCCGGATTTGGCCATCCTAACGAGCCAATAGGAGCTCTCCCTCACACCTTCGCGTCAGCGAATATGAGGCCAAGAATCTAGAACTGAGATTTTTTCTCTCTCGACATTGATGTCTGGTGCAGAGTGCGAGGCGCCACGTGGCCATGAGCGCAGCGGAGGATCCGCGAAGCGATGCGCGAGAGATCGTCGGAAGTCCGCGGACGGATCCGCGCGGAGGGGGCGCCGCCCGCCACCATCAATGCGGGCGGGCGAGAAGGGCGGGCGTGCGGGCGGCGGGCGGCGGGCGGTGGGCACGGGCTGGGCGATATTTCCAGCGGAGGGACGCACGGGGGACATCAGGGGGACGCGGGTCCGACAAACGGTGCCGCGTCAGACGGGGGGCAGACAGACGGACGGCTCCACGTGGCACGGAAACGACGGGCCGGGCTTTGGTCGCGTGACGACAAAACACGCACTCGTCAACCGCGGGATGGATTATGGCAATGATTCCGCAGGGCGGCTTGGATGCGTTCGCCTGTCGCATCAAATGGTGGCGCATTCAATTGGCAACCGTGTGCAATGGTTGGAAACGTTGATGGCTGGAATAGCCAACGTTTGGCAGGGTTGGATGCTTTATGATTGTACATTTGATGGCCTCGCCATCGTGGGTTCAATGCCATTATCCCCCTGTTCTTTATGATTGCCATGCATTCCACAGTCGTTGGCGTAGAACCGAGCCAACCGTTGACAATGGGCGAAGCCATTGGACGCTCGAGTTGTGACTTGTGAGGCGACAAACGTCTAGTCCTGCGCATGAAGGTGCACGGCGCCGACAAACACCAGCCACGCAACATTGGGCAAGGCCGGCATCATTCGAATTTTGTTGTTCCTTCTCATATTGTAGCTGCAAAATTACCCTATTCGGGTTTGATGCATGTCTGTGGAAACGTTTCGAATGTGTAATGGTTCCAATAGGGCGTGTCAGACTTAAAAAAATCTCGTAATACTAAAAACTCGATATTCTTAACATTTTGTTAAGTCTGACACGCCCTAATGGCTATAGTATTGACTCGACAGACCCAACAAGGGAATGGCGGATCTGCCATTCCATGTTGCACATTGAGTTCCACGTGTGCTGTTCACTTTTGCTCGCGTCGTGGAGAGCATGGGGCCAACCTGATGTCACCTTTCCATGCATGCATGCATGCATGATGGATGCATGGTGTGGCCCAGAGCTGTGCTCGCAGTGCAAATCGAGCAAATGCGTTGGGCGGAGGCAATATCTAACGGCCCAAAATCGTCCGCAGCCAAGCAGGGGATGATTTGGCCGTTAGATCTTCGTTTTTCCTTGTGCGCGTAGACCTGGACTCTGACCGGCGCTAAGTTTGAATGCCCGGGGACGTGGTTTTACGATAAGCGAAAATTTGAAGGACAAAGTAAGCGGCGCCGAGTGAGTCGGCTCGCGCCAGGCAGGGCCGCCGGCAGTCACCGCCGCCATGGAATGCTGCAACTTCAGCTTTATGCCCAAGTCGAAGCTATTTCAGTAGCGTCGTCTCCTTGCAAACCGCGCACTTCCTCGCTCTGCCGCCTACTTCTCAGCCGATTGGAGACTTTCAAGAATTTGCGATTGGGTGCTGAATCTTGCAAGAGCAGGAGCTTTAGATTTCTTGAGATCTGTTGACTGGATGTACATGGTAGACCGCCATGCAGACACTCTCCAGGATTTTATGGCAACCATGGCTGACCCTGCTCGTGCTACTGATGGTAAGATTTAAGCTGCATTCAATAACTTATAAACTTGTAGGTATGTGCGTTCGAAGCAGAAAAAGTGGTTCCAAAGTGCTGGTGTTAGAAGACTTTGCACGTCTTGTATGCTGCAAGTCGGGGAGGAGACAAGGATTTCTGGAGTCGTTGGAGAGTCAGGTTGCGCGTTATGCTATATTAGACGGAAGCGTTGCTTACACGATCATGACGATTGGATGCTTTCTGATGGCTGGATACTACAGGGCTTCTTGGCAGCGTGGGCTTTAGAGCCATCCAGTTCGCAGGTACTTGATGATGTGAGGAGGAATCTGTTGAAAAGCAGCAGCTGTGTAGGAGCAGATGTTGATGATAAAGATCTGCGTATGGCTGAAGGTAAGTTTTGCCCAAGATGGTGCTTCCGTGGCAGTGTTTGTGATTGATGTGAATAGCACGAGCACGATCATGCACAAGAAGCTGCATCTTTCTTAAAATCGCTCAATAGCTTTCAAAATTGATTCTCCAATGTATAGCGTAGCAGTCTTTAGGAAAACTGTAATCTTGTCTGTGCTGCGAATTGAAACTTGTAGCGAAATGATTCATGCTGTCTAGTTGCTGAGAATTTTCACAGGCTTTTTGTCGAGCAACACATTTCATTCGTTTCGATTTGTGACAATCGAATTTCGGAACTCTACGTGCCAAAGTTCTTGCCGGGCAACACTATGCTTGGACGGGACCTCCGACTGCAGTAATCAGGATCTTTATGACGACGCTAGAGTGTATCAGTTCGCACTGACTAACTTGAAGAAGGACAGCTCTTATAGTCTGAACGTTGATTGCTCATCTTACAATTGCATTGCAGGTATGCAGTCCCTTGCAGCAGCCCTATGCGTTTTTTCCTTTTTTCTGGTGCTAAAGCGTAGTTGTCGAGGCATATCCTGCATTTTCTCGTTCAGATCCTGATTTTCTTCTTAAGACAGGCTCTACTTCGTTTATGGTGGATTGCCCTGGTAAAATGAACACAGGACGTGCCGGCAGAATAACTGAAGAAGAACAGGGAAAAATCGTGGTTCAAGATTGTAGCAGACACCTGATTTTAATTGTTCAAAAAAATGTGCAGAAATAAAATATCTGCTTGTATATGCAGGCCTTCCTAATTGATGGAATGGCGGTTGAATGTGCAGATCCAAACGTTCTCGTGTTCCACACAGTTGGAGGAGGAACAGAGAGTACTCCCACAGACCATTCAATTGGTCACATTGCAATTGACTCTTGCTCCACGCCTCCTGATATTGAAACACCGTCTACCAAGAACTCGAGAATATGCACATTCAAGCTCGCTATCGTTAGCCTTTCTGTGATGCTTCAAGTTGTAGGACAGCTGGCAGTGCCAGTGTAGTCACAACTCTCGTACCAATTTAGAATGAGTGCAGCCTTGATAAAGGATCCCCTTTCATGTGTGACTAAGACCGACGATCACTTTTAAGCCGTCCGAAGAATCGTTATTGCCGACTGTGGCCACGCATTGTTAACCGTAACACGATTTAGAAGCTCATAGTGGGCGGTGTCTTGTGTCTTTTAGGCGGTTTGATCACTGCTGTAGTTTGACACAGTTACAAATTTACTTTATACCATATCGCTCTTTGCTTGCTTTTTTATAATAGACAATGAAATATAAAAAGTAGCAAAGGGAAAGGGGAAAGTTGAGGGAAGAGCACAAACTACTTGCAAAAAGATTAAACTCCTTTATTTTACGATCCAGAACCTTCCTAACGTGTGTCAAGTCCAGGAAGAGGCAAATATTGCGGAGTCTCAACTCTAGGAAGTTGAAGAACTCGAAATGACTCGGTATCTGATTGGTTTCTTGCTTTTCCATAAGCGACGCTCCTCAATACGTCCATGCTTTTGAACCATCTCAAAGCTCTTGCGTTTCCGTGTCAGTCAGACCGTGATCTTTGCGGCTGTCATGCGCAACGGAAAGTGGAACATGGAAACCGGCGTTGTTCTGGAGGGTGTCAAATGACAATGCCTCCCTTAGCATGGTCGCCTGCTCAAAAGCGTACCCTATTTGTATGAGGGATGCTTCGGAACATGGTAGGCCGATGAATGTGATGCCATAAGGCATGCCTTTGGAGCTAGGAATGTCATGGCTGGTAAGAAATCCGCCCGGTATTGTTACACCTGGAAGTACAGGATAAATGATGATCCAACATGAGAGTATATTTCTGTGTAAAATTGGCTGTCTGCATCTGGAACAGTACTGAAGTTGTCAGCAGAAAGCAAAGACAGACGGGCGACTCCGGCTTTGATAGAGACAGTCATGCGAAATATAGAGCTCCAATTCCTTAAAACCCTCTCGCTCGATCCGATTACGAGAGCGCTCCAGGCTTCATCTTATGAGCGTAAGCAGTAAAGGGCCCAAAAGGTTACCTGGAAAGCCTCCAATTTTGGCGACTTGGGAAAGACCTGATGATGCAGGCCCCATCAGTACATCAAGCTTGTGGGCTTCGAATATGTAGCTGATGTCCACGACGTATTCTGCCAAAAGCTTCTTTGCCATTTTGTAGGGCTCATCCTGAGCGTATAAATAACAAAGGAAGGGCATGGGAGAGGCTGGCACAAGTTATGGACATATTGGTCGCGAAAGTGGGGAGAGGGAGCAGGCATAGGCGAATTGGAGGTAAAAAGGGGGAGAGGGAGGGAGTGAGGGATGGAAAAAGAGGGGGAAGGCGAGTGGAAGGGGGGGAGGGAGAATGGGGAGTGGGGAGGTGGGGAAGAGTGGAGCAAGGAGGGAGGGGGGGAGGCGGGAGTGGGAGTGAGGGAGGGGGAGGGGAGGGGGAAAGGGTGGGGGAGGAGGTGGGGAGAAGGGGAGCATGAATCTTGAAGGGGAGAAAGCGTGAAGAGGAAAGATCGGGGAGAGACAATGCAAGAGAGCCCTATTGAATGTGGTTCTCACCAGCTCACCTCTACGCTTGCTTTGTTAGCCGCGTCCAAGACCTGTCCTTCCCCCTCCTGTACCATGCCTCGTTCATCCTCCCACTTTCGCAGCCATTCCACCACTTCTTTAAGAGTCCGACCAGCAGGGCTGACTTCCAACTCTTCCAAACTTTTCTCAAACCTCGACTTCAATTCGCACAACAGAACAACGTCGTCTGCCGACTTCACCTCCTTCAACTTTTGATCGTTGAAAACTCGCTCCAATAATTGCTCCATCTCTTCAGGGTCAACCGGAGTGGCTCCAAGGCTCCTACAGATGAACCAGTCCCGCCATCATGGTTCATAAGCCAATAGCCTAAAACCAGCTCTACTCCCAAATCTATCCGGCACACAAGAGCACGTCTACCTTTCGTTTATTCCTCGTCCTCGTTTCTCTCTATGTTTCCGACCTCTAAAGTTTTCCCTCCCAGTTTCTCTCGTTTCCCATTCTCTCACTCTCCCGTTCTCTCTTACTCACTTTACCTCCCCTTTCAATTCACTTAGCTAGTTTCCCATCTCAGTATCCAGATCGATACCCGTGCTTTCACCTGAGGGTATCGATATGATTTTCGAGTTCCATCATCTCCAAACTTGAGTTGAAAAGGCTCAAAAGCTTTCCTCGAATCACTCCAACACGCTTTCCATTGGCCCCTCCCGCTCTAAGAAACTGCATCTCCAAATCAAACTTAGAATAAATTGAATGTCAGACGAAAAGGGAAAGTGGGATCAGAATGGGAATTTTTTTTAGCTGGTTTTACCCATACATTACCTCAGCATAACCGTTAGAAGGTATCTGTTGAGCGCATGGATTCCCACTTCCAGGCTTTGAAACTGCGACGGTGTCAAGTAGCAGTACCGCATCTTCAACAGACTTTGCGATTACTCTGAAAATTGTCACGAGGAACGTCTCAGGCCGCGGTTTCCAACTTGTCAGCAAACAAAATCAGAAGGAAGTATGGTAAGGGACAGGCTCAAAAAATGGAAGGACTACTACGCAAGATGACGATTAGAGCAGAACCTCCAGAAGTACGATATAAAGTATGCGATTACCCTATAGCGTCCCCCAACAGTTCCGGATGGAAAGTGGATCTCAGGCCCACTACTAGAGCAGCTCCTGCGGCAGAGAGGAGAGCTGCTTCTGAGTCGCAGAGAAGGGCCAGAGGGACTATGTCAGCGGAGACAGCCATGGCGGTTGTCGCTGCTGAGCTCTGTTCTGTGCAACGAAGGTGGGAAAGTGGGGGGAGGCCGGAGATGAGAGGGGGCAACGGATGAGGGAGGAGAAGGGTGGGGGGGGGGGTGGGGGGGGGTTCATGGGGAGAAGTGAAGGGTGCGAGGGAGAAAAGCGCCACAAACTCACACTAAAAAAAATAAGGAAAGCATTTTTTGCATGAAATAACGATGTTAGATATCCCCATCTCATCTGAGTTTGATTCGAGTTTGTAAAAGCCACCTTCATGAAAGCTCTATCTCTTCTATCGTCCTGTACATGCGTCCTCTCCCTAGCGGCTGCCTTTCCAAAGATTATGGCTCCCGACCTCCGCAGCTTTTCCACAAGTGTTGCATCTTTCCGAGCCGAAGATTTGAAAACGTCTACCACTGAAGCCGGAACTGAAATTGAAAAGGCTGGTGTTGTATTCATTTGGTCCTTTGTCGCCATATTCTCTGTTAACAGAACAGGGATTCCATAGAATCCCCCAATAGAACTGCCTGTTGCTTTCCTTTCCTCGTCCTTCTTATAAGCTTCACTCCAAATGTCAGGGTTTATCACTATCTCCAAAGCCAAGTGACGTTGGAGGGTCTCCATACGATCCAAATAATGCTTCACGAGCTTCCGAGACGTGAGACGACCTGCGGTAAATTCGTACTCTAGCCCTGTGGGATAACGCAGGGACAGCAGAGAATCAAAAGAATACGCTAAGTAAACAAATAGAAGCCCAGGTACAAAAGTAAAACAAGAACTGGCGATGGATGAGCACAAGCGGGCGGGTTTCGAACAGGAAAAACACGATAGTTCGTAAAAGACAGAAGTTGAGAAATGTCCTCGTACCTGTGATTGAAGCTTCATCAATCTTGAAAAGGCCTTCTCTTTTCAGAGGAGTTGTCGGGTCCTTCGCCGGATCCCTCGTCATCTCTGCATACCAAAAGATGGCTGTCGCGCAGGACACAATTGCCAACGGGATGGAAACCGCAAGGATGAATTGCAAAGAATCATTCTTATTCTTCGGTGCTTTTTTGGTAGGCAAATCTTTCGTCTCCGCCATAATGCCTGCAACTCAAGCTCGCAGAATCGACATAGAAGGATATTTTTTGGTTTGACTTCAGCATAGAGTTTTTGTTGCTTTCTCATCCATACCGTCACATTCTTCTCTCTCCTTCTCTCTCTAACACTTTCTAAGGAATTCTTTTCTTCGCCGTACCACTTCACTTCTCTCTGCTCTATTTGAGTCTCCTTTCTGTATTTTCAAATCACGAGGAACCCCCCTTACAAATATTTTAGTCCCGAAAATAACTTAAATCTTGAGACCTTTAAGTCCGGTTAGGAGTTCAATTCCTACTTCCTCCACCATTGCCATCATCAGGCCTTCCATGATGACGCCTTAGCATGATGTTTGCACCACCATCATCGACAGAGTAAAATCATCATCACCTGGGTTTCATACGTGTGCGCAATTTTCACATATGTCACAGGCATGCGCTCATGCATCACCATGCATGCATCATGGATCATCCACCATTCATTCATCATGCATTGCCATGATCCCCAATCGTTCCTAACTGGATGAAAATTCAACCCCACACAAGAGATTCTCTGCAGATGCTTTCCACACCCTTCCTGCGATTCTGTGATTCTTGTTACTTTTGCCAACTATGCTTCCTGCCCTCACTCTCTGTCTCTTCATAAGTTAATCCTTACATTCGTATACTACAAACCATTTCGGCTATTTCTACTGCTTTTTATATAAGAAATTTCATGTTTTCTTCAAAACAATGGTCTTCCAAACTATACCTGCAATATCGATCCCCACTTTCGCCTGCGCAGAAAAATGAAAGAAATGACCTCTCCTCAGCCGCTGCAACGCGCGCAAGACTCCATGTCTATGCGGTAGGTGGCCTGTTACAGGTTCAGTTCGATGACCGTGAAACAGCTTATAGTGCCATGTAGGATGTAGCGGCTGTATTCAGTTCCACGTGTCGCTTATTCCGTGAATGCCGTGAACGCAATCCCCTCGTCGGCCACCACGTGTCCCATTGGACCAAAGCTGACTCGGATAGGGCCCCGGCAGTCTGCCACGTGTTTCCGGCAAGCGTCGACATGCACCACGTGTCGGCATTTGGAGAAATGAAACATTCGCGCGTGTGAGCCTCGACAACGATTCGTCGAGAAACAAACAGCGACGGCGCACGGACAAGGAACGCCTTTCGCGCTCTGTTTGTTGCGGAGCAGGGGACGAGGCCGACAGCTGTGAGCCAGAGAGAGAGAGAGGGAAAGGGAAGAGGGAGTGGGAGAGGGAGAGGGAGAGGGAGAGGGAGAGGGGAGAGGGGAGAGGGAGAGGGGAGGGAGGAGAGGGAGAAAGTGAGAGGAGGGAAAGAGTGGAGAGAGGTGAGGGAGGAGGAGAGAGGGAGAGGGCGAGAGACAGAGAGAGGGAGTGGGAGAAGGAGAGGTAGGTAATCGTATGCGCGTGGAGAGATGACGGTTGTCAGCATTGTGGTGAATACTGGAAAGGTTATCGGCGTGGCGGGTCTCCTCTCCGTGGTAGTCAACGGAGTGTTTTACAGAAACTACGCACACGACCATCTTGAACATTTTGACAACCCGATCGATGAGACGCAGGAGGTCCTCGCGACATTTGACATCCACAAAGACGGTGGGGCCCATGGCCTTATTTTCCATAACATCCTGCATGATAAAGGGAAGCCGAATGGCTACATTTTATCCTCGTCTCTGTTGTTACTTTTTTGAAATTTATCCTTTTTTTGAGCTATGTGATGAAAGTTTGTTGGTGATAAATTTTAGGGTTAATATTTCCTGCATTCAGATTCTTAGAGGAAGTTGAGCAGGTTTCTTTTCATTCAGCGAACAGTTTGGGTTTCTGCGACTGCAACTTTCTTGGGAATCACAAACGGCTGTCATTAATAAAATCTTAGAACCTATTTGTACATATATGTTACTATCATTATTTTTTCCTAAAATTAACTTTTGTAAACCAGCTTTAAAGTGCTCGTTTTCGTATACTATACATCTTGCGATGGTGGCTGCATCATAAGTCGACTGCTGTTCGGATGATGTTGCGATGCGCTGACGAGGCGCAAGTGCAAGTCAGATGATGATGTTAGTGTCATTGCATGCATGATGTATGGATGTTGCACACATAGCGAGTCGATGATGCACAGAGTATCCTGCTCGCATAACATCATACTTCTTCTATCTTCAAGGCGTTTTTTCTATTTTCGTTTTTCGCCGTTTTACTTCGTCAGCAGTTTACATAGGAACAGCTCCTACCCCAGAGACCCTGACTGTCCCCCTATCCCCCTGCGCCCACCCTTTCCCCCACCTCTGCCTTTTGTCCTTTTTCGCTTTTTGTTCTTCCGGAAATGCAGTGGATGACGGAGGCTTCTTTTTCGGACTTGCAACTGCCCCTGCCCATGTTGAAGATGAGCTCGACGATGCCTGGCTGGAATTCGCAAAAGAAACGAAGCCCAAAGTGATGAGGCCAGAGCACAAATATCCTCCCTACGGAACAGCCGGAGAGGGCGAGGCAAGCGCTGCAGCGGCTGTGAGAGAGGACAAGGAGGTCACAGTGAGAGGCGTCGGATCAAGTGAGGTGGATCCGGAGAAGGAGAGGTCCACCAAGACATCGACACTCGGGGCGGAGGATGGTGATGAGAGGAGGTCGGAAGGAAGCGGAGAGTTCATAGAGTCAGGACAAGCCAGTGAGTCGAAATCAAGCCTTGCTGAGAGCGGAGTATTGGTGAGTCGACTAGAGGAAGGGAACGGAGGGATAGGAGAGGGAGAGGGAGGAGGAGGAGGAGATTGGGAGATTGTGGGGAAAGGTTTGAAGAAGACTGTTCCGTTAGGGTTGACAGACGGGATAAACCAAGGAAAGGAAGTTGGGAATGAGGGGAGCAAAACTCCGCTTCTGGGAGAGAAGAAGAAGCTTGTGAGGCAAAAATCTAAACGGACGACGCAGGACCCATTAATGACATATGTTGATAAGCTCCAGAATCTGGATCCAACAAAGCAAGCAAGGAGGCTATGGAGGACTGTAAGTAATGCGGTAGGAGGTTCACCGGAGGAGAAAGAGAGACGGAGAGAGAAAGAGAGGAAAGCGAGGTTGAAGAAAGAGAGGGAGAAGCGCGAAGAAAAGGAGGAGGAAGAGGACGACGACGATGATTACAATCCGAATGTGGCAGCATTCCATAACGTCCCATGCCCGTACGTTTTGATGTTATTTCTGATGCTTGGCATTTGATTATACCCCAAAAGCTGTAAAATTCATTTTGACTACATGGTTTAAGTAAGAAATGCAGCATAAAATATCCCTTTTTTTCTTTCAAACACGAATGTCTGTGAACACGCGATACTAAATCCCCACATGTCCTAAAAATACTCGCTGCATGCATGAAGCGACTATCAATGTAAAAAATGGATGTACACTCAGAAACATTCCCTTTTTCTTTGCGTTCTTTGCAGTGACATGCGATTGAAGTTTTGGTCGGAGCCAGACACGGAGCTCCAGCTGGCACAGGAGGCCAATCAGAGCGTCTTCCGGCTCGGAATCGATTGGGGGAGAATAGTCCGCTCCGAACCTATCAATGGAATGTCTGATGTGGTACAGTCTTCTCCATCTCTCCTCCGCTTCCTCCTTTCTCCCCTCACTCTCCGTCGCTCCCTGTGTCTACTATATATTAGCTCTTCTCCATCCCTCTGCTCTCGCTGTTCCTCCCACATCCTCTGTCGTCTACCTTACAAGCCAAAATTCATTTAACTCTGCTTATTGTTGACACCACTTTTTTCAAGCACCGTAACTTGATGTTTTCACTTTTGGAATATTGCAGGTAGATTGGGATGCGGTCAAGCACTATCGCTGGATTTTAGAGAGAGTGAGAGCACACAACATGGAGATAATGCTCTCGCTATTCCATCACTCTCTCCCAAAATGGGCAGCAGAATATGGAGGATGGAAGGAGGAAAAAACAATCGACTACTTCCTTGACTTTTCTCGGTACAGTACACCCCTCCCACTCTCGAAGTTTGCAATTCTCAGAAGGCATCATAGGGCATTCTTTATACTTTCAGTCGTTTTGACGTCATTTGGAATGTTTAGGTTTCTACGACTGGTAGGTTGTATAAAATCTTTAGGGTATCAAGGATTTGACAGTCCTTCAGTTTTCTGCTTAAGAAATCGAGGGAGCAACGTTTTCCAACCATATCCGAACCAAAGGTCATGGTCAATATCACTTATTTTACCAAAAACCTTCGGAATGTGCAGATTGGTTGCATCACAATATGGAGACATTGTGAAATTTTGGGTCACATTCAATGAGCCGCATGTTTTCGCCATGTTGACTTACTGTGCGGGGGCGTGGCCCGGAGCAAACCCTAATTTGCTGGAGAGTGCTGCCTCCGCTCTCCCTAAGGGAGTGTTTGAGAGAGTGATGGGAGCCATGGCTACCGCTCACAACTTGTGCTACGACATGCTGCATGAAGAAGGGTAAGGACAAGGACCCGAAACCATAATAAACTTACCTCCTCCTTCCCATCTCCCCCCCTCCTTCTCATCTACGCCCCGAGCCTCACACTTAAGTACAGTGCTGACTCTGGATGTGAAGGGATTGATTGAGAGTCAGAAGGGAGGAATCGCACTTCCAAATTTTTGAGGATAGCTTAAGAAAACTGAATCTTTGAATCAGAAAATGTTGAGACAAGGATTGGGAGTTGTGGAAACAGAGATAAGGCACAGCGCAGGACAATAGTGGGAGTCTCCCACCACGTTTCCTGGATGAGGCCGTACGGACTTTTCGATACTCCAATTGCCGTTCTCAGCACTTTACTCACACGCTTTGCATATGTGGATGATGTCTGCGAAAAGTGTGACTATATCGGCATAAATTACTATGGTCAAGTGAGTGTGGTGATGGAACATTCTGTCCTTCTCCATACCTTTCTCGCTAAGTCGCTCTCTGCCATCCCCTCGCCTTTAGCTTTTTCAAATTCTAAAAAGTTCAAGTATCTTCCCTCGAATTTTAAACCTCTGCCTTCCTTTTCTTCCAGGAATTTGCATCCGGACCTGGACTGAAGCTTGTCCCAAATGAAGAGTACAGCGACTCAGGAAGAGGGGTACTCCCAGACGGGCTTTACCGCTCTTTGCTAATGTTCCATGAGAGGTACAACGTTCAGAAGAATTTGAATGTTCCGTTCTACGTAACGGAGAACGGAATTGCTGACGGAACTGACTACATCCGACGACCTTATCTTCTCGAGCATTTGTTGGCAATACGAGCTGCCATGAATCAGGTATGCACTGCATCAGGATTCACTATAAGCTTCTTATAATGTTAAAAAGTGGTTCAAAGAGCTTAGTGCCCCTCATCGTCAACCCTAAATTCTGAATCCTCAAAGACTGAACCCTTCAAATTCATGTAAACATGAGTAAAAAACCGAAATTTTTATGCGGCATGAAGTATAATAAAGAAAGGATATCGTGGATTGGGATGATAGGGGGTCCCTGTACGCGGATATCTCCACTGGACGACATCAGATAATTGGGAGTGGGCTGACGGATATGGCCCCAAGTTCGGACTCGTACATGTGGATAGGGCGAACAACCTAAAGAGAACAAAGCGGCCCTCCTTCTACCTGTATGCAGAGGTAGGCCACCTTTAAGAGATGGAAGCAGCGGGTGCGAAAGGGATTCATTGAAGGGAGAGAGGGGCGCAAGGAGGGGAGGGTGGACGGAAGGGATGGTGGTGGGAAGGGAGGGAGAGGGATTTTGTGCGACGGACAATGCTCGCTTCCTTGGTGTAACAGATAGGGCCACAGAGTAGTATCGAAACGTGAGTACCTGATTTGAAGTTCCCAGTTTCGCTGTACTTGGAATCTGTAACTCATTTCATGGATTGATGGAGGTGATGTTCTTAGGTCTCAAAGACGGGGAAAGTCACACGGCAACAGCGCGATGAGGCATGGAACAGTCTGCAGGAGGCAGCGGCTGCAGGGAAGAAAAGGCCGTTTTTTCGCCAAGTGGAGTCAAACGGTTTGATGTATGCCGGTACGTAACAGACGACCACTCTTCAGTTCATTTTTCTCAAGAAATCGAAGAAACTCGCTGTCCTGCAAAATCTAAAATAGATTTACCTTCTGAACTACTGCTGAGCGTCAATGCTCTTTATCGATTTGAGAAAAAGGGAAGGGAAGGTGGAGAGGAAGTTGGTGAGGGGATGAGGGTGGGCGAAGGCCGGAGGGAATAGGCGAGGAATGCACTAAAAGAATGCATGGAAAAAAAGGGGGGAAGGTGGTTTGGGGAGAAGAAAGAAGCAATCAGACGCGAGGAGCAGGGGAGGGGAAGGAGGGAGAGAGGGAGGGAGAAATCACAATACTAATGCGGCTTTATGCGCTCTATGTCCTTTCTCAGGAGGGCTGGATGTGCCCATAGAGAGGCCTCTGATTCAGAGAGATTGGCGGTTTGGGCACTACCAAGCGGAAGGCCTCCAGGATCCCATCAGTCAGTTCCTACGGTTTTTCCTCCGAGCCATCACTCTTGGGAATTGGGGGAAACAGCAGAAGAGCCCTTACATGAGTGACCTCGATGACAACAAAGGAAACGCTCTGCGCAAAAGTTTGCCACGTGGCGCTTCTTCGAAGGAGTCGCAACCGCTTCCAAGTTATGAAGCAGCGATTCCATGATTAGATTCAAGGAGCATGCAAGTATAGTCAGGCTGTGCAATTCCCTTAGGGTTGTACACTATGTTGAAAGGTCTGGGGTGCTAGGGACGTAGAGAGAAAGTGGGAGGCAGGGGGAAAGAGAGGAGGGGGAATGTGGGAGACACATACAGAAAGAGAGGGAGCGAGAGAGAGAGAGAACAGAGAGATTGAGAGAGGAGATTGACGAACATGGCCTCTCTTGTTGTTTGGATGAGACGCGTTTCAAAGAGGCGGTGACGTGTCTGAAGAGTCCGTTGAGCGAATTTCTATTGTCCTTAGGTCCTTTGTTCCCGGTTTTTCGCATGTACATTTTATGGCATCGCCATCGTGAGATCAACGCAACATCTTTCCCCAAAGCTTAAAGACTACAGTACCCTAAATCCCATTGATATCACAGGCAATATCGATAAAGCTTCTTATAACGTATACCATAAAACACCGTAGCTTGATCAACGCCACATCTTTTCATTTTTCTTTTCTTTTTCATCTTTTTTTCTTTTCTTTTTCATTTTTCATTTTTCATCTTTTTCATCTTTCAGGTTACGGTACTCTATCCCAAAAAACAACGAGCATACGATGACATGAGCCATCCATCCAGCACACACATCTGATCCGTCCAATCACCATCGCACTGAGTTCGTGACACATGAGCCAAGCGGACTTGAGCCGAGTCATTAGTGATTGGACGTCTAAAGACTAGAGGCGACGCCCATTTTGCATTCCAGACAAGAGATCACATTTCTGCACTGCCTTCATGATGGAGCAATGACTTATGATCCCCCCAACAATATTCGTTTAGGCAAGTAACCAATCATCAACATCATCTGCCCTTCGCTGTGCTCATACTCACTAATGGGTGCAAGCATTTTGCACAACAGCGCACACAAGATGGACATGCGATAGTGGAGTAGCGATACTAAAGTGCGACGCGCCTACAGTATCTTCATGGCTGCCGACGATGAAGGGCATGAGCTGATGAGCTTATTAATCATAAGTGTGTCTTAACCGTACAATAAGAGCACTACTACCACCACTACTTAATTCGGTCACAAACAAGAACCTTAGCAGAGATGGAAGCGACAATTCCCCAATGAAGAGTGGCAAGCCTTCTATCCCTTTGCATTGGACTCTAACAGAGCTCGTCTTTGAGCAATTGTTAGGTTGCCCTGCATGGTAGCATGATGTTTTGGTGCTTTGCCCGCATCTGCAGCCCCGGGGCGGCTACTGTGAAGGGCGATGCTCCTCTTCCTCGAGGAAGACTTCTGACTAGAGGCTGGGAGAGGGCGGAGACCTGACGAAGAGAGCGATTTGTCGGGGAACTTATCTTGACTCCTTCCGTCGAGAACAGCACTCGCAGAGCGGAACTCCACCGGAAGCGGGGCGGGTCTTGAAGGGGTTCCTCCTTCTCTATTAAAGTACGCGGCACCTTCTCCACTGTTTCTGGGGCGCTGCTGCGCTCTCACATCCTGCGCCATATGCTGTTGCCGAGGAGCATAATGTGCAGCAGCTCCCGGTGAAAAGCCGTTCGAATTGTTAAGAGTCTGAGTATGCTGGCTTGGTACACTCGGCAGTACGCGATGTCGTGATAGCGGATACCGTGGAGGGAAGCTCGGAACTTCACTTTGTTTTGCCTCCGAATATGGTAAATCGCGTCCCATTTTTTGTGCATGGGTAGATGCCAAGTCATCCGGTCCATAAGGTGTTGGCTCATTTTCATGAGGCAGGTGTGGGTTTGCTGTTGGCGGCGGTGTAAATGGATAGCCACCAGGAACCGCAGAAGCAGGAGAAAACTCAGGAAGCTCAGAAACGTTAATGCTTTTATGAAGATTTCGTCCATACCGCCTGACAGCTTCTGTTGTCGATTTCATTCTGCAATAGGCAGCAGCAGTTAAACATAGGAAAGTAAGATATTTCTGGAAGGAAAATATACATATGTAAATGAAATCCCAACGAATACCGTTCGTCAGAAGGTTGACGTGTTGAGTCCATCAAGATTCAGGGCAGGAATCGCGATTACTACCTCACTTGTAAACTCTCCTTCACTAGCCAAGACACCCTTGAATGACATCCTGTGTCATAATGAAGAGGGTTATAATCGTCAAACTCCATCTGCAATGGGGCGTCATCCATACATGTTTGCTCAGGTAGGGCAAATTCTGAGTCGCAACAGTTTGCCGGGCTTCTGACGAGGACTGAGAAGAACTAATAGAGAGTGACAAAGCTACAAAGTACAAGGTGTTCCTGAGAGGCATTGCCCAGTCTTCGTTAAGCATTCCAAGCTAGAATTTATAGACGTTGGATCACCTCATGGAGACAAAAGGTGCGGTAAAAAGAGGTTTACTTGACGAATGTTCCTCTGACCTTTGAGAGAGCAGATTCTACAGCCTCCTTGACATTTCTGGATACAACGACCTCCTTGCAGCCTCGTGAGATAGGCAACAGCTCCTCCGCAGCTACGATCTTCTGTCGAAATTTTCAAGAAGCGCCTTGACTGTGAGGGTGCAGACAGCCACATAAAAAGGTACAAATGCAAGAGACAAGCCTCAACAGAAACTGCCTTCACAATTGGCCTTCTTTCATTTGAAGAGAGAGGGAACGGAGGGGGGTGGGGGGAAGGGACGGGGATATGTGTGAGCACAAAGAGAGAGCTGGAGAGCGAGAGGTAGATGATGGACAACTGGGGTAGTGAAGACACTCGAAAAAATTCGTTTGGTGTCCAAAGGAAGGAAGTATCCCAAGAGCGATACCTTCATCAAGAGGGAGCCATCAGCAGGCAGAAGAAGGTAGAAACACGTTATTGGATTCTCATTTCCTTCCTCCCAATCTGCTCCTGATGAGCAAAGGAGCCCGCAATCTGCAGATCGCAAAGTCTGGCATACAGCTGCAAACACTGCAAAGGCACGGTCCAAAGGTTTTTTTTCCAGCTTATAAGTTCCAGATAAATCCTTGCTATACTACTTGCCACCGCTAAAGCTTGACTTTCTCTCCATAAAGATGTTAGAAATAAGAATGCCATTCTGTACAAACGTCCTGATAGTTTGGACCTCTTCCTGTCATTGCCACTTCGTACCATTAGTTTAAAGTGCATAAAATGGAGAGCTCCACGGTTATTCAAAAGAGAAGTATCATTTCCCATGGAAAGGCAAAAACGCGAGTATCAGTTTACTTGAGCAACCAAGCATTCGCGTGTAGTGCTCAAGAAAAGTAGCAGGTGATTTAAGCGTCTGAGAAGGTCAGTGACACGAGACGTGCGGTACCTTGAGTAGTGCTGTCCTCCTTCGGCGAAGAATTTTCTTGGTGCTCTGACAAAGGTGTCAAAACGTGAGGGAGCCCGAAAAGGAGGTCTGCAGTCGCAGTTGAAACCAATAATCTTATTGGAGAGCGGCATTGCATGGACTTTGACTTTTTTGGGCGACTGAGGGAGAGATAAGAGTTAAAAAGTAACATCCGTCCTTCCAAACAACATCCAAAAAGTCTTTCATTTTGACCCTATTGTAGGAAGCCTAAGATATGCTGATTCACTCACTCTCCCCAACGCGTTTTTTCTCACCTTCACTCAGGCTTGTGAGGCTAACTTTTGACAAAACTTTAATGACTGCTGGCTGAGGCCTAATAGACAGATCCGAAGTTCTTGGTGGATTCTTGAAAGAAGGTAGGTAGAGGATAGTCTCATCTCCAATCTTGAGTCCATTGGTCTGGCAATCCCAGATGTCTAAGTCTTGCCCCGTAACAGGACAAGTTAATGGAAGGGCCCCGTCCGAGAGCTTGTCAGCCTGCTCATCGAGTGGGGCTCCATGACATCTGCAAGTCTGAACATAGGCAAAAACCTTCCCAAGTCATTGAGCGGATCTCATGTCTGAATTCTGAGATCTGGCATGCAGAAAATAGTCAAAATAGAGCAAGAAAATCATCCAGTCTACTCATAACATCCTATTTTGTCAAACAACATATCTAGGCGTGTATATTATCGTTTGGAAGATGGATACCTCGCAGCCAATAATGGTATTGGTCAGCTGCAGTTTCCGTGGGTGAACCTGACATTTAATGGAGTTGGCATCTATGAATAAAGGCAGAGGGAACTCCAGGACAGCTTCAAGTTGTGCTCCGTAGCGTGTAACTTCTTGGAACCATCCTTTGACGAGCTGATCAAGGAGCCACGGATCTGGACAAACCAAAAGGCGTTCAGCCATATGACCACGCGCTATTGGATCTCATTGACGTATTTCAGGGTCAATGAACATCACAGTGAAGGATTTATACAATCCAGCAGGCGAATAATTGGAGCACTCCGTTCGCAGATAGATTTGCGTAATTGGCCTACCAATAATGTGCCCCTTCGTCACATACCACATGGAAGACTTTGGTAACTGCAATTTGGAAATGCAGAAAGTTCTGGTACAATGGAACTCTTGTCGAGGGCAGCTGTGAGGTCACTTGATGCAATGCTTGCATTGGGAATCCGATTTAAGCAGACAAATTGTACAAAGATGTTCTGCTTTGCGGCCTCCTGGAAGATAGCGAATAGTCATCAGAAAAACTTGCATATCGGACATATCGTCCACCCCAAAATGGATGCAGCAGCTAGATTCAACACAGGAAAAGAAAGATAGACGGTTTCAATATCCCAACACACTACACAGGAACACTCAACAGGAACTAGAGTGACTAAACCAGGCCTTCGCAGACATGTGTCCTTGAAAATACACAGACTAACCAGCAAAGTGTCTCTGTATGTCGAGATGCTTTCTAAAAATTCACAGCCGATGAAGATAATTTTCTTTGCAGATGCATGCGGGTCCCACAGTGAATGAGCATCATCCGATTGAAGGAGCACACCTAAACTCGATACTGCAAACGAAAACACAACACCACGAGTCTGGTGAGTCTACGATGACAGGACGACCTTAGCATGCCGTAAGCAATAAAGAGGAGATGAGATTTCAAGTCTGAAATCAACAATGCCCTACAAAGAGCGATGTAAATCTTTGAGAACGAGGCTTTTCTCACTCCAGTATTGACTTGACATTGCTGAATCCGGTGAATCCTACTAGTGAAGCGTCCTACAGATCGTTAACGGAGGCAAAAGCAAGGACGAGTACTAAAGCGACCAAGGTGATATTTACAAAACTTCACAAATGGCGATATTCTTTTCGAGAAGGTTTCTTTTTCTTAATTTTCTACAAGAATAAGAAAGGCCGGGGTCTGGCTAAACTTCTTTTGCGCGCTCGTGCTTCGGCTAATGCACGAGTAATGTGTCAGCAATGCTCGGCCTTTAAACTGCGGAAATTTGTAGGGAGCGAAAACAAGTCATAGTTCAGCGTAGCTTGAAGGCTGGAGCCAGTTACTAACTCTGCCTACTGATTGAGAAGGTCCCCTTGTCTTTTCCAGAGTAGGAGCTTGACAACATCAGTATCTCTGTTGTTCCTGCCAATGCCTGGTGGAACTCTCGGAGGTTGAAGCGGCCATTAGCTTTTCTAAGGACCTGCGTCTGCAACAGGCAGAAAATTTTGTATGGTGAAGTGAAACACAATGAAGTACGGATACTGCTTAAAACAGAAAAAAACGAAGAAGGGGGACACTCAATGTTTCACATAAGAGAAGGCAGAGCGTTTCAGAAATATCAAATGAGCAAAAGTAGTAGTCTACAACATGCGAGTCGAGCGCACTTACTTCATGGCAAGTTGAAATGGCATTTCGCTTCACACAGCAAACACCTAGGGAACACGCTGACACACCGGATCTCTTGGGACTCGCTTTGAGTGCAAGTAGATTTCCAAGCCGCGCAAGCCCCTGTCATGATTGTAATCAGCTGAAAAATACTGTGAGCCATTCGGAAGTAATGTATCTGAACTAACCGCTCGACAACACTCGGAAAAGCTTGATGCGACTGAAGATATTTTAAACACTGCACACATTAATAATCGGGAAAGTAATCGCTCTCTAGCACCCTGAAGCCATGCATGCACGCAGGTGTGCTGCCACAGGGAGTGCTGGCTTTAATCATGCGATGCTTCAAAAAGAGACTGACTGTTCGATTGCGGGAAGCAGTTTGCATCCGTACTTCCTTGACTGCATTCAGCGCCACCCTGTCAAGGCTGCAATCCAGCACAAAATAGGCGTTCATTCCTGTGCCTCTATATCCGAAGCTGCAGCACTTCCAGAGTCCACATCACCTACACGATTCATTCGCATTCCAGCAAAAGAACAACAGCCCGTCCATCCAACATCAGCATGCGGGAGCGCAGCAGCATTAATTGCCTTTCTCTCATTGTTTTATTTAGAGGTAGCTTGCAGTCAGCCAGTCAAACAACTCGTCGCTCAACCAACGTTTCTGCCGGCCGGCCCATAATAATCGGGATCAACGCAAAAACACACCCCGGCCGCTTTGATACAAACGGTTGCTCTGCAGACCGACCGCCGGACATTCATGCCCGGTTGCAGGGGTCCGTACGGTCCAGGAAATGCCTGAGCGGGTCATTCGGGTACAAATGGGGTAAGGCTCAACATACAGTATTATTTTCCATTTGGGTGTTTGGGTACAAAGCGACATCGACCGTACAGACTCTGAGACTGTGCACATGGCCGAAAGATCCAGTAAATTACAAGGCACATGTGCGAAGGCTTTTTCAACGCTCGACAGCGCAAGCGCGCATGTGACGCGTGACAGCTGACATCTCTCCCTGGCGGCCCTCCCAACAACCGACAGCCACTGCAGCGCATGGCCATCTGCGACGATTTTCCCTTAAGCACTACAGTTCAAAAGAAGTACATGTGATCCTGCGAATCGCATAGTCAAATCGCGCGTGGGAGTAAGCATTCTGAAACATTTCTCCGAAGCGCAGTTTGACGTTCGCCCTAGTCGGCGACTGCGAGCCGTTACGTGACTTCAGTCGTTCGTACGACGTACGGTGCTGCAAGCACACGTGAGTGTTCCGCCACGTGGCGATTCTTGATTGGAAGATGACAACAATACCTACTTGGCCCCAGACTGCCGTGTGGGGGTGCCCTTCTCTCTCTCTATCTTCGCTCTCTCTCATCTACACCTGTGCAGTGCTGCTGCTTGAAGGCCGAAGTAATAAGCCGAAGTCGACTTTAGAGAAGTAGAAGCTGAAGCCTAGTTTGGACGCCATACGGGGGAAGGGATCTGACGCGCAGGTGAGTAAAGTGGTCTGAATATCAAAGAACAATGGGAAGAGGAATGGCAGCGACCGATAGTGGAGGATGGCTGAGTTACGGGGGTGGAGTGGGTTTTTGTGCGAAATGTGATGCGAGGACAGATGGGAGGGAGGTAGGGAGGGAGAGGGGGAGAGTGTGAGAGGGAGGAAAATAGACGAGGGAGGGATCGAGAGAGTTAAGAGATTAAGGGAGGGAAATGGACCTGGAAATGCGGAGAAGGAATGACAGATTTGGGAGATAAATCGAGGAGATCCTCTATCCTCTCAAGCTTCCTTTATCTTATCCACTCTCAGTATTTCCATGTCTGAAATCTTATTGTATATTTTGTGTAGTATTGATATTTGTCCCTATGTGGTGGATCAGGAGGAAAGGTTGAATTAAATTGTCAGAATGGCCCGGAAAAAGATCCGCGAATTCAATTCCAAGGCCATTTTGAAGCAGCACATTAAGAAGCTCGCGAATGTTGACCTTCCCATGAATTCAGCGCAGGTCTGTTTTCTTCTCGTTGCTCAAATATGTTTGAACACATCTATACTGAAACTAGAATGGAAAGAATAGGGAGCCAGAGATTTGCACCAGGGCAGGAAGATGCTAAGATAGTTGATTTTTTTAGAGCTATGAGCTTTGGTGAGTTTTTTTTTTGTCCTTTTGGAATGCTGGTTTTGAGGTGTAGAGTTGGCTAGGTCATTTTCGTGTCTGTTCAATGGTGACTCTAGGGATGTTTGATTGTAAAGTGCGTATTGATTTTCTATCAAATCAATAGAGTTAAGTCTATAGGGCCGATTTAGCTCTTCCAGTGTAAACCAAGCAGTGTAAAGAGAGGTCGGCGAGAAGAAAAAGATTAGGCAATTGTAGCAGATTACACAAACATCATTGTGGTGAGAAGCAACGAACAGTCAAAACTCCCGATCTTTCTGACCGCGACCAGTCTGCTCCTGCATCATGCCCCTTTAAAGCATATTCTTCCAGCTAGTGTCGCAATGCTCACACAACGGTAGATGCATTTTGTCTTTTCGTATTGATTTTTATTTCAGGTGACTCAAGAGACGGACTTCAATGAGCTTGCAGACAAGGAGCCGTGGCTCAACTCAACTCGTCTGGTAGTGAAGCCGGACATGCTATTTGGAAAGCGAGGCAAGAGTGGTCTGGTGAGTCCAAATTGTTCATTGCTGTGAATTTCTTTGCCAACAAAAGTGTTGAACACTCAGATGGAAGTAGACCATGTACTTAGTACACGCGATGCAGCAAGTTAAACCACTTTTCGAACCAGGAGAGTCCTCTGATGTGTATTAACATTTTACTAATCCTAGTGCAGGTTGCCTTAAATCTTGACTTGGCGGGCGTGGAGTCTTTCGTTAAGGAACGCCTTGGGAAAGAAGTGAGGATCTTGCTTTCGTGTATTTTACGTGAATATTCCCTTGACACGGCGTAGAGTAAGAAGCATTGTGACGCCATTTTTTATGCTGATGGATACAATCTGCGAGTATTGTCCAGTTTGTCATTTGCTTCTTTATCACATTGATTTGTTCAGCCCTCACACATGTGCCCGAATACATAAAATCATCAATGTCCCATACATTTCAAGAATGGTTCAGTTTCCTCACATGACGAGCGATAGAGAAAGTGATGTATCAGTTTGAAACTCGAGAGTGCTAGAAAAAGAGGATAAGAAGTGTGCGGAATGGGAGGAGGAGGGGGGAGGGAGGGGTGGGGGGGCAATATCCGAGAGAGGACAGGAGAGAGAGAGAGGGAGAGGCGTCGCAAAAATGCCAGTAACCAGACAGACTCTCAATTGTTCACCAATTTGTGTGTGACAGGTGGAGATGAGCGGTTGCACGGGACCCATCACCACCTTCATTGTGGAGCCATTTGTACCCCATGACGTGGAATATTACCTCTCCATCGTCTCGAATCGTCTGGGCTGCGATCTCAGTTTTTCAGAATGTGGCGGAATCGACATTGAAGAGAACTGGGATAAGGTAAATGTCTCAATTGCAGTTGAGGTCTAGCTGTCTCCTTTTCTTTTTAATTCAGTTACTTCTTAAAATTGTTTAAACAAAAAAAGGAAATCTCTTTCTTTCCACTAAATGATGACTGAAGTGTTTGTCCGCTTGAGCACATACATTTTGCAGGTCAAGACTATGTTCATTCCAACTGAGAGCAGCCTCACATCTGAGCTTTGTGCACCTCTTATCGCAACTCTCCCTCTGGAGGTAAGGTCTCTTCTTCTATGTTCAAACCCACGGCAGGGGTGCTGAGGTGATTGAAAAAAATCCTTACGAGCTACTTTCAGTAAGGGTAGCCTATTGTATATTGCCTATTATCTATCGCAATCTTTTTACTTCAAAGTCTTAAAGTTGATGCCAAAGGCTTAAAGTTGAAGTTGATGCAAGTTTTTGGTGTTTCGATAGAAACCTTTTTTGTTATGACTCATCAGTAACCTGTACCTGTAAGTTGGGCATATGTCAAGCATCTATCCTTAAGGTAACTCCTTCAATGGTACAGAGAGGTGTATTCAATACCAGAGTCTGGTGTGCAGGTTCGTCCCACCATGGAGAGCTTCCTCAAGTCAGTATTCACTGTGTTCACAGGTAGAGTTCAGTTTTGTGCCAATCTTGCGGGTGCTACATGGTGAGCTTGAGACTGTGAAATTCGCTTATCCAATGTGTGTGAGAGAGAGGGGGCGGGAGAGCGGCACAGGGAGAGAGAGAGGGAGATTATACAGTGGTTTAAGAGTTTTAGGAAGGATGGTTTGCGACAATCCTTGCAGCTCTTGATTTTACTTTTCTGGAGATGAACCCATTCACACTTGTGAATGGGGAGCCGTACCCTCTCGACATGCGCGGAGAACTGGATGACACAGCAGCTTTCAAAAACATCAACACGTGCGTCGCACTCATTCATAACTCCTCTGACTGCCTCTTTCCCTCCCTCCCTCCCCTCCTCATCCCCCAATATTGAAGTAAGTGTGCAGAAAAACCCTCAATATACGAGGTATCATCTATAGTAGTTGATTAGTAGTCCCTGTTGTTTGATTGTCCCCATCTGTATGCTAATTGCTACTTGTTCTATCGGGTGAATTGCTCAGCTGGGGAGGAGTGGAGTTCCCTCAGCCTTTTGGGCGCACCATGAGTCCTGCGGAGGAGCACATTCATCATATGGATGAGAAGGTGGTCCATGAATGTCATTTATGTTCACCGTCTTGGTGTGATCCGTTCCGTTCTATTCTGTTATGTCCAGTTTTGATCCGTTATATTTGGGGCCCCTTTCATCCCTCTACCGCTCGTCCACCATCACTTACCTTTCGTTCCTCTGCTCCCACTTTCTTCTGCTCTCCTGCGCCCCAGTTTTTTCGCCACGTCCCCCTGAATGTGCTACTTGAGGTTTAAAATTGAATGCTTACCTCCAGAAGTTGGGGTTTTGGAGAGTTCAGACTGGAGCTTCTTTAAAGCTGACTATTTTAAATCCGAAGGGACGGATTTGGACGATGGTGGCGGGAGGAGGAGCATCCGTTATTTATGCTGACACCGTAATCTGACGCACCTTTCTCTTTTCTCACTCGGCCAGTTGCCGTTTCCTGCTATCTTCCGTCTTTCCTATTCCCTTTCTTCTTCCTTACCTTCGCTCTCTCTTCTGCAGGTTGGCGATTTGGGATATGCACATGAGCTCGGAAATTATGCTGAATACAGTGGTGCACCGAATGAGGAGGAGACTCTTCAATACGCACGGACTCTTATTGATGTAAGGAAAACCACCTCTCTGCCGTTCTTCTCTTTAATCTTCTCGTTTCCTTTTCTTCCCCGTCTCCCTCCATCTTTGTGCCCTTCCTTCTCCCTTCAATCTTAAGCTCACCCTACACTTCCTTTCCACTCTCATTCTGCTTCTGCTTCACTGATCCGTACATCTGCCTCTCCTTCCCTGTCTCTCTTTCTTCCTCTCCCTATCTCGCTCCTTTCTCCACTGTGCCTTAACCTCTTTCCCATCTGCTGCTCTCCATCGTCTCTCCCTCTCTCACCGTCTCTCTCCACGTGGCCCGGGGAAGCGCAGTGTGCTACAGCGGCAGGCACTGGCAGGCGGACTGCCCTTCTTGTTGGGGGTGGCATTGCCAACTTCACTGACGTGGCTGCCACCTTCAACGGCATCATCAGGGCTCTCAGAGAGAAGGTGAGGCCACTCAATTTTTTTTTACTTACCTTTTACCTTGTAGTCTCAGTCTGTCACAGTTTTGCCTGTTAAGATGAATGGCCAACTGAGCAACTACTTGGGGACTGCAGGAGGCCAAACTGAAGGATGCACAGATGCGTCTCTTTGTGAGGAGAGGCGGACCTAACTACCAGAAGGCGCTGGCGAACATGCGCGCTCTGAGCTCAGAGATTGGTGTTCCTATTGAGGTGAGTGGGAGGGGGCGGTTGGAGCGTAGGGATCTCCTTGTCATGCTGTGCTTCTTGACAAACGTCAGTGTTGTACATGTGGTTGCACTTGCACTGTGTCGCCTGTTTTTTTGGTGAAGGCAGAAAAGTATACAGTTCCTATTGTGCAGATTTGACATGTGCATCATTTGCGGTTGTGCCTATGCAGGTGTTTGGACCTGAAGCGAGCATGACCGGCATTTGCAAGCAGGCCATTGCATACATAGAAGGGTCGGACTAGCTGAGATAACGCACATAGAACGCCCAGAAAAGTTCCAACTGAACGGTGTTCTGAGCAGTTAAAGCAACGATGCCCAGCTTTGGCAGAATTTATTGTGCTATTATTGTAGGCACATTGAGAATAGCTTATTTTTCCCGTTCTTTTACGTTTTAGGATTGAGCTCTCCCTGTATTTCCTTTCCCTTTAATTCGAAAAAGAAGAAAGGAAGATATTTGCTTTTTTACTTTTTGCGTGAGTTCGTTGTCTTGCCTTCGTTAACTTCATCAGTGGAAATTAGTGTTAAAATTGCGGTACACAAGCGATGCTTTCGAGTGCATGGAAATGCTCGTCGTTACTTCCTCCCGCCCTCTCTCTCGTAAAAAAGTCGTTATCTGATTTAATCAATGGCTGGCAATTCCTCTCCCACTGAATCAGTGGCTAGCAATTTGTCGTTTAGTTACCACGATTTCAGTAGTCAGTCCTGCTGTGATGTCCAGTATTACGACACTGCCAACAGAACGGGCTGCGCATGTGCCCCCCATGGCCATCATCCGCCCCCCCCCCCATGACCATCATCCCTCCTCCCCCCTCCATGGCCATCATCCCTCCCCCCGCCCCCATGACCATCATCCCTCCTCCCCCCTCCATGGCCATCATCCCTCCCCCCCCCGCCATGGCCATCATCCCTTCCCCCCCCCCCCCGCCGCCATGGCCATCATCCCTCCCCCCCCAGCCATGGCCGGCCATAGCTCTCACCGCCCCCTCATAATTGCCGCCGCCGCCTGCCGCCGCCGCCTGCCGCCTGCCCGCGCGTGCCCGTCCGCCCGCTGCCGGCCGCGTGGAGCCCGGGCGTACGGTACCGTACGAATAGCGCGTGCGTCCGCCCGCAGCCAAAACTGTACAAACGAGGGTGGAGGCCGAGCGTGCGCCACGTGGAAGAATCTGCGAGGAAAAGTTCCCGCTTTTTGGGAGGCTGGACGCGTGGCGGCAGGCGGAGGCGCCAGCGCCCCAAGAATTGCGGCGGGTTTTGCGGGGCTTGTCCGTTGCATTGAATTTTGGCTACTTTTTAGCTGATTTTTCGTGGACTCATCCGCCGGTTTTTTCCGGCAAACCGATGGTTTCTAGGGTTTTGGTCGCGTGCTCGCTACGGACGGCTGCGATTCGCTCCCGCCATGTGGGAGGCAGCAGATGCGACAGATTTTTGCCGAATTTAGATTCACATGGATGACGCAAAAAAAAAATTATAGGTGTCGGCGGGTCCAGTTTGAAGCAAAGCTCAATTGTGTTCGTCCTTTGAAGTGATTTTTTTTTTGTAAAGTATTAGTTTTTTAGGAAAAACCAAGTTTGAGGCGCTGATGTGGCGAGGCCGCACATGAACGGTCGGTGACAGCCGGTTTGTCCGTTCGAGCGTGGAGGCTTCTCATTGGTTAAAGGCTAGCTATTCAAAGTTTTAGCTGCCCGGCTAGCGACCTTTTGGACGGCCAGGATGCGCGAAAATCCGCCGCACGCCCATCAACGGTCCAACCAGAAATCACAAACCAAGATACAGAAAAAAAAAAAAGAGGAACTGTCGCGGGCACGCCCAAAAAGGAACTTTTCATCCCTTCGGAAATTCGCTTGTCACCACGGTCCCAACTGCCGCAGCCCTGCCTGCCCGGGAAACTTTTCCTCCCGAAAACAAATTCCAATTCGAGTCCTCGGCCCGACGTCTTGTCAAGTCCGGCGTGTTCACACCTGCGGGTCACCCGTCGCTGTCCAATCTAATATTTGGAGCGCCCCTGGTTCGCAGTTGCAAGGCGGGCGGCTCGCCCCTCTAAAGGCCGCGCCCTCCTGTCAAGTCTTCCGAGCGAGCGAGCAGGCGCCGCTCTCGCCCTTGCAACCATGGACCCTCTGCGGCTGCCGGGCCTCGGCCACTGCGGCTTCTCGGAAGAGGAGCTTCTGCTGCACCTTTACTTGAAAGCAAGCCGTCAAAGCGCTCTTGCTAACTTCCAGGAAGCTCAGGATGCGCAGGATGTGGCTCTCTCTGTGGCTAACGTCGTATTGTTTGACGAGTATGAGAGGGAGGCTGCTGTGTTGCTACCAAGAGGCGAGAGGCTGCCATCTACGTTCAATGCAAAAGGGCTTCCAATACGTCCAGTAAGTGCATGTTTGTAGAGAAGCTGTTGTAGTGAATCAGATTGGAAAGGGCACGCCGTTTTGGCAAGGGCATTCAGCTTGGGAAAAGGCTTGCTTTTGCATGTTACTGTGGCTGAAAAGTTTCTGCTTTTTGTTTTCTGAGCAGGAGGAGATTGATTGCAAGTACTACATGAGAACTGGATGGTAAGACATTTCACAGTTGTGACAATTGCAGTGCTTTCTGCAAATCGCTACCTTTAGAAGGAAGGTCAAGAGGAATACAAATGATTTTTTCGAAGCAATTATTGCGCGACAGCTGTCCAATACCTGCCATTTGTTTGAAAGGACACCGGGTGCCCTCCAAGCACTATAATTATTCATAAGGGCCAGTCTGCTGCGTTAGAGTGTTCTGATTTGTGTAGTCAGTTTGTTCGAATGCAAAAAAAATCAAGAGCTTCTGTTTTGTTTGTTTGTATCTGGAAGCAGCATTGTGTGTTTGAGGTGGTTCAATGCCAACTGTCGGGACTGATTTTTTCTTCTGTTCCCTTGAGTTACGGAATGGTGAAAGCAGTCGAAAATAGTGATACGTATATGTATGCATGAATATGGGATACATGTATGCTAAGCAAGCGGCATGCATGGATGACCCTTTAGGAGTGCGAGATGTGTGAGTGAGAGCTGGTCCAGCAGTGAAACTGTCGATTTTTTTGTTGGTTGCAATGCCAGATACTGCAAAACGACGCTCATTCCGAAGAAAATTGCTTCATTTCCTGTTTTTGTTGCTTGTGTTTGGTGGAAGTCAAATTTGCATCTTCCTTCGTGTATTCTATGCATCGCCTGATGGATTCACATGGGAACTCGTAGGCAAGGAGGGGGAGGACTAGAGGGAAAGACACGGAAAGGCAGATAGGGAAGGTATAGGGAACGGAAAGGATGTTTGTCACCTGGCGTCTTCACAGTAGAATGTTTGTTTACATCATAGGTGTGCGGTACGGCTTTGTATATCAGATGCGTTTTACCAATCTAGTAACAGTTGAACACGAAGGCTATAGCAGACTTAAGAGAATGCACACTCAAAGTCTTGTCTGCCTGCTTCTTTCTGTGATTAGTTTCAAGCTTGAGGATTTTCCAACATCTAAACAGAAGCCTGCTATGGTTTATTATGGCGTGTCTCTACAGCTGTGACTACGGCGCATCTTGCAAGTTCAACCATCCGGAAATGGCGCAGCTCAGTAAGGGCCCTTGCTCCTTTCAACATATCATCGAGTGTTCATTCTACCTTCTTCTGGAAAACAGAATCCTGCAATGTCTTATTTAGTTACGACACAGGATACACCGTCAAAACCTAACCGACGCTACCATGACTGTGGCCAGGTCCAAGCGGTAGCATCAGCTCGCAGTCTTCCTATGGCCGATCACATGTGAGTTTCCCTGAATCGATGCGATCATTTCTGCTCATGTACCTACTATCCGTTTGTTTCTGCTGGACCTTTTCAGTGTCTGCTGGCTACTTAGGAGCCATGCTGGCCAGTTTATGAGAACGGCCTGTTTTTTGCAGGGTATTCGTCCATCAAAGCCTACCAGCCATCAACCCCCTCGCAAGAGAGAGAGCCGTCCAGCCCCTCCTCCTGTCACTCTCACACATGCCGGATACCCCCGCAGAGAGGTCCGCAATATTTTCTTGATTTTTGGAAGTGGATGCGTAGAAACACGTTGCATTCTTGTGAGCTCTTTTCAGATCTGGGACACCTTGTCTGCACTTTCTGGACTGCTCCAGAGGACTCAACGGCAGTTTTTGAGGCTCGTCTGATATCCGTGAGAGAATTCGTTGAAGTTGTTTGCTTGCTGACTATCTAAAGGATCAGGAAGGGGTTTTGAGATGGCATGTGCAGGGCGAGATGGTTTGCCGATTCTACATGAAGGTATGTCAACAGTAAGAGAAGGGGGTTGACACAGTGGAGAGGGAGTAGGAAAGGCAGAGAGGGAGATGGAAAGAGAGCTGCATCTGTATTGTTGATGTCTAGATATCAAATTGACTTTATGCGATTGCGTTGGAAGATTCGTGTAGCAGTGTGGTCCATCTCAGTCAAACGAATGTCCAACAGACCGACTTGGAACTAATATCGCCTGTATAATTGTGCAGACGGGATTTTGCGGCTATGGAGCCGAATGCCGGTTCGACCATCCCCCTCCGGAAGCAGCTGCCGCCATGGCTCTCAATATGTATTCCATCAGCCGCTTGTCGCTGCGTTAATTTAACTCATGTGAATAGTCACACGTTGTATGTGCCGTGGGGAGCAAAGGGTAACACAGAATGGGCCATAAAAGGAGGCGACGAAAAAGTCGATGATAACGATGATGTGACCACATGATGCACGAAGCTTTATGTTGTATGCTCTATACATATGTACATATGTATAGAAAGCCTACGCGTCCAGGCGTCAGAGTTTTTCTGAGCAGAAAATTGCCACAGGAGGAAATAATGCGGGGGCGGCTATGGAACCGAGAGTTGGGATGATGATAAGGCTGTGCTGCTGCTTGGGCTCTTGCGCGTAGAAAAAGGCATTCCATCGAATGCAGCGATTTTTACAGATTTGATCTGAAGGTACTGTTGCCAAAAATTAACCATTATTGTTTCCTCTGTTAATGAAATTGAAACTAAATTAACTTGGTTGAATGAGAGCGAGTTTCGTGTGCCCTGCTTTGTGTGGTCTTGGAGGTTTTTTTTTCCGCTTGTTTCATGAGGGGGTGTCAGGAGGTTGTAATTGTGTGGTCTTCACTCTCTCTCTTTCTCTCACTACGTTCACATTTTTCATTTCCTCGTTTACAGTCTTCCTATCCTGGCTCTCTGTGGCTCTCTGCTCTCTCTCTGCTCCCGCTCATTAAATTTCCTGCATGCTGACTCACTGTCCTCACAGCCCACAACGACCGATCGGTGTGATGTCGCTATAAAAAATGGAAAGAAAACTTTCTCTTTTTTTTTTGTGACTCGTGACCTTCTTAAATCCAGAACTAATTAAACGAACAGGTCCGATGACAAGCGATTTCCCAAGTAACCAAGCAGGAAATTTTCTTCTTTAAGAAAATGTAAAAGCGTATTCGCTTCCATGAAACCGCCTTCTTGTAGAATATCTCCAAGAGCGACCTCTGTTCCGCCCATGGTTACATGGTTACCTGCGAGATCGACCATTCGAAACATGCTGCAGTTCCAGTTCCAGTTTCACGTTGACGTTCCCTGTTTCACAATGCCGCCAACAGTCCCCAAGCTATTTAACTACCTAACTGTAACATAGACACATAGACAAAGTTCGGACGTCTTTTCCACGCTTGTTCCCTGCTACCAAACGACAGCCGTTGTCGGGTAGCTGGCCGTCGGTACGGCCCCCTACCCGACAAACTCAGATTTGGCAGATTTGGCTGACGTCCGCTCCCCATTGGCTTCCTGGCACGACATCTGTCGTTTAGGGCCTCCTCTCCCGATATTTGCCCGCCACACGTCGGTTGATCCGCCAGAATATGCAGAATCTGGCCGCACAGGTTGATCAATGGGATCCACCGAGCCAATCCTCTTTGACGTCCATATGCGCAACACGTGCGCAGACACCCTCTCGTGGGCCAATCGGCCACGTGGCGCCTCCTCATGTGCCGGCTCCAGCGTTGTTATCAGTGATCCACTCCGAGGTCCACTGAGTGGTCTACGTGGCGGAGGGTTTAGCACCCCGGGCCGCCGCGTGGCAGGCACTGTGCATGGCGGCGGCTGCAAGGTGGCTTCCCTGAACCTGTCTCCGCTCCTCCTCTTAAACCCTGCCTGCCTGCCTGCCTGGCTCCTGGAGCAGCCGTCACAGAGGGAAGGAAGGGCTTTCTTATCTGAATGGCTGCGCCTTTTTGAACCCTTATAAAACCTCGACTGTTGGAGGCGGAGGAGTTGACCGAACAGGGAGGGGGCAGGAGTTGCCCGTTTGCCGCCATGGACAGGATGATGTACGGACGGGATGTCCAGCAGATGTGGGAGCTGGAGAGCCAGATGTACGCGTACGAGAGGGCGCGCAGAGGCATGCTGGCGGCGGAGGAGGAGGACCTGCATCAGCAGTACGGAGGGCCCGCCATGGCGCTTGTGCCGAGCACTGCAGGACACGTGGCGTCACGCGCTCCCTCTGCCACGCGGCAGTATGGCGGGCCGAGCGTGATGCACGATGACGTGGCGGCGGTGCACTACTACGCCCCCCCTCAGGGAGGCGGCGGAGCCATGAAGCGGCCCTTGGACGGAGGTGCGTGCCTCCTCTGTGCTGTGGAAAGGTTGAAGGTCCAAGCGTCGGATGGCGCCTTATGCTGGCGGGATTGGAAAGGAAGGTAAAGCTTCCGATGAGCTGCTGCTAAAACTGCCTCTGTTTGGGAGGTCTGTAGGATGGAGGATGGGAGAAAGAGAGAGGGTGTGTATGTGTGGGAGGGGGGGGGAGAGAGAGGGAGAGAGCGAGAGCGGGAGAGAGAGATATATAGGGCTAGAGATTTGGTATGAAGGTTTTGGACCCGGCGGTAAGAGAGGAGAGAGAGTGAAAGGCAGACGGTACAAGGAGAGAAAGTGCGCTCTGCAAAGTATCGCTTTTAGAAGGTGCACACGGAGAGGGAGGGAACGAGGAAGATTTCTGCTAGTACTTAAAACCGCTACATGAATAACTAGCAGCTGCCAATCTTTACATAGCTAAACGTATCTTGATTAACCCTCCTCCTCCTCTAATACCATTTTGATGTGCTTGGTTATCTGGATGGTGCCGGCGATGCTTGTTACTTCCACGTATATTCTACCACGGCGATACTCGGTTAACGATTATTACTACTACGACGCTTATATGGACCAAACATCTGCGTTTACTTGAATCCTATACTTAAAATTCTGTCACCTATCGAATGTTCTGGCCTACCTCATACCAACTTCACTTTATTTTAAATCCTGAATATAATCTGACGATTATCTGGATATTCATCGCTACATAACATGATCTCTCTCTGTCTTACCCTCTCCCACTCCTCTCCCGCACGTATTCTATACGGCCGAGTCACGTTTTTTTTCTTTTGTTTTGCATGGCATGACCTCATGGCTCAGGAAATCCATACTTATCGTCTTATTTAGCAAAGAAACCGAGAGCCGAGAGCCTTCCTTTGCTGACTGCTCAGTTTCCGCAGAGGCCTGGAGAGAAAGAATGTGCATACTTCATGAAAACAGGATCATGCAGTTATGGCCTTTCCTGCAGATATGACCACCCCTCCTGGGTGCCTCCAGGCGGTCTGTCAAAAGATCCCAGTGGCAACTACGCCTTCCCGGAGCGCCCAGGGGAGCCAGAATGTGCGGTAGGCTCCTACTTTTTGCAAGCACAGGAGCATTGCTCTCAGGATGTTGTTGCTCAAATCTTATTCTTGAGCGGATTACTTCTCAGAGAGTTACTGCTGAAAGTTACTCCTTTGGCTGACCCAAAGAAATATCTCCAAAGCATGGGTAACAAGATCATTTTGAACCCCAAACAGGGTTGAATCAGAACAAGGACGTCTGGTTTGTCCATGTTTGTTGAGGGAGCAGCCCATTGCTATGCCGTTTGTCGTGTTCCTGCAAGCATGAAGGTTTTAGTTTGCACAAATTGCTGAGAGTGGACGCAAAAATGACTTCTTGCTTACGCAAAAGTGATTGCCTGCCGCTGCAGTTTTACATGAAGCACGGCACCTGCAAGTTTGGACAGAAATGCAAATACCATCATCCGCACGCGGTTCGGCAAAGCCTGGGTTTGTCGTCTGCACACGACATTGCCGTCTCGGAGGAACTTGCAGACGATCATGTCTTTGTTCGGCACCCTGCAGCTGCGGAGGCAGCTCTGAATTGGTCGTATGGCGATGGAGAGTTTGATGAGAGAGCTGCAGCAGCAACCTCGCTCCTTCCTGCAGCAGCTGCAGCTATGTCTGCTGCCAAGATTGCTCTTGGAGGGGAGGACAGCGAAATAGGATGGCGAGGGTTGGAAAGAAGTAACGGAGCTTTTGGGACCCCGGCCCCATTGAATTTAAAAGGATTTCCGTTACGACCGGTGAGCAGACGATTATTTTCATCAGCCATGAAGTGGATCCTTTGCTGTGCAGTTCTGAATGCGTCAGCGCAGATTCTGATAGCTATCTGGATGTTGGCAGTTGCTTGGCTGACGTGATAAAAGCACGTTTCAAAATTCGACTTGGAGGATCAGTTATCTGCTAGTTTATCGACGACATGATCATTATCTTTGAAGTAATTGTTTGATGTGGTGGGAACTTATGCAGGGTGAGCTCGATTGCAGCTTTTACATGAAGAGTGGAAGGTAACATATCCGGAAAATCTTAGGAACACAACTTTCAGGTTGTGATCTGCTCTTCAGCTGCATCGCTGGCCGTGTTCTTTGTACTTTCGCTCACTTGAAACTGAATGTTTCTGTTTTATGCAGCTGCCGATTTGGAGCAAACTGCAAATTTAATCATCCTGAATCGTTTTATGGTAAGCCATCAGCAACTGATCTTGTTAAACGAATAACGTATGAACACATTCCAACGCTTTGATAAAGATTGAGTTACAAATTGCGTCATAGAGACAAAATGTATTGGAAGCATCTATCCAAGACGTTCGCTTATGATAGTGCACCACAGCGAGCAGACAGGTTGGTTCTGCAGACTGCTTCTTGAGTGCCATTATGAAGCTTTGCTGATGTGGTCGTTGTGTTTCTAATCTTCAGGATCCAATGGTGGTGTGGGCTTGCTCGCCCAACCCTCTGTAAGTAATCTCTTTATTACTGATGATAAGCACTGTATTAAAGAGGCGTGGATAGCAGGATTGGGTGATCGTTTTTTTTTGTCATTTGTTTGATTTCTTTTTTTGTACTTTACTTCTCGTTCCTAGAAAGTATGATGTTGAGTTCCGTAGCGAAGGAGGTTGATGTGCTTACTTGTTTTTTTTGCTCCGTTTCTGTGTTACAGGATATCGTGGAGATGCGAATCCCTCCAGGACCGTTGTCTCTAAGGGCGGGATTTCCTGAACGTCCAGGCGAACCTGAATGCCCTGTAAGCACCGACATGAATGGAGCAACGGAACTGTCTTTTCAGATTTTTCATTTTTTTGTTGCAAATTCAGCTACGAATCTAATATGCTTCATGTGTGAACCGAATGGGAGGCAAACGGTCCTATAGGGGGTGATGAGGACTTGTGTTCTCCTTCGTTCTGGAAAACGTAGTTCAGTCTCGTTTTTTTGTATGAACCGAAGGTTTTTGTATATCCCTGTTTGAACAGTTCTATATGAGGACGGGAACCTGCAAGTATGGTCATACCTGCAAGTATCACCACCCGCGGGTTCGCATTTCTTCTGCCGGCACTACCACAGTCAAACCACTGATGCCCATCAAGCTTCCTGTTAAGCTAACACCAGCAGGATATCCACGCCGAGAGGTACATGACGCACCTGACAATTGTTATTTAGTTTTCATTTTGTTGTCGTTACACTGGGAGCTTCATTTGTCTTCTTACATATGATAAAACTTGCAGATTGTGATGCTCTTGCTTCTGTCTGCACTTTGCACAGAAGAATCACTAGTACTACAGCTACTGATTCTCGTTGTAGTTGAGAAAATCTTTCTTCCTTTGAGCTCTGTCTTCGGGGTTGGTTCTTTTTGTATGCAGGGTGAAGTTGCTTGCCCTTTTTACATGAAGGTATGTTAACGTGTCATAAACTTCGACAATATAGTGTAGAGGTTCTCTTGCGCATGGATGCACACTAATAGTTTGAAGTCATGCTCTTTTTCGATTTCCTATGGAAGTTCACACAGTTATGGATACTAATGTGAGCGTGGCGGCTTTGTGCCACACCGAAATCATTTCTGACATTGTGTAAATTCGTGCCCCTAAGGTGAACCAGTCTTACGAGTAATTGAAGAAGTTTCTGGAATAATGGATAGTAGTAACTTCCGCTCTTTCTGAGGCTGTTTAGTGCGTACAGTCTTACAGTTGCGAACTGTTGTGACGTGCAGACGGGGACCTGCAAGTATGGGGCGGACTGCAAGTATGATCATCCTCCTCCAGGGGAAGCTGCAGCTAAAGCAGTAGCCCTGGCTGCACAGAAAGAAAGTTCGGCCCTGCAAGCAGAAGGCCAACCTGCTTCATTGGAACCTCTAACTACAACTGTCGGTGAAGGAGTCGAAGGTGAAGCAGAGTTGAAGCGAGGAGGCAGAGCTGACGGTGAAGGGAAAGGTGAAGGTGGTGGAGTGAGTGAAGGCACTATTGCCTTTGAGGGTACGAGGGAAGAGGCGTTACCGGACGGGATCGCAAGCTGTCAGGTCGTGGAGGCTGTGGAAAAGGAAGGATTAGCTAATGGACAGGCGTGAGATACATAATATGGTTCACGAAGAATGATGTTTGCCCTAAAGAGGGATATATGAATATTATGAGCATGCAAATGCGTAGTGCAGAGGCAGAGGGAGGTAGGAGAGTGTAAAAGAGGACTGGCGGTAAGGAAGACCGAGGAGGAGGCACGCTAAATAGGCGCGACAAGGAAGGTTGTGGCCCGAGGGTCCTACTGTACAGTGCCACCAACCTGTGCGGACTGGTGTATGCATGGATGCATGCATGCCTTCTATGTTATGGATTACTATGGCCATTGAAGGTGTCTAGGCCCTAGGCGCTAGGGTGTAGTCTGCGTGTAAGCGGGCGGAGGGGTATCGCTTCCTGCAGTAATTAGGGCCTCCTAGGAAGCATCAGGGAGTCCGAGAATCTTTTTTGTGGAGGAGGTTTTAGCGGTAGGCAGTTGGTGACAATGGAACAGAGGCGTGTAGGCGGGTTGGGGTTTATGGCGGGAGACAGGAGGGTAAGAGCTCTAAGTGCGGGGTTGATGGGATTGTCTGTACATAGAGCAGCAGTCCTCTCTCTCTCTCTCTCTTTCTCTCTTCTGTAAGGAACTTCATGCGCTGAGGCTGCTTGAGAATGCGGGAAATTGTCTGTTTTTTGCAATTTTTTTATTTTTTTTTGGGCTGCAATGGTTTTATGTCTGGGATGTGTGATGCAAGGGGAAAGTTTCATGACAAGGCCTTCAGCAGCGCCATGGACTAAAAGATATGTTGTCTGCTCGCACATACGTGTGGCTTCGGGTGGGTTTCCCGGCACATGGGCCAATCTGGGCCTGACTTGAAGAGTACTTCAACCTCAAAGTCTTTCAACTAGCTTCAATTGCTGGACTTCAACCTTCCACATGTGCGAGGCTTGTGAAGCAGCCGGGACAAGTAGCATTTTAAGACCCCCATGGCCCCCCTCCCCTCCTCTCCCCCCTCCCTTTACCCTTTCCCTTTCCCTCCCCCTTCCCCTTCCCCTCCCCCCTCCCTTTACCCTTTCCCTTTCCCTCCCCCTTCCCCTCCCCCCTCCCTTTACCCTTTCCCTTTCCCTCCCCCTTCCCCTCCCCCCTCCCTTTACCCTTTCCCTTTCCCTCCCCCTTCCCCTCCCCCCTCCTCTTCTCCACCTCCCCCACCCCTGCACGGACATAGCCCCACCCACCACGCATAGACTTGGGGAGTTTCATGTAAAAAACATTAACGCCAGTATTTCTTCCTTGGAACTGCCGGCTCCGCTCGTTACAACTGGACAACTAAGCCCTACGTTGGAACCTTCTAACTCTCAGCCCTCAACACCAAAAAACCTCTTATGGACAGCGAGCTTATCGAAAAAAGCAATGTACAATGCCGCTAATTTGGTGGTACATGTTGAGCTCAGTTGTCAGTTGATGGAGGACCTACGAATCTGTGCAACGTAACGGGTCTGTGTACACCTGTTCTACTGTTCTGCTTCCAAACCTTCCCTTCCCTCAGCGGATTTGATCTGACCTCATCCCTTCTGTCAAACAATGAAGGAGAACTCAGCGCCGATTGCTTCCCCCTCCGGCAGTCGCTTGCTTTGGTTTGGCTTTCACTTCAGCGTCCTGACAACGCCAAGCGCAAAACGACATTAAAAGCAAAACACAGAGGTGAAAGGAGAGCAGATTCATGGGAGCAAGTCAACCTGTGATATGAGGTGCTTTTGATGTTCGAAGGCACGAGGAGAAGGGCACAAGGAAAGGGACGAGTGAAATGGGGCAGGCGAGAGCAAAAGTAGGGGAGGGGGAGTAAGAAGTGGAAGAAAGGCGAATGGTTACAACACGCACTACCTTGATAAAGCCTCTCATTTATAAACTTGCGGATTTATTTTGCATGATTCAATCAGCAATTTTTGAAATACTCTACAGCACACTCCGATAACTCCGATCTCGTTCGTACCTGAGTCGGGTGCAGCAGAATGTGATTCTTTGCAGTAGCAGGATTATGATTTTCCGCTCCCTTGCTCCAATCATAGCTCACCTGCGCCAAGTCAGAAAGAGTTTTAGGGTTCATACGGTCGTGCTGTCACAAGAGTCAAAATTTCCTCCTTTCTTGATTCATTAGGCAAAAAAAACTGAGGTGAGTTTTGGCAGTAAAAGTGGCGGGAGAGAGTGAGAGGAAGAGGAGGGGCAAGAGGGATTAAGAGAGGGAGAGGGGGAAAAGGGAGAGTGAGGGAAAGATGGGGGAGAGGGTGAGGGAGGGGGCGAGAGGGAGAGGGAGAGGGGGAGGGGGAGGGGAGAGGTAGACGGAGAGGGGGAGAAGAGGAGAGGGAGAGAGGGAGAGGAGTTGTTACAGCATATGCATATATAGTGCCGTCGTTATTGAAGGTGGCGCAGGGGATGGGCTCATTGCAGCGTTGCATGGCCTGAACCCCAAATCCCTCCCAGCTTTAAAGCAAGCCCTCAAAATCCTAACGGTATTTCAAACTCAACTAGCCGCCAAACCCAGCTTTCAGACGTACAACTTCAATCCATGAAGCCTATGAAATCCATTCGAGTAGTGATACCTATTTAAAAAGACCATTTGAACCCTTGTCACTATACTGCTATGCAAACAGTGGAATCTAAAAAGTTTACAAGTGGTTAAGGCTTGTCGGCTTTTGCTTCCGTCAATTATTTAGTCGTTGGAACCGAAGAATTCATGTATTCTCACCTTCAGTCGCTGCTTGCTGTCTTTGTCCCAAAAATTATATGAGCCATCAGATCCCGCCGTTGCAAAAGTTCCGTACACCTATACAAGGCCAAACGCAGTCACAAAATAAACTTAGGAAGAATAAAAAAGGATGAGAAATAAAAAAGGATAAGAGAACCAATTGTCGGAGGGGCATGGCATGCAAACCAAAGACGAGAAAACTATTCCATACATGAGCAACATTCACAAATAATGAAAATAAGACGAAAGGTGCGTAGAAGAATTCAATGTTGAGAAGGACCTTCTTCTTCTAAAGAAGAAGGTTTCTTTCAAGAAAATAGGTGAGATGACTGGAGAGGTTGGGGAGATGCAAAACGCGTACTGGATGGAAATTGATGGAGTTGACAGAATAAATCTCGCTGTTGTCACGGTGACATTTGAATGTAAAATTCTTCGAGGCGAGACTGTCGTCTATGTGCTGTACGGCCACTCTGCCTTCAATGGAACCGACCTGAAATAGCCACCTCCTTCGTGTCATTAGTAGAGAGAAGGAGAGGAAGGAGGAGGAGAATGAGACGAGAGGAGAGAGAAGGAAAGGAGAGAGGAAACGAGGAAAAGGGAGAGGGAAAAGCTCCCTAAGGAAACCCCAAACCTACTAGAAGATAAAATCAGGAGTGTAGAAACCTGACGAAGTACCCAAGTCGATAATAAAAGACTCCTATTCATGTTTCTTTCCCTGAGCAAGTGGATGGCATGCAGACGAATTAAGAAGTTTGTCCCTCTCAATGAGCAAAAGGCTGCCCCGATTCTTAACAACGCCGAGTTCCTTGAAACAGGTGCCTGAAAGATATAAATCTCACCAAAAATCCCGCTTTATCCTGAAACGTGGATACACATTTCGTTTGGAATTTGAGAGGCGACTGAACGGATTTAAACACCACCTGCTTCCTCTCATCAGCAGAGACGCACGTAGACACCGTCAAACCGATTGCTTAAGGATTCCAAAAAATACGCCGAAAATGTACATGATGAAAAGAGCTTCGTTTCGAATACGCAATTGCATATCTGTTTCTTTTTGGACCTGTGGATTTTGAAGGTTGAAAATGAGGATGTTCCGGTCTGCCGTCGCCACCACCATGAGGGGATGCCTCACGCTCATAGAATAGGGCCGCTCAGGAAGCTGCTGCACGTGTGCAGGGTTTGGCTGCCGGAGGTCCCAATACCTGCAAGCAGAGAGAGGGAGGGGTGGGAGGGCGGCTCAGGGGACAGGGCCTGAGAGAACATGGCTCACGGAGTAGGGTTCAGGGAGCAGGGTCGGAGGGATCACGGTCTTCAAGGTTCGGGAAACACAAGCTTGAAAAATTAGGGTTCGAGGGTAGGACTTAAGTACGGTGCTGGTAGGATTCTGAAAGTTCAGACCTCTGCACGAGAGAAAGAGAGAGAGAGAAGGAGAGAGAGGCAGAGAAAGAGAGAGAGGGAGAGGGAGAGAGAGAGAGAGGGAGCGAGAGAGAGAAAGCGAGAGAGAGTGTGGGAGAGGCGGGGGAGAGAGAGAGAGAGAGAGCCCACTTGATGGTCTTGTCCCAGCTTGCGGTGGCGAGCAGGCTCATCTCCGGCACGTACGCGATGTGCGCTATCGGCGCGTTGTGCGTTCCGACGGCGGTCGGCGGCGCCCCCGCGAAGAGGGGCCAGGCCCGCGCCTGTTTGTCGCAGCCGCCCGTGAACACCGTCTGCCCGTCGTCGCGCCACGCCGAACACAGGACCTGCCGGGGGGGGGCAGGGGACAGGGTTCAGGGTTCAGGGTTCAGGGTTCAGGGTTCAGGGTTCAGGGCCGGAGGGAGGTCAGGGGGCAGGGGGCAGGGTTCAGGGTTCAGGGTTCAGGGCCGGAGGGAGGTCAGGGGGCAGGGGGGAGGGTTCATGGCCAGGGAGGTCCGGAGGGCAGGGTCAGGGGGGCAGGGGGGAGGGTTCAGGGCCGGAGGGAGGTCAGGGGGGCAGGGGGGAGGGTTCAGGGCCGTTCAGGGCCGGAGGGAGGTCAGGGGGCAGGGGGGAGGGTTCAGGGCCGGAGGGAGGTCAGGGGGCAGGGGGGAGGGTTCAGGGCCGGAGGGAGGTCAGGGGGCAGGGGGGAGGGTTCAAGGCCGGAGGGAGGTCAGGGGGGAGGGGGTAGGGTTCAGTTCCGGAGGGAGTTCAGGGGGTAGGGGGTAGGGTCCAGGACTAATGTCCAGGGTTTAGGATTTAGGGTTTAGGGTTTTGAGTTCAAGGACTGAGGCTCGGGATACAGGGTTTAGGGTTATAGGGTTCAAGGGCTGGGGTTCAGGGCTAACAGTTTAGTGTTCAAACTTGAAGGACTCGGGTTCAGGGTTCAAAGCTAAGGTTCAGGGTTTCAAAAAATAGGCTTTAGGATATGACAGTGTAGAGTTCAGCATTTAGGACTGAAGGGCTAAAGTTTCGGACTGAAGGACCAGAGTTTATTGGCTGATCAGGTATTGAAATTAAAGGTTTAGGTTTTAGGGATGAAAGGGATAGGATTCAAGGTTTTAAGGTCTAAAGTTTGTGGTTTGGGGGCATTGAGCCTTAAGAATATCGGATTTAAAAAATAGGGTTTGGGATGTAGGGTAGGGGGGTTGCAAATAAAGAGTTCGGGTTCTAAGGACGCAGTTGTGTTTTGCAAAGCACGTTTCTCCAAAGCTAGGAGATGGACTGAAGTTTTGAGAAATCCAGAGCGCCAATTAAGTATCGGGCTTAGAGTTTAAACAGTATATGAAGACTTAGAAGCTTCAAGGCTAAAGATTTTGAGGTATAAAAAGCTTGACTTAAGAAAAATACTCAGTTTCGAAGTTCAGAATTGATTGTGCCAGGGGTTGGAAAAAGCGCTTGGCCATTTGGGAAGGGAAGAACGAGAGGAAGAGAGAGACAGAGAGACAGAGAGGCAGAGAGACACAAAAAACGAGAGAGCGAGAGAGAGGGAGATACCGGCTGTTCATGTTGAGTTGCTGCTTTCGGAACGCTCTGGCCGCTGGCAAGAATCTCCCAACACCGCACCTGAAAGCCTCCCAGCTGTTCAGCGCCACCTTCTAACCTCTCTACAGCTCAGCTTCAAATTCTAGACTTTATTTCCTTCTCAAGTTGCTCTAATTTACTTACAAAGATCATCAAATGGAGCTGAAAATTTCTCTCCCACCCATTTCTCCCCCCCCCCCCCCTCCCCCCATTGATCCGCACCTCTCCTCCCTTCCCCCTCTACTTTCTTCTTCACTTCTCTCGTCCCTCTCCTCACTCTCTGCTCACTCGCTCCCTCCCGCCCTACCCTGAATTTGTTACCTGCTTATCCCACGACGTTGCTACAAGATAATTGGCTTTCGGATTGAAGGACAAACTGGAGATGCCATCGTCTGGCGGCTGCACCACCTGCAGGAGCACCAGAACGACCACAGAAAGGAAAACCTAAAAACGAGAGATTCACGAACAAAAGCCAAAAGGTGACTGCAAATGAAAAAGAAAAATACAGAATCGCAAAGGCGAGACGTAATTAAGGCAGGTATGGACTAAGAGGTCCATCCACGCGAGCGCTCCCTTGCGGCTGCATACCTCATAATCTTTGTTAGGGTTGTGCAGCAGCGGGGCGGTCACAGTCCCAAAGGTTGCCATTGCCCCTCTCTCTCACTCTCTCTCGCCCAACCTCCCTTCTTCCCTCGTTCTATCTCTTCTCTCTCTCTCTCACTCTCTTCTCTCCCCCCTTCGTTCTCTCTCTCCTCTCTCTCCACTCTCTCTCTCCCCTTCCCCCCCCCCCCCTTTCTCTCTCTCCCACCTCTCCCACCCCTCTCGTCCACTCCTCACTGACGCCCTAAAGCGAGCCCTAAAGCGCAAAACCCTGCCGGTGCATATCGCCCCTTTCCGATAAAAGTTTTTTGCCGTATCTCACAAAACGATATTATGAGGTACGCCGATATACTGTTCAACCTCACCCACCCTTTCCATGCATGGCGCGAGCGTGGCGTGGCGAGGCGGCAACCGTCAGTCCGACTGGACAGGAGAGCGTGGAACATGGACGATCCCGCGGGCTTGGGCTGGCGACCGTCGATTTTCAATAGATCGGCGGCTGTAGGCTCTGTGACGGAAGTGGCCGTCGATTGTAAATTGATCGACGGCTGAATGTTATGGAGGGCTCGTGACCGTCGATTTGCGGACTCGATCACATTGGAATGGCCCATGACCGTCCGATGAACGGTGCAATGCGCTGAGCGCTGTCCGTCGATTACATGTGCGATGGACGCATATGAATGGGCAACGGCTAAGCCAAACGGGCCCACCACGTGACTGTGAAATTTGATGCAACGTTTCCAGTTCAAAATTTGTTTACAGCCAACGGGACGAGGCGCTCATGTGAAGGGCTGGCTCCTCCGCCATGCGGCCATGGCCATGGCGGCCAACATGGCCAACGGTACGGAGCATCCCTGCCCTCCCCTTCTGCCACGTGGCGACACCACTTGGCAACTGTGACACGTGGCGCACCGCCAAGTCATCTTGGAGCAGGGGAGACGAGGAGCGGGAAGACGAGAGTTCAGAATTTGGGTTTTCTGGGAGGGGGGTGCGTTTAGGGTTTAAGGAGGAACCAGTCGAAGGGTTCAAGGAAGGGAGTACCGGTGGGAGGTTTTACGGCCATGGCGGCGTGTGGAGGAGAACTGTACGGCAGGTGATCCCTGTTGAGGGGATCGTAGCAAACGGAAGCTGGACGGATCCATGGGGGCGCACGGAACGGGAGGTCCAGGAGAGGTTCAGGGTTCAGGGGCCGAGCGAAGGGGCAGAGGGGGAGGAAGGGGAGGAAGGGCAGGGGCAGAATGGCTGCCACGTGGCAGGGGGACATGTGGCAGGGGGGCACGTGGCAAGGGGGCATGTGGCAACTGCTGTATGGAGCAAGCGAGAGGCGGCGAAGGCGGCGCTCGTGAAGGCGCTGCGGGCGGTGGGGTTGGGGCCTGTGTATGTAGCGGATGTCGCGGAGGGTATGTCGGAGTATGTCGACATCATTGTGGTGGAGGTGAGTGATGCGTTAGGGTTTAGGGTTCAAGAGATGTAGACGTGGTTTTAGAAAGGGTGAAAGGCAGAATCGTAGCAAAAAACGACAGTTGGAGAGAGAACTCTTTTTTATTTTTGTTGACAACTTGGTTTCAATTAAGCACTTAATTCTCCCAATTGGGTTTCGGGCTTAGGGATGATTAGAGTTTTGGAATTAGGCTTTAGGGATATTGCGCAACTTTCATGTTCAGTCTGTAAAGAAGTGTTCACACTGTGTTGGGCATTCATGGCTAATGCTGCGCGAAGGAGGTTAGATCTCTGCCATTCCAATGCTGAAAGGCGCGCATGCATTCGCTGTGTGAGCAGGCGGTGGCGTTGAAGCGGAGCTCTGAACACATGGAGAAAACGTTCAGGGCTCGATGTGATGTTGTCATCGCAAAGAGCTCCATTCCCGCCCTTGTGAGGTAAAAAGGCTGTTTTGCATCACGTTATTTACGCCATTTCCTCATATTTACGACAATTTAATGATTTTTGGTGAGCCATACCTTGTTACATCCTCACAGTTTTGCGTCAATATGTGGCGTCTGGCGGGATCATGCATTTCTTACGACGTTATTCGTATATTGTATTATTGGTCTTTCTGCATCCTGACTTGTCATAAAGCTAGTCAATGACGACAAGGCTAAGGAAGGAAATTGTAAACTGTGATCATTTGTAGGGGGGAAGAAAGGGAGAGGGGTGGAGGGGGGCCGCAGGGAAAGAAATATGTTGAATTCTTAGTCGAGTCAAGTTAACCAAGTGACCATTCTTCCGGAGCAGGTGGTTAAAACGAGCGAAAGTGTCAAAACTGAAAATCGCATCATTCGTTTTGTTGGAGGAGAAGCAAAGGTTGGCTCTTCCTGGTCACATCGAGTGGCTCAAGAAGTTGGGGTTGGAGGGCAATGAAGCAGCCACGCTGGTTAAACAGAACAGTCACATTTTGGAGTACTCCCTCCAGCATTTGCAGGTGAGGGCTCGTGTGTGCGATTAACAAAATATGAGCCCACTACACAGCACAGCTTGCTGACGTCATCAATGTGACTTGATTTCGTCGTTGTGTGATGATTTCGCTTGTTGAGCTTCTTTAGATGTACATGAAGTTAGAGATTTCCCTCTCCCTCTCACCCCTTCTCTCTCTCTCTCTCTCTCTCTCTCTCTCTCTCTCTCTCTCTCTCTCTCTTTCTGAAGCACTGGAAGCTCGTAGGCCCTTGAAACAACGTTCAAATCTTGAAGAGTCTAAACTCGAAAGTGCAGGACCGTTTGGATAGATTAAGCCAAGCAGGAGTTTCACCCCAATATGTCCAAAGAACTGCTGCTCGAGTTCCGGCGGTTCTCTTGCAATCGAAGGACGAATTAAACGATCGAATTTTATTTCTTCAAAGGGTGATAAGTAAAGGCAACTTCCAGTTGGGCCCCATTATCCGGCGATTTCCAGCTGTGCTCGGGCGCTTCACCCTAAAAGAGATGCGAGAGAAGGTAAAGAGCTAACATAAGAGACTGTTTGTGTTTCTCATGCTTTTGCAACCGTTCTTTACCGAACTTCCCTTGCAGATATCGATAAGCCCTTTAACTGTCCCTTTTCATCTTCCTTTCTCCTTTCCCTCTCTCTCTCACTCTCACCTCTTCTCCCTCTCTCTCTCACCTCTTCTCCCTCTCACCCTGACCTAATCGGGTCTCCTCTCTCTTTCTATGCCTGTGCCAGGTGGCATTCCTAGAGCACTTGGGGGTTTCCGAGGGTTCGCTTGCAGCCATTGTGGCGGAGCATCCGCAGGTGTTTGGTTGTGATGTGGAGGGCCAATGGCTGCCTCTGCTCACATGCTTGAAGAGGATGGGCTGCTCTCAGGGAGAGATAGCTGCCATCATTGGGAAAGCCCCGGGCTTCCTCTTTTTGAATCTGGAAACTGACGTTCAAAACAAGGTGAGAGGCCCTTTGTTCACTCTTACTCATGCATGCATGCTCACTCTCCTTGTTTCTCCTCCTCTTGGTCTCTCACCCTCTCTCACCCTCCCCCCCCTTTGTGGGAGTCAAATGTGAAGCGTGGACTTATCTATGTGTGATTCATAAACATATGTATGCTGCAGTTTACTTTCCTCGAGAGAGTGGGAGTGAAGAAATCATCTCTGGGTGGGATGATAAGAGCATTTCCCCCCTTCCTTACATATGATCTCGACACTCGGTGGCGCCCACTGGTGAGTTTCTTTCCCTTCTGTTTCGTGAGCCGTCTAACGATATCTGCTTTCCGTTTCTACTGTCTCTTTTCCTTACGTTTGATCTTTGAACTTTGTGGTTTGAGATACTTCGAGGTATTTTCCGGTGGGCAGGTTCAATACCTTATCGAAGGCGTGGGTATCGCTCCTCGTGATGTGGCTTCTGTACTTGAGAGAGAGCCGGAAATTTTTGGATGCAGCATATCTGGTCAGCTTGAAGTAACTGTACGATATTTCTCTGATGTCGGCATACAACCTTGTCCCTCTCGTTTTGGAAGAATGGTAACGGAATTTCCGAGTCTTCTCACCTTCAGTGTGTACAACCTTCGCCCAAAGTGGCGCTATTTGCGGCGACGGATGGGCTTGTCAGCAGAGCATGTTGTCGCCTTTCCAAGGTAAAGGCGAAGGAGGTGGGAGGAGAGTGGGAGGGAGAAGTCGGAGAGAGTGGTGGGAGAGAGAGGTGGGAGAGGTGGGGGGGAAGGGAGAGTTTGGAGGGGAAGGCGGGCGAGAGAGGTAAGGGAGGTGAGAGTGAGAGGCGGGGGGAGTGAGGGGGAGAGGGAGTGGGCGGTGAAGTGGGAAGAGAAGGGGGAGAGGAGAGATAGGGGAGAGAGGGGAGAGCAAGATATGGGAGGGCTGGCGACATGAAGCCCACTTTTCGCAGAAGTGATTTTGCCATGACTTGAAAGGGATTCATACTCCGTTTTTTTGGGTCTGACAGATTTTTTGGCTACCGCCTGCGTGAACATATCATGCTGCGACATCAGCTGGCGGCGGGGCACAAACTGCGGCTCTCCCTGCCCCAATTGTTGACCTGCTCGGATGCAGTTTTTGCTTCAAAGTTGAACTCTGCAGTGGACCCTTTGCAAGTGGACTCCGGGGAGGAGTGAGACACCGTATTTAAGAGCGACATTGTAGTTTTTGAAGCATTGCTCTGCGTATTTTATTTTTTCCCATTGTTGCGGTGCACGCATTTCGATTTCACATTGCGCAGTGTGAATGAGAGTTGTTTTCTGTAAAAATGTATATCTTTAAAAAACCATGTATTGTTTTTTTTCGTCTGAATTGATTGAACTTTCTCGAAGAACTTCTCGCTGTACGTGTGTCATCTTCCTCAACCCCTCTTCCAGCTTCAAAAAGAAATCAAAAAATTCTCCGTTAGAGACTTGTCCGAAATATGCCCTGTCTAATAAAGGACATTGTCGATGTGTAGCTTTAGCTTTGCAACAGGAGTTCTAATAGAAGGAATACGTTCTGGTACAACACATCTCCATCACAAAAAAGAGTCCTTTACGAATCAAAGAATGTACACTTCCAAGTCTTTCAATATTACATGTCGGTCAGAACTGACTTGAAAGGAACGAAATGGAACAGGATCTCGATCCCGTCGATGTGCACTGACTCTTACGGTGATAGGTACATGGCAGCAAAGGACCTATTCTAAGCGCCGTAGCCTGCTACACGACTCGAAATCACAGCGCAGGCAAAACCGTGAATCTCTTATTAGAGACCATTGACTCTTTGGAAACTATGCAGGGTCACCAAAGAGATTATTTCCTAAAGGACTGACATCCAAAGAATATCCAATTCTATCCCACAACTCTTACTTCAGTTTCCAGCACTAGCATTTCCCTCCCCCTCTCTTTCCAAATTCCCTCCCTCCCTCCCCTCCTCCCACTTCGGTAAAGGAATATCTTCACCACACATCCCGCAAGTAGCGCTTTTCAGATTGAAGCTTCTTCACGATGGCCTCTGCCTCCGAGGTGCTCACACACTCCTGCACGCCCACACGCACAGGGTTTAGGCTTTGCAATAGCGAGGTTTAAAGATCACTCTGTGGCTTTGGATGCCCTCGGAAACCCCATTCTCCACATATAGGCAACCGGGACAGCAAACAATTCTAATGTAACAAGATGCCATGCAGTGCCACGCAACCATTCGCAATACCACGCCTCAAAAAACGTTACGATGATGTTGACGATGCGATTTGATGTTCAACATGCAACGTGAGATGTTTCATGCCACAACAACACATTTCAGGAGCCATGCGCCACATAAAAGCAGACGAAACGAACATCCCACGAGCTTTATCTTACCAGAACAAGGAAAAGTTTGAACAGCAATTGACAAATGATGCAGCACATACATTGAACAAAAACAGACGATGTAGCACACGATACAGAACATAACAACATGGACGACCTGACAGCATACTAACAGATGCACAACGAACAGTTTCCATGTTTGAAATACCCACCTCATTCTTCACAATGGTGTGCAGAGTCCGATGCACATCTCGAGCCATGGCTTTCGCATCTCCGCAAACATACAGGTGCCCTCCTTCAGCCAAAAGACTCCATACTCTGCTTGCCTGCATACCCAAACCCACAGAGCCCAGATACAAAAAAATAAGAAAAAGAATAGCGTAGCACGACGAGAGTTAAGAGACTCCAGCGTAATGAGTTATTCGGGGTTCAGGGCCTTCAAGGTTTCCTGGGTATAAGGAGCTCTTGGGTATTTTTGGTTCTAAAGTTTTACAATTTCGGAGCATTTGAAACTGAGATTAAGAGCATGATGGTTGTTTGGGGGTTTTCAATGGCTGTTACCTGCGCCTGCAGAAGGTGCTGCACATATTTTTTTTCAGGCCCGTCCCGAGAAAAGGCGATACGAAATTCTGAGATTATTCCGTCACGTTCAAACTCTTCAAGCTCTTCCCTGTATATGAAGTCCTGAAATTCCGAGAAGGAACGGGTTAGTGAGAGAGAGAGGATAGGATTCGAAGCTTATTTAAAACGAGGAAAGCTAAACAAGGTTAACACGGAGCAGAAACGTTGGAAGGAAATAGAAATAAAAAGAAAAAACGGTTACAAGGCTTCACCTTTTGACTGTTCCGACATCCAAAAAAGAGAAGTGCAGGACCCAAGTCGTGGCCTTCACTCCTCAAAGCAGATCGTTCCTGCAGGTTCAGCCGAGGGCAGCGGTGAGAGAGAGGGGCAGGGAGAGGGAGAGGAAAAGGGAGAGAACAAAAAAAAAAAAGAGAACGATAAAAAAAGAGAAAGATAAAAGAGAACGATAGACCCTTACCCTCCTCCACCCTCACACCCTGACAAAAAGTCTTACCTGCAGAAAACCCCGAAAAGGGGCAAGTCCTGTTCCGGGTCCAACCATTACGATCGGTGTTTTCGGATTTTTTGGAAGCCGAAATTCGGATGACCGAACATAAAGGGGGACGTGAGTCAACGTTAACCCGTTGACAGCATTTGCTAAAGGAACAGCTCGCTGCGCATGGAAACACAGAGCCGGCAAACATCAATCGGCATGGAAGAGATAGAGAGGACGGGTTGGAGGAAATAAACTGTTCAATTGATTTGAATGGTATCAAATTCATCTCATATGTTATACTATTCTAGAACTTCCAGTGTATATAATATATATATAAAAAAGGTGAAAGAATAGGCATTGAACTTACGATGCGATGCCATCAAATGTACATACACAAAATATTGAGAACCGAGAGGAGAAGGTCACAAAAGACCTAAAGACGAAAGAAAGAGAGCTGAAAGCTACTTCTACACACATGCACACACATATATATATATGTGTGTTATCTTAACTCCATTCAAAATGGACTTACTTTGAGCCATGTGGAGCAGACCCCCTGATGAAGTCTGCCGCCAGGTGTCATCTCTTCAACCACCGAACAGGTCACGTGGATACTCTCACCAACAGATCTGCAGAGGGAAGGAAACTCCCTAACTTGATGAGGGAATCTTGCTGTAGAAAGAGGGATGGAGGGAGCAGGAGTGAGGGAGCGATAGAGAGAGGAGGGAGAAAAAGATAAGAGGGAAAGAGAGAGGGGGGTTCGACGGGAGTCCAAGGAAACGAGGGGAAAAGAGTGGAACCGAAGAGGAAAAGGGAAGGGAAGGGAGGAATGTGGGGAGAGAGAAAAGTAGGAAAGAGAGAGAGGGGAAGAGATGGAGAGAGAGATTGAGAGGGGGAGAAGGGAGAGAGAGGGGGGGAAGGGAGAGATGGGAGTACCGTGGAGAAGAGGAGATGGAGTAGAAGCGTGGCTGGAGACGAGGTGCTATGGCGGCGAAGAAGACTCCGAGAGGGGGTTTAGAGGACGGAAAGGAAGCCATAACCTCCAATAGACTGCGATGAGCAGAAGCTATCTCCCGCTGGTAATCCTCCTGCACTCTCTCTCCCGCTCTCCTCCTTCATGATAAGAAGACTTTCAAACAAGGACTAGGGAAGGTACAAACTTAGTGCAACCAAACGGAAACACATAGTCAGTAGTTCACATTACCATTACATTACATTATTCAGGGACCATATGATTCTCAACATTGTACGGTTGTCAGGGTTTGAGAACATCGGATGAAAGGATAACATGGTTTAGACGTACTTCACGCTATAAGAATTTTCGAGTTTCAGTTTTTTTTAGTCTAAAGATTTACACTTTAGGATTCGTCCGAAGGATCTTATGGCTTCAACGATTTAGGTAAAGGAACGAAAAATTTGAAGTTCCGTGTTAGAACTGACGGGTTTAAACCTGAAAAAAATAAAAGGTTAAGCTTCGTATAGTTCCTAGATTTTAGAAATGGGGTCTCTTTGACTCGCTCTCTCTCACTCTCCCTCCAAGTAATCATTACTTTGCCAGCTGGAGATGCAAGAAATCGGAGCCGCTCAGCTTCCTCGGGATTCGTCGCATGAGCTGCAAGTGCGAGTAGAGCAGACTGGCCAAAATGAAAGGGCAAAAAAAAAATGTTAGTTGATATAGTGAATTCAATAACTCCCGTACACGAGAGAATGGTAATTTTTTCAACAAAAAAAACTTTTTCGTCCCCTTTCACCTCATCCTCTCGCTTTCTCACTCTCTACATCTCATCAGCCTCCCTATCCTCCTCTCCCTCTCCCAAACTCTCTCCCACCTCTCCCGACTCCCCCCTTCATCCCTCCCTCCCCTCCCCCTCTCCACCCCTCGCTCGCTCGATGGTCCCCAGTCCTCGATCCCTACTTATCGCCCTCTACCTCCTTCCTCTCTCTCTCCCCCTCTCTCCTACTCCTCTCCATTCCGTCAATGCTGGCCTTCCTCTCCCGCTTCTCCCTCTCTGTCCCTCCCCCCCCCCCCCCACTTGCACTTTTCCCCATTTAAATCGCTACAAGTAAAGGCATCGTACTCAGCCCCCCACCTTCTTTGGAGAATTCAAAAGATCTGCAAAGCACGAGAGTGCTGTTCGCAGAGAACAGGGTCCCGGGAACGGCTCCTGCAGAAGGTGGACCTCAGCCGACTGTTGATCATTTGCAGGTTGATCCGGGGGTGGATCCTGGTGCAGTCTGAACACCGTGTCGAGAGGGACGCCCAGGAGAGAGGCCGCGGCTTCAACCACTTGAGGGAGGTTTTGGGAGTAGAGGGCCACGTGGTCACCGGCTTCATATCTGGCAAGGTGAGGCACAAGTAATAGGTGAGGGAGGGAGGGGAG
>CM074813.1:3012063-3026930 GCA_037447605.1 Zygnema circumcarinatum | reverse complement strand
CTCCCTCTCCCTCTCCCTCTCCTCCCCCTCCCCCTCCCCTTCCCCCTCCACACCTCCCTTTGGAAGCCCACCCATACCCCAGACCCCCAAACCTACAAACTTTGTGAACTAAAACCCTAAACCTTAAACCCTAAACCCTAAACCCTGAACCTGCAGCTACATCACCTCCGACTGCGGAGCGATCGACGGCATTTTCTTCGCCCACCAATGGGCCGCGTCCCCCGCGGAGGCGGTCGCCGACGCGCTATTGGCCGGCACCGACCTCGACTGCGGCGACATCATTTTGGAGTATGTTCCCGCCGCCATCAAAGCGAAGATGATGTCGGAGAGTGATGTCGACAATGCGCTCCGGAACTTGATGCATGTGAGGATGCGCCTCGGCATGTTCGATGGGGACCCACGTCAGCAAGAGCCATGGGGTAGGGTTGATGTGACGTCAGTTGCCACGTCAGCGCATCGCCAGCTGGCGCTAGAGGCTGCAAGGGAGAGCATTGTGCTTTTGGTGAATCGCAACGGAACGCTTCCGTTGGATAGAACGGAACTGCGCCATGTGGCCGTTATTGGGCCGCTTGCTGACTCGTCGGAAGCCATGCTGGGGAACTATCAGGGTGGGCCCCACAAAATACTTCAATTTTTGCAATCCACGTATTTCTCTGTTCACAATGGAAGCTTAAGTGTGGGTTTTTAGGGTTTTTAGGGTTTTTTTGGTTCCGTAAGGTAAGAATTTCAGAAAACTCTGCAAATTATGATGCTCTAAACTTTGGATATGGGGGGGGGGTTGCAGGCATCCCTTGCCATTCCTCGACTCCGCTGCAGTCTCTCTCGACCTATGTTCACACTATATATGAAAGAGGTTGTTATGATGTTGCATGCGAGTCTCCAAATTTCATTCCTTCCGCGGCTCAGGCGGCAGCCATGGCTGACGCAACCATCCTTTTCTTGGGTCTCGACCAATCACAAGAGGGCGAGGGGAAGGACCGGCTCCATCTGAAGCTTCCTGGAAGGCAGGGAGACCTTCTAGAAGCGGTCATGGCGGCGGCCTCGCAGGGGCCGTTGATCCTTGTGCTCCTCTCAGGAGGACCGTTGGATGTGGAGGAGCATGTGGGGGATCCTCGAGTAGGCGCTGTCTTGTGGGGGGGGTACCCGGGGGAGGCCGGAGGGCGGGCTATTGCAGAAGTGCTGTTTGGAGACTATAATCCTGGTCAGTTTCTGCTTTTAATTGCCCCCCTAAAAAGGTTTCTTAAATCATCGTTTTGAGGCTAAAAATGGATGATCTGAATTGGGTAAGTAAAAATGTGCTTGAATTTAGTTTTTTTTTGTCAATTTTTAGTTCAATTTCCGCCCCCCAACCCCCCCCCTTAAAACTTTTGTCTAAAACCCTAAAACTTTTTGCAGGAGGGCGGCTCCCCATGACATGGTACAAGCAGGAATATGCGGAGGGGGTTTCTATGTTGGACATGCGAATGCGAGCCGATTCCGTTACTGGGTTTCCCGGTCGCACGCACCGGTTCTATGTGGGCCCCACCGTTTTCAGTTTCGGCCATGGTCTCAGTTACAGCACCTTTGCCTACGCCATGGAAGCTCCCTCCCCCATCCTGTTCCATGTGAAAAATCAGGATCCATTTGACGTAACGGGTGCCAGTAAGAATTCGACGATCTATGTGACTGTGAGCGTCGAAAATTTGGGGCCGTTCTGTGGCAGTCACGTTGTGATTCTGTACGTTGTGCCCCCTCAACATAGAACAGGTTCCCCGTTACGGAACACCGTTGGGTTCCGGAGGGTTCACATGGCAGTTGGAGAGACGGTGAACATCAAATTTTTGCTCGATTTGGAAACGGATTTTTCAACAGTTGATGAGCATGGAAAGGCCTCTGTACGGACAGGGAAGTACCGGTTCTTCGTTGGGGAGCTGGAGCGTGAGGTGGAAGTTGTGGGCATGGGCATGAGCATGAGCTCGTGAACATGGCACATGCGTGCTTGCCATGTGCTTAACATGTTGTTCATGTGAACGTCTCATCATGCGATTCATGTGTATAGGTAGTGTGCGAGGTTCAAAGGGAAGGCGGCTCAAGCTGGTCAAGTCACTGGTTTATGGTCAAGCTAATTTCCTTGTACAGTAAGTAGCATTTGGTCAGCCTTGACTATCATTTCATTGTACTATACAGTTTGAAGTTGTAACGGAAACAAATCGTGAGATGGCGTTCTGGGGAAGTGTTCCGTGTTGGATATGTTTGTTGAACAAAGCATGGCAACATGGACATGGCACATGGCACATGGCACATGGCACATGGCACATGGCACATGGCACATGGCGCATGTGCCGAAACAAACCAAACCACGCTAAACTTACCTACAGAGAAAAGCTAAACTGTCAGTCCAACGCTGACTAAAACTAACTAAAACCGATCACGCAGAGGTTGCGTAACGGTACGTGTCGCACTGGACGGATTTTCCCTACGGTACTGTACATGTAACTGTTATTCGTAGACATATGTACGGCCGACCACTCACTCCCAAACAACGTGACCGTACACCTTGTTCGTACAGTCCCTCCCGCCACTTATTCACCGCGTCCAGCGCGGAAGCCGTGTCTGCCACGTCGGAAATGTACGGACGGCCAATAAAACGCGCCACCGCTCGCACGCAATTGGGCGGAAGCTCTGACAGCCCACGTCGACACGCCATCGCGTCGATTTTGTCGGTAGTGAAAATTTTCAGGGCCATTCGGAAGATATCAGCACCGCGACGGGCAGCCCAAAAAAAAGTTTCAGGTGCCGGCAACATTTGAAAAAACATGTACCTGCCATGTGATTGGTCCGTTGCTGACACGTGCCACAAGATAGACCATTTGACGGCTATCAATACCATAGATCAATGTTTTCTATGTAGTTACAGTTATGTGAAAAAGTATTGGACTCGTTTTCGAACAGCGAGCCAGCATGGAGCTGTCGGCGCAACCTCCCAACCCTCAGCCGCCGGACCAGCCTGGCGCGGGATCGGCGCCGTTCGATCTGACGCTTGTGAAATCTAGACCGTCCATTTGCGATTTCAAAACCTAGAGCCGCCTCACCGTTGCCGCGTGGCCGCCGACACTTTTTATCACCCTGAACAGTCAGCAAAAATCCACCTAAATGCAGAACCCGTACTCCGGTCACCTGCCTTCAATTCCAGTTTGCGTCAAGAGACGTGCGATCAGGTACGGATTCTTTCAACGTGCATAAGTCTCTCGCGCGCCGTCGAACTGATTCTGGCAGCGCGACCTTGTGACCGTCCGATTTATCTATTACACGTGTGACGGACGGCGATCCGGTGAGCACGGAGGCCAAGCCGTTCCGGCGTCCTCAAGAAAGCTCCCCCCTCCGCCCCTTCAGAGGCCCGGCGGTTCCATCCTCAGGAATTTCGCCACCTCCCTCCCTCGCCCTCCTTCCCTCTCTCCCTCTCCGTCCTTCTCCCTCCCTCCTTCCTCCCTCCTTCCTCCCTCCTTCCTCCCTCCCTCTCCCTCCCTCCCCTCCCCTCCTCCCTCCCTCCTGTTGCCTCCCTCTCTCCCTCACTCCCTCTCCCGCTCTGCGCAATGGAGCCCCCTCCCAAGCCGCGGCCTCCCCACTTGGACTCGCAAGGCGACGAGCTCCTCCTCCGCTTCGCAGGGCTGCTCTATCCCGGCAGCCCCCGCTCTAGTCAGCCAATTCAGTCAAGTCACCCAAGTCTGGCCGGACCTCTCGCGCCGCCTCCCTCAACCATGAAGAGGGGGCTCTCCTTCGGCAGCCTGAGAGCGCGCCACCTGGCAGGCTCCTCCTCCGTCTCCTCCCTCCCTCTTCTGGAGGCGGAGATGGCGCAGAAAAGTGACTTTATGGAGGCCTTTTCCTCTCTCTCTCCTTTCGGCGACGCTTCGATGTACGGAGCGAGAGATGGGGCGATGAAGGGCTGGGGGATTGAGGACTGTAATTTTTGGGAGGGTTTGCCGGCGGACATTTTGGCCCATATTTTTTCGTTCCTGCCTGTGGAGGAGAGAATTTTGTCAGTGCCTCTCGTCTGCCACGGATGGCAGGACGCTGCCCGGTACGATTTTTTTTCTCTTTCCTTTCTTGACTTCAATAAATAATGTAAAACTTAAAACTCTGTGTTTCGTGAATTGGGTTTTTTGGGGCCTCGGTTTTTGGATATTTCTGAAATGGGTTGTTTTCCCTTTAGGTTTTTTTATCTTATTTTATTTTATTTTATTTATTTCAGGCTTCCTTCCTGCTTCTCTGAAGTCGATGCCGACGAATGGAGTCAGGGCTTCGCCATGTACGCGACCCTCGATTACTTCGAAGGCCCACAGGTGAAAAATACTTTCCCATATGAAATGAATTTTACCGTTAGTCTTTGCCCCCTCAATTCGATTCCTTCAATTTACATTTACGTGCCCAATTCTGACATTTAATCTTTATTTAACCCCTTTTTCCTCCTTTGATTCCTGCAGGGCTTGCCCAGCAAAGTGCAGGACAAGCTGGTGGAGAAGGTGACAGCCATGGCTGGACCTTCTCTCAGGAGCCTCCGCATACGACAAAGCACTGCCGCCTCCTTGAAGGTGATTGGAGAGAACTGTCCACGTGTCGAGCGTCTGGAGCTTCCTGACGTCAGGGGACCAATCGATGAAGCGCTGAGGTCAGCGCTACGTCATCTTTCGCGGCTTCGGAGCCTCACCGTGCAGGTAAATTCTCTTTTTAGTCCTGTCCCTCATTTTTTTTTTTTGGGGTCAGGTCTCGGGGATTCTCTAGTCAGTTTTGCTGGTCCTGATTGGCTGCCATTTTTTCTTTTGGGGGCGAGCAGCCACTTTTCTTGCGCGCGGAGCCCAGCGTGGCCGTTCTGGGCAGCGAAACTTTGGACGTTTTGGCGCAGAGCTGCCCGGCGCTCCGGGAATTGGACTTGACGGAATGCCGGGGACTGAGCGGAGAAGCCGTTCTGAAAGTTTTGCGGAGCTGCCCGGAGCTTCGGGCACTCAATCTGGACAGGTTTGGCCAATCAGAAGCTCACAAATTCTCATTTTTTCATTTTTTTTTTGCTTTCGAGCTTTCCTTGCTTCCATGTTTGCAGATTTTGGGGATTTGGAACTGGAACTGAGATGGTCCGTTGTATCTATGCAGTTGTATTTCACGGAACGAAACCGCGATTGTAATGAAGGGACTGGCGACACATGGAACGGGTCTCACCAGGCTCAACGTGGCGGACTGTGGCGTGGGAACTGAATCTCTTTTGTCGCTTTCTGCGCTCACAAATCTGCAGGACTTGACCCTCCGATGTAATAATTTCCCAGGGGCTCTCCGACAGGTGAGCAGTGCAGAAAACCTTCAGAAAATTCCCTATCAAATTCTTCAAAACTCTGGTTGTCGTATAGAGCCTCAAAAGGTCCCAAAGGAAGTTAGAAGCAAAGGAAACCAGTGAGAGGGAGGCTGATTAAATGGGGGGGTTTTGGGGGCCTTTATTTTTTGTGGGGTTCAGGTGGTGCCCCGCTTGAAGCGGCTGGTGCAGGTGGACCTGGGCGACAATCCGTGGCTGAGCGATGCTGACGTGGAGGCTCTGGCGAGGTCCTGCCCGGGCCTGAAAGTGCTCGACATCTCCGCCTGCGCTGTCACTGACGGGAGTCTGCGGGCGCTGGGGGAACACTGCAGGTGCGGAGGGAGGAGGGGAGAGGGAGGTGCGGGAGGGGAGGGAGGGAGAGGGAGGGGGAGGGGAGGGGAGGGGGGAGAGGGAGGCGTGGGAGGGGAGGGGAGGAGGGGAGGGAGGGGGGAGGAAAGAGGGAGGCGTGGGAGGGGAGGGGAGAGGAGGGGAGGGAAGAAGAGGGAGGGGAGGAGGAAAGAGGGAGGCGTGGGAGAGGAGGGGAGGGAAGGAGAGGGAGGGGAAGAGAGGGAGGGGGAGGGGAGGAGGAAAGAGGGAGGCGTGGGAGGGGAGGGGAGAGGAGGGGAGGGAGGTTCGGGAGGGGAGGGAAGGAAAGGGAGGGGGAGGGGAGGGAAGGGGGGAGAGGGAGGCGTGGAAGGGGGGGGGAAAGGGGGGGAGGGAGGTGCGAGAGGGGAGGGGGGAGGAGATAGGGAGGGTGAGAGGAGCGGAGGGAGGGGTTGAGAGGGTGGCGTGGAAGGGGAGGGGAGGGGGGAGAGGGAGGCGCGGGAGGGGAGGGGATGGGAGGGAGGAACAAGTAGTAGCTGACAAGAAACGAGAGAGGGCCTAGTGCGACAGAGAGTGACAAGATGCTCCTTGGTTATATCCTCATCCTGCTCTCCTTCATGCTGTGCAGGGGTCTGATGGAGTTGCGTGCTGACTACACCTCCGTTACTGATCATGGCCTTGAAGCCCTGGTGTCTACATGCTCGAGTATCACCATGCTCAGTCTAAAAAATTCCGCTGTAACGGATTTTGCGCTGCAAGTAATCGCCGGCCGACTTCCACACCTTACCCGCCTCACTGTAGCCGGACACCGCAGCCTCGCCCGAGCCAATGGGCTGTCGCCAAGTGGCCTGGCCTCCCTGATTGCCACGTGCCCAAATCTGTGTGGTGTAGGGCTATCCCTAGTGGATATTGGAACGGATGATGTGACAGAAGGCCTCATGGCAGCACCCCAGAATGATGTAGAAAGCTGCGGAAGCCCTAATTTTCTGGAGAGTTCTGGGTGTTATGGGGGCTTGGAAAACCCCAAAACTACTGAGGAGGGAGTGGGAGAGTTTATGGAGATTGAATGGGAGGGGCATATGGGCTCTTTCAGAATGGAAGGAGTTGAGGGGGAGGGAGAGTTAGTGTCTGCGATCGCATGTGAGAAAATGGAACAGAACGGAACTGAGGACTCGAATTCTCGACATGCGAAGGGGATGTTGGCTATACTGAGGTCACGTGGTGCGAACTTAGTCGATGTGCGGTTGGATGGACCGGAAACGGAGACTTTTGTGGATTTAAATGAAGAGTTGGTGGAGTTTGTGAGAAATTGTCCGAATCTGCGGATGTTGGACCTCAATTACTTGAGGTGAGCTCAATGGGAGTAATGGTGAAGGGAAATGGGGGCGAGGGGGGTTAAAAAGGAAGAGTTGGGAAAAGAGGCGACAGGGGAAAACGAGGGGTGGGAAAGTGAACTGGCACTAGTTTTCCCCCCCTCATGCATCTCTCTCTCTCTCTCTCCTCTCTCTCTCTCTCTTTCTCTCTCTCTTCCCCCCCGCTCTCTTGCTGACGCTCCTCTCTCCTTCTCATCCACCCCTCCTATCCTGTTTCCACTCCTCTCTCCCTCCCATACCTCCTGTCCTGTCTGACCCCCCATCTCTCTCTCTCCCCTCTTTCAGAAACTTAACGGATGAGACAGTGGAAGCAATAGCCGCCCTCTGCCCTCGCCTTGAGCAAGTTGGCTTCGGCTGGTGCGACCAACTCACCAATCGGGCGATGACAGCTGTCGCCTCTGCCTGCCCTCGTCTCCGAATTCTGGAAGTCTGCTCGTGCCCTCTCGTCACGGGAGAGATTTTTGAGGAGATGACTGTGGGCAGGAAGGGCATGCAGGTCCTCTCGGGCCATAATGTGGTTTTTAGGGTTCTCCGCGAGCCCGAGGGAAGAGCTTAGTGATAGTGTAGGGACGGAGGGAGGGAGAGAGGGAGGGAGGGAGGGACGGGTCGATATTGTGAATTTCTCAATGTGAACACAAAGCGAAAGTGTGAAGTAGGTCCCAAAGGGTTGGGAGAGAAGAAGCGGAGAAGGGGTCTCAAGGTTCTCTCAAGAGGGAGAGAGCAGGTTCCATGTGACATGGGCTGTTGGACTTCGAACGACGAACGGAACTGATCAGTTTGTGTTTTGAACATGTTTCGGTTTCAACTTGTAAGTTAGAGAAAAAGACCAGACAGACCGGCCTACATAAGATCTTTGGCTTTTTTTCAATAAGGATGGCCGGCCGGCAGGGTCTACTTCGGCGACATATTGTGGAAGACACTTTCTACATCGTCCATTGTCGCTGGTTACATCACTTTGGAAAATGGAGTGAGGTTCCATTCCTTACAAAGGAAAATAAATTTGATTTCTGCTGCCAATAGCAGAGCTGTGCATAGAAGTGGGAAAAACCCATGTGGGTTTTGGGTCTTTATATATAGGGGTGATTGGTTTGAATGTTCGGAAGGAGAAGGGTATTTGGATCGGTGGAAGGGTTCAGAGGAGCGATAGAATGTGTATGGTTAGAAAGGTTTGGGGCTAAGCGAGCTAAATGTGCTCTAAAGCCGAAAAAAGATCTTTGTAGAAAGTCTGAAAGTGAGTGAATATATGATAATAAAGCTTGGAGTTCTTTGCAGACCCTTGGGTGGGCAGATGAGGAAGATGTCTGCACCCAACTGTGCCGAACTTCTGAACCCAAAGCCTTAACTTTAAAGTGAAAACCCAGTTCAGTTTGACACACATTTTAAAAGCTAATGGAAAACCAGGCTTGGAAATCGCAACAGGTGAATTCTGAGATGCAGTTTCTATCGATTTATGAATCCCTTTTTTTTTTTTATTAATATGTGCAATGTATGGAATCGACCGACTGCCCCACCGGTCGAGTAACCTTTCTAACTTATCAGGAAAGTTCAGAATGTGGTTTCTACGTTTACTAAATTTTGAAGACGCTATTTCAGCGATTAATTGCTTACTCGATCCGGACAACGGGTAATGTATCGGCAAAGCTTCTGTAAACAAAATGGTCAAAATAACTGCAGTCCAACGAATAAGAAAGAAGTGGCTGAATTGCAGAAGGTGGAGAATTAGTAACAAACACAAAGAAAAAAGGCGAAAACAGGTGCAAGGAGGACATTCAGAAGGAAGAGAATGAAACTCCATCTGCTATGAGTACAAACGTCCTCCTTGCTAAAAAAATGTGCTCTGCTTGTCGTCTAACATTATTTGTACCATAATTCCGCAAAACTGGATTGATATTTGCACATACAAAGCAAACCGTAATTTCTGCAAAAAGTCCACTTAACAGTAACGAAACCTTCCTTTAGCTCTCTCCACTAGCACCTAGCACAAAGAGGGAGTGGGGGTCGGAGAGACGAAGAGGGAGAGGAGAGAGAAAGGGAGAGGGGGCGAGAGGGAGGACGAAAGAGGGAGAGAGGGGGAGAGAGGGGGAGAGATAGAGAGAGAGGGAGAGAGAGAGGGAACGGGAGAGGGAGGGCGGGAGAGGAAGAGGGAGAGGGGAGGAGTTGGGTGGAGAGGGGGTGAGAGGGGGGAAGAGAGGGGGAGAGAGGGGGAGAGTGGGGGAGAGTGGGGGAGAGAGAGAGAGGGAGAGAGAGAGGGAGCGGGAGAGGGAGGGGGGGTGGGTGGGAGTGTAGGGGAGAGGTGGGGAGAAAGGGAGAGAGGTAGACAGAGAGAGTTCCCATTCATTTGAACCCTCGTTTATACTCCTAATCCATTCCTTGAACAAAAAACATAAAAAACAAAAATCCTAAATGAACATCTCGAGGACCCCAGAAAACCCATCTGTTGAGCCCCAGAAAAACCATACAACTGGAGTAAAAGCCCTTGAAAAAATTTAGAAAAAAATTCAAGGGGTCCTAAAAGCCTAAACCTAAAGGATCTTAGCCCCAACCGCACCCCCCCACAGCAATTCTTTGCAAAAATGTATTTCCATGCGCAAATTCCATGCTCACTCATTCAATTGCTCCAGTTCTGCTTTCAGTTGCTCCATTTTCATGCCCATAGATCGCTGCAGCGCTCCCTTCTCCGTTTCTCCGAGACGAGATAAAGTGTCTCGATACTTCTTTAAAACAAACTCGACACATTCTCTTGCAACAGTCGCCTCCTCGTTGAAATAAACGGTTTCCTTTGATTCAGAAGCAGATTCAATCTCCTCCCTCGCTTCCGCAAATTTCTCATTCAAATCATCGATTACCCGGCGGAGCTCCTCCGCAGAAATGATGTCGAGAGGCTCTCCTGAATAAGTTGAAAAGGGTCTGAACGAGTGAACTGAAATGCATCTTTCCTGTAACATTGGAATATAATGAACGCTTCTGTTTGCTTGAGAGCTAGAAAGGGCCATTTCTGTGAATATCTTTGCGGTGGAGAAGTGGGAAATTTGAGATTTGGAAGGTGATAAGCTTTTGGGGAGGACTTGGAAGAAGGGGTGGGAGGCCGTGGGAGAGGGAGGAGAAGAAAGAGAGGCAGGGAAGCCCTGGGGTTGCGCCAAGTGGCCGCGGAGGAAAGCTCTAGAAGCCGAGAGGAGAGGGCGCTTAGAAGCCATGGCGGATGCCTTCAAAGGGAATTCAAATAGGAGGCGCAGTCTTGTCGAAGAGAAGGAGAGAAGCAATTGAGAAGGGAGAGAGAGCAGAGCGAAGATAGAGGGGGGGAGAGAAGGACGCGGAAACTCTGAGACTAAAAAGTTAGGGCTGACGTATGCAGGTAGGACGGCTGAGTGCAGTGTACTGAAGCTATTTTGCTTTGCAGATTTTTTAGGGTTGTGAATTTTAGGGCTGACGTGTGCAGGGTGGAGGTCTCCGAGTGGAAGGAGAGAGCAAGAGAGAAGGGAGAGGGCGGCAATGGCCTCCCGCAGTGCTCTGCTCCGCTGTCTATGAAGCCTCTTTTTGCTGCAGCAATCATGGATGACAGCTGGAGGGAGCAGGAGGGGAAGCTGAGGAGCGGAGGTGAGAGAGGAGGAGAGAGTGGAGAGAGAGGGGGAGAGAGAGGGGGAGACGGGAGTGTGAGGGTTGAGAAAAAGGGGGGTGAGGACGAGGTGGAGCAGGGGGAGGGTTTTGAGTTTTGGCAGGAGGACGAGGAGGAGAAGGATTTAGGGTTTGGGATGATAGGGGAGGAGCGTCTAGAGTTTTGGAATGAAGCAGGAGAGGAGGGTTCAGGGTTCTGGAATACGGAAGAGAAGGAAACAGCGGAGGGCTTAGAGTTCAGAAGTGAGGAGGGAGGAGAGAAACATGTGGGATTAGGGTTCAGACGAGAGGACGAAGAGGAGGTGGAGGAGGAATTAGGGTTCATGAGGAGAGAAGAGGAAGAGGAGAGAGAGAAAGAGGAGGAATTAGGGTTCAGGAGGAGAGAAGAGGGGGAGGAGAGAGAGAGCGAGGAGGAATTAGGGTTCAGGAGGAGAGAAGAGGGGGAGGAGAGAGAGAGCGAGGAGGAATTAGGGTTCAGGAGGAGAGAAGAGGGGGAGGAGAGAGAGAGCGAGGAGGAATTAGGGTTCAGGAGGAGAGGAGCGGGGGAGGAGGTAGCGAGAGAGGAGGATTTAGGGTTGAGGACGAGAGAAGAGGAGGGAAGAATGGCTTTCTTTGCTCTACGGCCGCATTGTGTGGAGCTCCTGGAAAGCGCCATGGCTCCCAAGCGCCAACTGGCAGCTATAAGGGGGCTGGAGGGGGCACTGCGGGAGGTGGGAGAAGGGGGGCTTGCAGCTTGCTTTGAGTGAGTTTTTTGTCTTTTCAGAAAATGGTGATTTGAATGTTGCATGTAGTAGCCAGCTTATTAATCGTCAACTGTAAGTCTGTTTTGGTTTTGGTGAGTTTTGCTTGATATTCGATGCAAAAGAAGGGGAAATTTGTGAAGGAGAGTGAAACTTGTTGTGGATAGGGGTGGGGCTGAATCGATACTAAGAAGGTCATTGCATCGTGAGGTGAACTAAAGAGGCACATTGTTAATGATGTGTATGCACATGCATAATGTATTTTAACCTTAACTGATTGACGTCCGGCATGGAACCATTGGCTTGCAAATCGTGCATCGTCTCCCTCTCCCCTCCTCTCCTCTCTCTCTCTCTCTCTCGCTTTCTCTCTCTACCACATCATGACCACCCACATAGTAGAACTTGAATTCGAAGCTTGGGGTCCAACTTGGGGGGGGATGCAGCTATGCAATATTTCCGCTGCTACTGATAGTGGATGTGGCCCTGGCGGCTCGAAGCCCTCAAATAAATTCGAAAGGGGGCGAATTTTCAGCCGAAAAAATGCCACTTTTGGGCTCTAATGAGATGCTGGCAGAAGCTGCTCTGCACTGCTTAAACGTAGCCATCCAGCAACACCCTCTCCGCTCCTCAGATCAGGTGTGAGCCACTCTCGTGCTATGAGAGCGAGAGAGAAGAGAGAGAGAAAGAGAGTGAGAGAGGCGGGGGAAAAGAGAGAGTGAGTGAGGGAATTGTTTGTTTTTTTATAGTTTTGTACTCAATTCCTTCAATTTTGCTTATTCAAGCAAATCTTCTTTGTTATTTTCCAGATGGAATCCCTTCTTCGCCGTCTCATTCCGGCAGCAATGTTGTCTCGCTCGGCGGCTTCGGAGGAGTTTCGCAAAGAAGCCGTTGGCTGTCTGCATGCTCTCGTCAACGCACTTCAGTCCTGCGGTCAAGCAGGCTGCAACTGTTCTATGCTGGAACTGAACGGAGAACAGTCCGTTGCTCACAACAGTCCGTCGCAGCCAACGGCCGTTCTGTTCAGTTCCGGTCCGTTAAACTGCCCTGTAAAGGCACTGCGCATGGAGACTATGGCAGCCACTGTGGGGCATCTTTTCTCCCTCCTGTTGCAGGTATAAATTCTCCCCTTCTTATTCATTTCTTTAATTTATTGTTGTTATTCCATTTTTGCTTTTGACTTCCTTCTTCCGTCGTTAGAGTAGTTTTTTTGAGATTCTGTTGTTTTCTCCTGAAACTTATCCACAGATAGCACAAGAGGAAGCCTCTGCGGGTCAAAGAGGCAGTCGAGAGTTACGGATTTCTGCGATTTCTACCATCAGATGTCTCCTCAATAAGGTAAATTACGTCCATTTTCTTCAATGGACTTCTCTACCTCATCATATAACCTTTCATATTCTGCCACCCGTACAGAACAGAAGCTCCATGCCATGCTTTCCTGTTCTGTAGAACGGAACAGTTCCATGCTCACGAAGAGTTTCAAGTTTTGTTTCCAAAAATTTGCAGGTGAGAGATGCAGACGCTCTCGCGTTCTTCCTGCCAGGTGTCGCGTCAGGATTGGTCAAAGCCACGCTGGCTCCTGCACGCGGGACAGCCAGTCAAAGCCTGCCACCTGGCAGAGCCGCAGCCTCTGCCTGGGCTACAACCGCGGCAGGTAGCAGCAGCAGAGCGGTTGCGGAGGCTGTAGCTGCTACAGCAGATCTCCTGGAATTTGTCCTGGCGGATTCCAGGTGTTCTTTTGTTGTGGGCAGGAGATTTCAGCAGAGGCTTGGAAGTAGTGGGAAGTGGGAGGGAGAGGGAGGGAGGCAGCCATGGCTGCCGGAATCGCAGAGCTCTGCGGAAGCGGTTTTGGAGGCGATGAGGAAGCTTGGGAGTGGAGCGGATGGAGGTGAAGAGAGAGGAGAGGTTGGAGGAGGAGGGAGAGGAGTGGGAGGAGAAGAGAGAGGAGAGGTTGGAGGAGGAGGGAGAGGAGTGGGAGGAGAAGAGAGAGGAGAGGTTGGAGGAGGAGGGAGAGGAGTGGGAGGAGAAGAGAGAGGAGAGGTTGGAGGAGGAGGGAGAGGAGTGGGAGGAGAAGAGAGAGGAGAGGTTGGAGGAGGAGGGAGAGGAGTGGGAGGAGAAGAGAGAGGAGAGGTTGGAGGAGGAGGGAGAGGAGTGGGAGGAGAAGAGAGAGGAGAGGTTGGAGGAGGAGGGAGACTAGAGGGAGTAGAAGAGAGAGGAGAGGTTGGAGGAGGGAGAGGAGAGGGAGTACAAGAGAGAGGAGAGGTTGGAGGAGGAGGGAGAGGAGAGGGAGTAGAAGAGAGAGGAGAGGTGGAAGGAGAAGGGAGGGAAGGGAAGAACGGGAGAGGAAGTGAGGGAGGAGAAGAGAAAGGAGGGAGAGGAGGGAGAGGAGGAGGAGGAGGAAGGCGTCTGCGTGTGGAGAGAGATGAAGCTTGGGTGGCGGAGACTGCTGAGAGGGTTTCAGCTCTCCTGCGAGATTCCCTCCCTCTGGTAGGTCTTCGGTTCAGAGTTGAAGGCATGTTGACATTGTCAGGGTTCAGAGGGGGTTTGGAGAACGACGAGAGAGATGGGTTTCTGCAGTGGAGAGAGGTCTGAGAGGAGGCCGTTCCATGTCTCTTTTCTGACTACGGAATCCGTTTAACGGGGTCCCATGTGGGAGCAGCTCTGTGAGAAGGGGCCTCCCGCTGTGAGAGAGGCGGTGGGAGAGCTGTGCGGGCGGCTGCTCTCCTCCTGCAGAGTGGTGCTGCAAGGCGCAATTCCGCTCTTTCTGGTGAGTGTGTGTGAGAGAGAGAGAGAGTGGGACGGAGGATGACAGAGAGAGAGAGAGAGAGAGTGAGACGGAGGACGACAGAGGGGGAGAGAGAGAGAGAGTGAGACAGAGGAAGACAGAGAGGGAGAGAGAGAGAGGGAGAGAGACGGAGGAAGACAGAGAGGGAGAGAGAGAGAGCGGCGGCGAGGGGGAGAGAGAGAGAGAAAGAGAGAGAGAGATGTGTGTCTTTTCATAGTTATTTTGGTTCTATGTATGAACCAATGCAGGAATGCCTTTTGGAGCTCGCGTATGACGACTGGCCCACTGTTCGTGACTCTGCGCGGTGCCACCTGGCAGCCGTCTATTCGTCGAACCGTGAGAGGAAGGAGGAGATTGCGTCAATTCTGGACGACATGGCACAGAGGTAGGACTGCGTTTCTATGTGAAAAATCTATGACCTTTCAGTTTTCAGTTTTTGCCCTCTGCGAAACCAGCGTGCCCTTGTTCCGCTTCTGTCTTTATCTGACGTTACCAATGGCTCTGTAGCTGCCACGTGGCAGAATTTTGGAGGAGCTTCCGACACGTGTCAGGCGGGGACAGGTGGCGCTCTCTCGGCAGCAGACGAGGCGGCTGAGAGCAGCGCTCTCGCTCATGGGCGGGACCCGCCTCAACTCGCATCTGCTCCTCTCGCCGGTGAGTGGGATAAGGAGGGAGGGAGGGAGAGAGGGAGAGAGGGAGGGAGGGGGAGAGGGGGAGGG
>CM074813.1:3002543-3009943 GCA_037447605.1 Zygnema circumcarinatum | reverse complement strand
GGGAGGGAGGGAGGGAGGGAGGGTGTGGTTAGGGTGGGAGGGAGAGAAGGGGGCGGAGTAGCGGGGAGAATGGGAGTTGGGGGGGTGGGGAAGAGCTGTTGAAAAGAGACAGAGAGAAAGGAAGTGGGGGGGGAAGGAACGGTGAGAAAGCAGAAGGGAAAGGAGGCAGGATACGAGAGTTAGTGCTAGCGAGGAAGTGTGCGTCGCCAGTCACTCACAGTTCCCTTTCTCACTACCTCTCCCACTCTCGCCCTCCCTCCCTCTCCTCCTCCCCCTCCCTCTCTCCCCCTCCCCTCCCTCTCTCTCTCTCCCTCCCTCCCTCTCTCTCTCTGCCGAGTGGTGCAGGTCGGCGCCATGATCGCCGCCAACGCGGACCACGTGGTGGAGCTGCTTTGTCGCGGTCTGCGCCACGTGGCGCTGCGCCCGCGATCCCCGCAGCTCCTCCTCGCGGCGCTGCGGACCAATGGGGCCGCGCGCCGCCTGCTGCCGCTGCTCCATGAGCCGGTCAGTTCAGTTCAGTTCAGTCCAGTCCAGTTCAGTTCAGTTCAGTTCAGTTCAGTTCAGTTCAGTTCAGTTCAGTCCAGTCCAGTTCAGTTCAGTTCAGTTCAGTTCAGTACAGTCCAGTTCAGTTCAGTTCAGTTCAGTTCAGTCCAGTTCAGTTCAGTTCAGTTCAGTTCAGTTCAGTTTGGCGGCTCCGTTAACACTGTCAGTCAGCCACTCGACCAAGTCAGTGAATTGGGCAATTGGCCAGTCAGTCAGTCAGTCGGTCAGTCGTTCTGTTTTGTCTTGCTGATTCCTTCCTCTCCCTCCTCTCCTTCCGTCTTCTATCTTTCTCACTGTCTTCTTCTTTCAGCGTCTTCCCTCTCGCTTGTCATATGCTTTCCCCTTCATCTCTTTCTTTCCTTCCTTCCTCTCTCCCCTCTCCCTCTCCCTTACTCTCTCTCTCTCCCCCTCTCTCACTCTCTGCAGATGCAAGCTGTCCTGCGCGGCCTCCAAGTGACCTCCCGCCGCCGCCATGCCTCCCACACCTCCACCTTCCTGCTGGTCTCTCTCTCTCTCTCTCTCTCTCTCTCCCTCTGCTCCTTTTGCCCTCAAACAACCTCACCATGCTTAAGCTTTACCCGAAAACTTTGAGTGCTCTGGAATTTCCTAAACAATTAAATCTGACCAATCGCTTTTCCTCAAAGTAAACGAGAGAATTTTCTTACAAGTTTTTCCTCCCTAATAATTCTGGAATTTTCCGCGGGTATTCTTTCTTTTTGAGTAGGCTCTTCGAGAGCTGGCCATGGCTGTACGGACAGAGGGAGGAGTCGCGAGTGAGGAAGCAGAGGGAGAGGCAGCCATGGCTGCCCGAGCTTTGGAGAAGGGGAAGGTGGCTGGTTTGGAGGGCACAGAATCAGGTTTCTCCGTCGCCTCCTCTCTCTCGCTCTCTCTTCCTGTCCCTCCTCTCTCTCCTCTCTCTCCTCTCCCTCTCTCGACCTCTCCCACTCTCTCTCTCCCCTTCTATGAATGTCGAATGGCGGTCATAACTCTCACGAGAATATGCCTTGAAAGCACCCTAAAACGAAGCAGTGTTTTCCTGATGCCACATGTATTGCTTTGCAGGGGGAGAGGAAGAGGGAGAGGGAGAAGGAGAGGGAGAGGGAGAGGGAGAAAGTGTCGAATCAATTACTGCACGGTGGTCGGAGACGACTGTGAGGAAAGTTGTCGCAAAAATGGAGGCTCGGAGAAAACTGCTGACGTCAATAGGAGGGCTGGCGTCAGCAAGTTTGGAGGCATCTGCGCCATTTCTCTGTTCGAAGGAGCTCCCCCAACAGCTCATTTCTTTGGACATCGCGGAGGTAAAGAAAAGTTCAAAGGTTTTCTAAATCTAGAAGGAGAAACTTCTGCTCTAAATAGGGAGATTTTTTTTTAAATGATTTAAGTATTCATGCCCTTTGTTTGGGCTCTATGTCTGCCTGAAGCTGTAGAGAGTCATCCAAGAAGGTATGACAGACGTGCAGGGCAAGAGGGAGAGAGGGAGAGGGGGAAAGAGGGAGAGAGGGAGAGAGGGATGATCTGGGAGGGAGAATGCAGGAGAGAGGGAATGGGCGAGGGAGGAAGAGAGGCAGACTTTAGGAAATGGGGAGAAGGTAGAAGGGTCAAAATGTGAGAGAGGGAAAGTTCGAGGGATGGAGAGGAGAGATTATTGAAACGGAGAAGTGGGAGAGGGAGAGGGGGAGGAGAAAGGGAGGCCGCTTCGAGATGAAGGAGAGGAATGAACAGTAATATACGAGAAAGGGACTCCCTGACATCTTAATGGAAATTTAGATGAGCAATTTTTTTTTTAAGGTTGCAATACTATTAAGAGTTTTAAGATAGGAAATTTGAAGCAATGTGATGTTATGTCTGTGAGACATGCAGGCAGCTATTGGGGCTCTCTCACATGTGGACTCTGCTTTCAAAGCGGAGGAGAGAGAGAGAGCAGCAGCGGGAGAGATATGGGAGACCCTCCAACTGAAAGAGGAAGGGCTCGAATTCCTCTCAGATGATGGGAACAGAATTCAAAGCAGGCCGGATGATGAAGCCAATCGGCTGCTGCCACGTGTCCACTTCTTATGGCCTTATCTGGCCACCTGCGTCCGAGGCAACAGGGTTCCAGTGAGTATTGATTTTTTTTTTTTTTTACTCTTATGTTTTATATACACACGCATATATTCCAAAAACCCAAAAGATCTTAACCTAATTTGGCGTGACGATGTTTAACCTTTTTTTTTTCTTCTTCTTTTTTTTTAAATTAGGTGATAATTCGCGGTCTTGAAGTCGTGGCTTCCGTAGCGCATGCAAGCGGAGGTTCTTTTGTAGCTCGTCGAATTCGAGATGATTTGTGGCCGTCGATCACTCGGCTGCTCCGTGAAGGTCGACCGTCCGATCCTCCGTCGTACACATCTCTAACAAACAATCCGTTACTGAGGGCCACCATAGAACCACCCTCACGGAAACAGCTGCTTCCTATGCCTCCTTCCAATGGCAACCAAACCCTAACTTCACATGGAACCCTAAAAGGTTTGGAGACTCTGAAACCACGAGAAGCCCTAGCAGCAATAGAAAGTTTGAAGGCTCCGAAAATTAGAGGGGAGTGGGGGGTGCCCGTAGAGGCTTTAAAGCTTCGAAAAAGTGTGTTGGAATGTATAGCTCGGATTGCAGGGAGTGAAGGAAGTAAGGCAGCTCTCTCGCCTTTGGTGAGGTCGGCTGCTTCAGTTTCAGTTCCGTTTCTTTCAACGGAATACCCTCCTGTTCTACAGAAAGCAGCTGGAGACGCCATAGTTGCCTTAGCCAATCTGGACGCCGATTCTATTTGGCTCCTATTGACTGACCTTCTATGTGGAATCCAGGAAATTAGGGAGAGGGGGGTTTGGGAGAAGAGTAGCAGGGAGACGCTAAAGGCTCCAAATACCTCGAAAACCCTCGTTAGGGAGGGGGAGGGAGAGGGAGAGGGAGAGGGAGAGGGAGAGGGAGAGGGAGAGGGAGAGAGAGGGAGAGGGAGAGGGAGAGGGAGGGAGAGGGAGAGGGAGAGGGAGAAGGAGAGGGAGAGGGAGAGGGAGAGGGAGAGGGAGAGGGAGAGGGAGAGGGAGAGGGAGAGGGAGAGGGAGAGGGGGAGCAAGAGGGAGGGGAGAGGGAAGTGGCTCTGGGGGAGAGTGAAGAAGTGGAGGGTGGACAGACTGGTGGGAGGGAGATGGCTCCACGTGGCTTCCTTCCGTTGGCTGAACTTCTCCCGCTGTGGGAGACGGCAGACTCGGCGTTGTGGGCACAGTGGGCGGAAAAGAAGGCAGCTAGGTGTGGGCCTATAGCGCTGGAAGGTGTCCTCCTATTGCTGCAGCGGGTGGAAGGGCTCAGCAGGAGAAACCCTGAAGATCCGAAAAGACCCTAAAGCAATAATGAAAAATGTTGATGAGCACATCTGATGTGTGACGAGAACGTTGGGCTATGCAATGAGCTGTGAAAGGATCTTTTCTGAATACTTTTACTACTGGATTGAACGACTGGATTTGGAGTGGAATTGGATCGTCATTTCGGTTTAGTTTTTGACGAGTCGATTTTTGTTGTCGTTCAATGCCTGAAAAAACCGTCGTCTTCAGTTAGGGCGTATCTTTGAGTCACAAGGCAGGGAGTACCGCAAAGGACTACTCCGTTCTGACTGAGCAAGTCCTGCAGAACTTGTGTTGATGGCAGAAAAGGAATTGGACCTCCTCCGACGATCAGATAACAACTGGCGATAAGGAAGAGTATGCGAGGCGACGAAAGAACAAAATTGCCTTATTCCAGATGCCATCGAACACCTCCACGCCTCCTGAACCTTGGTTAACACTCGGTCAATTTCGCCTTGCAACTTCCTTGTGGCACCCATTGTCGACACAAGAAAAACTCAAGTTCCCTCAAGTGCCGGCCCGGCCCGTCCCGGCCGGTTACATTAAGCAGTCAATGGGATGACCATGTTCCTACTTCACACTGCTTTACAACCCTACTCCCAACTTACACAAGGCCTGCAACGCTCTATCCACAAGCTCATTTGCCAGAGTCTTCTCGAGGGAAAGAGGTTGAGAAAGAGGGAGAGAGAGAAAGAGAGAGTAAAGGAGCATGCAGAGAGGGTGATCAGGTCACCAGGTTTTTGGGCTGCTTCTATGTCCATTACAATTCTTTCCTTTTCTAGTTCCATTTTACATTTCCTGTCAGCCCAACTTGCAGAGGACCATCACTTCAATGAAACTTGCTTTCATTGTGTTGCTGCATTTTTCTGGGCAAACAACTTGAATTTGTTATTCAAATATGACAGATCTAAGGACACAAAGGGACATTTCTTTGATGAGCTAATGCTACCACAATCCCTCTCATTTCTCCCTCGGTTCAACTTCTTTTCCCTTTCAGCCAAGCACATTGATTTATATTTTGCTTGCTGATTGTCTCCGTAGAACAACAGTCAATCGAACAATCGCCCATATGGGTGGTTTTGTGGTTTCGTGGTTTGTCACCAACGGTAACCGGACCTCGCAGCACCGTGACCTCCTCTCTCTACACCTGGCTTTTTACTGGTTCAACATGCACCTGCAAAGACAGAGGCAGTTCAATTCAAGTCATCTAATTCTAATGTTACAATATGCAAAATTGCAATTGGACCACTTAGGCAAAGTGCCGAAATAGCAGAATTACACGCTTGCCATCGATAGCGTGCTGGTCTTGGAAAACCAACTCCAATACGGCAGGATCCTCAAAGGTGACAAATCCGAATCCACGAGGTTCATGAGTTTTTGGGTCCCAAATGTGAACCGCATCCAGAATGGCGCCATACATGCCAAAATACCTGATGAGGTTTTTTGCTCAAAAAAAACAATAAAAAAACAGTTAGATTATTATACAGATTGATTTTAGTGACTAGCCAGATCCCAGTCTAGCTCCAGAGTTTCTCCAAATGCCTAACTTTCAAAAACATATACAAAACAATTCAATCATGCAAAATTCGTAGACGCATTTGTTGTTGACGTCAGTAAAAGGCCTCCAATGTAAATCTTTCTAGGGTTCCCCTCCACTTTTTCAACTGCAACTTTTTAGGCTTCTAAAATTTGCGGAGCTGAAAATTGTGCAAGAAGAATTTCGTCACCTCGCGACAAGGTTTGGATTTTGCGGTATTAAAAACACATTGGCCTTTAAAGGCATGTTTTCTAAAACATCAAAAGAAGAAACCTATAAAAAAACAATTTCCAAAACTAAAACAAGCTGAAACAAGTTATTTATGCATCCATAAAGAATCTTATCATCTCAGCATCTTATCTTGTCTTGGTGTTACTACATAAATTACAAACTATAGTAAGTTAAGATTCTTCCTCTTACTCTGGGATCATTCTTTTTTGGATGGTATCGACTTCTTGCAGTTTTTGATATCAGAACGGTAAGAAATGAGGTTATAGGATCAGATAGACAAATTTCTAGCTGAGTAAGTCCTACAGAACTTATAGACCTTGCAAACCCGAATCCAAGGGTGGCAGCAGACCCGAACATAGATCCCCCAAAAGTTGTTGTGCTTGTTGTATTTGCAGAGCTAGCAAGCAAAAAAGCCCCAAATATAGGCTGCTGCTGCTGCGGAGGCTACCTCCGAACCCAAACAAGGAAGAAAGATGTTGCAAGAAACGTCTCAGGTGCTCAACGTTTACTTCAAACTTTTTTTGTTACAGCCAAACAAACAACATAATTCATTCACTAGTATTTGCTATGTGTGAGTAATCGACTATAAAAATGATACGTGGATGTAACCAACAACTACACGCTCCACAACAAATCTTCCCTACTTTATGCTGCTTTGATATTGAAAGCTGCAAAAAGTCGATACCATCCGAAAAAAAATGATCCCAGAATAGGAGCAAAAATCTTAACTTATTATAGTTTATAATTTATGTAGTAACACCAAAACAAAATAAGATACTGAGATGATAAGATTCTTTATAGATGCATAAATAACCTATTTTAACTTATTTTGGTTTTAAAAATTATTTCTTTATAAGTTTTCTCCTTTGATGTTTTAGAAGATACGCCTTTAAAGACTAATGCGTTTTTAATACCGCAGAATTTAGACCTTGTCGTGAGGTTACCTGACGAAATTCTTCCTACATAATTTTTAATTCTGCAAATTCCAGAAACCCAAGAAGCAATAGTTGAAAAAGTAAAAAGGAACCCTAGAAAGATTTACATTGGAGGCCTTTTACTGACGACAACAACAAGTACGTCTACAAATTTTACATGAATAAATTGTTTTGTATATGTTTTTTAAAGTTAGGCAATTGGAGAAACTTTGAAGCTAGACTGAAGTCGCTGGGATCAATCTGAATAATAATCTGATTGTTTTTTATTTAAGGTTTAAGGTTGGTTTTGGATTTAGGGTTTAGGGTTTTAAGGTTTTAAGGTTTAGGGTTTAGGGTTTTGGGTTTAGGGTTTCGGGTTAAAGGTTTAAGGTTTAGGGTTTAGGGTTTATGATTTAGGGTTTAGGGTTTAGGGTTTAGGGTTTAGGGTTTAGGGTTTAAGATTTAGGGTTTTGGGTTAAGGGTTTAAGGTTTAAGGTTGGTTTTGGGTTTTGGGTTTAAGGTTTAGGGTTTACGGTTTAGGGTTTAAGGTTTAAGGTTGGTTTTGGGTTTAAGATTAAGGGTTTAGGGTTTAGGGTTTAGGGTTTAGGGTTTAGGGTTTAAGGTTGGTTTCGGGTTTAGGGTTTAGGGTTTAAGGTTTAGGGTTGAGGGTTGGTTTCGGGTTTAGGGTTTAGGGTTTACGGTTTACGGTTTAAGGTTTAGGGTTTTGGGTTTAAGATTTAGGGTTTAGGGTTTAGGGTTTAAGGTTTAAGGTTGGTTTCGGGTTAAGGGTTTAGGGATTAAGGTTTAGGG
>CM074813.1:2982543-2997543 GCA_037447605.1 Zygnema circumcarinatum | reverse complement strand
GCGGCAGATGGTGATTGGTTCAAGCTCTCAATAGGGCGTGTCAGACTTAACAAAATGTTACGAATATCGAGTTTTTAGTATTACGAGAATCGAGGTTACTAAGTACTAAAAATCATCGCGCCCCCGAACCTAAACCGAACCGAACGGAAGTCAACTGTGCTAAGTCAACGGGTCAACGTTGCGAAGATTGACCCGTGGGGTTTACTGAAATTGCATTTCTTCGCACGATTTTGTTCGCACCCAAAAGAGGCGCCGAAATGGACGTGCGAAGAAAATACTGGCGAAAATCGCGTCAACGTGACGTCATGGTTGTTTTCCCGGCTTCCCGCCCGCGCCCGCGCCCGCCCGTGACGCGCAACACGACACAACGACAAGCGGTCTCCGCGCGCCGCGCCGGCTCTGTTTCGAAGTTTGAGGGCCCCGCGCGAGGGCGAAGTTGCGAAGACGGCGTTTGGAGAATTTCGAAGACGGCGATCGCGGAGTGCGAACAGGACCGCGCCGCGAGTGCGAAAAACTACGCTCGGGAATTTTAGTTTTACTGACGTTGACTCGAATTGTTACGAATATCGAGTTTTTAGTATTACGAGATTTTTTTAAGTCTGACACGCCCTAATAAGGTAAGGAATTTAGACTTTCCTCGAAGCTGCGACCGTACGAGGTGTGTACGAACCTCGAGCCGGCTCGGGTGGGACACGTGGGCGTGTGCCATTCGCTGGGACCGAGCCCGGCTGCCGATCGAACGGTGATCTGCCGTGGTGTGATCTGCGCTAGAATCGACGGTGTGTAGTTTTTGCACGTGTAAAGAACGGCCACCCGCGAACAATCTCGTGGCGGACGGATCTTCTGCTCCGAGAGGATTCGGGCAGGCCGATAATTTTTTCTTTGAAAAAAACAAGAAGGGGTAAAATCTGCCCGATGGAGAAAGGTGTGTATCGATTTCAAAAAGGTGTGAAAAAAAAGGTGAAAAAAAAAAGGGTGAGAAGGTGTGAAAGGTGTGTTCTTTTTTTGTGCAATTTTAAAATTTGCCCGGCGAAAAGAGGCCTGTGTTTGTCTAAAAAAGGTGTCAGAATAGAATTTTCCAAAAAAAAACATCAAATAAATGAATGGGGCGACTATTTACAGTGTACTTTTTTCTGAATGTAGTGTACGATTTCGCGGGGCAGCAAAAAAAGGTTTTTTTGGCGAAACATGCTGTTTCACACTTTTCAGAATAGATACAGACCTTTTTTCGTCGGATGTACGGATGGTGATTTGAAATGTACGAAGCGCGCGCGTCTACAAGGTATAAAGGCGCAACACGTGGAGCGACATGATTGGTCGCGGCAACATATGACGTGGCAAGTATGTTTGGTACCGTGACGTGACGAAACGAGACACGAAAAAAGTGGAGTCCGCGGACGGCAGTCGGAAATGGCGGGAATTAAAACTGAGATTTTTCCTGAAACACGCTACGTTATGTGCCCTATCTTTTTCTGTCAGTTTTAATTCCGGCCATTTCCGACTGCCGTCCGCGGACTCCACTTTTTTCGCGTCTCGTTTCGTCACGTCACGGTCGCAAACATACTTGCCACGTCATATGTTGCCGCGACCAATTATGTCGCTCCACGTGTTGCGCCCTTATACCTTGTAGACGCGCGCGCTTTGTACATTTCAAATCACCATCCGTACATCCGACGAAAAAAGGTCTGTATCTATTCTGAAAAGTGTGAAACAGCATGTTTCGCCAAAAAAAGCCTTTTTTTGCTGCCCCGCGAAATCGTACACTACATTCAGAAAAAAGTACACTGTAAATAGTCGCCCCCTAAATGAAGAGAAAGGGGAAAATGGAAGGGGGGTAGGGGGTAAAGTCTCAGCTGACCATTTCCATGTAAACGCTACTGTTCCCAGCGTTAGCCAATCTGGCGGTGCCACCTGGCAGACCCTGCCACCTGGCGTGCGCTCTCCAGGAGCTTCCCGGGACTCCGCGTCCTGCGGTCACATACCGTACAGTTTAAACTTTAGGGTCTGTTTCTTTGAGCAGAAAACCTCATCAGGTATTTTGGCATGTATGGCGCCATTCTGGATGCGGTTCACATTCGGGACCCAAAAACTCATGAACCTCGTGGATTCGGATTTGTCACCTTTGAGGATCCTGCCGTATTGGAGCTGGTTTTCCAAGATCAGCACGTTATCGATGGCAAGCGTGTAAGTCTGCTACGTCACTTCGCCTAAGTGGTCCAATTGCAATTTTGCATATTGTAACATTAGAATTGGATGACTTAAATTGAACTGCCTCTGTCTTTGCAGGTGCGTCCAGAGAAATGTAACAGCAAAGAGCCAGGTGTAGAGGGAGGAGGTTACGGTGCTGCGAGGTCCGGTTACCGTTGGCGACAAACCACGAAACCACCCATATGGGCGATCGTTCGATTGACTGCTGTTCTACGGATGCTGTGGGACACAACTGTCAAGCGCCGAAGTTCCCGCACATAGAGACCATCCATCCAAGCAAGAATGAGCGAGATCCGCTAGTGAAACTGTCAATACATATATATGTATATATGTATGTGTGGACATGTGACAGGGTTATGACCACCATCAACAAAGGATCTCACTCCAGACAAGCCGATCCGTTCTGTTCCATTTGGGCGCTTTTTATTCACAGCACTATTTGCATCGCCATACAAAAATGTGTCCCATACATCTCCCAATTCCTATCCCCACCCACCCCCAACCACCTCACAACACCACCACCCCCCCCCCACCCTTCCCCCTTCCAAGTTTTTGCCCAGCTGAACACCATCTGTACAAAGGAGCTACGCCTGGAGTGGCTGACCAATGGGGTGTGCCCCAATCGTGCTGCATGGTGCCCCAATCCAGACAGGCGGATTCGCCTGGTCACCGGCTGCCGCGCTGAGGGTGCGCCTAGGCGCCTCAGGAGAGATCAAAGGAGCCCTGCCCCTCTTGGATGGCGTAGAGGAGCCTCTCCTTCATCACTTTCTGGAGCAGGGAGGAAAGGTGTGTGAGTTGCTATTCGTTGAGTAAATGGATAAGGGGATGGAGAGAGAGGAGGGGGTGGAAGGACATGGGCAGACAAGCAGTGTGGGAAGGGAGGGAGGGTGAGGTTGAGAGGAAGTTAACGAAGGGAAGAGCAGGAAATGGGATGATTAAAAGAAAGAGAGACAACGGACCGCGGACTGCGATGGGCGACGAGAGGTATAGAGTACTAAAGCTCCATGACTGTATCTATACTCCGATCTGGGGGACATGCCCTGAACTTGGAGTATGCCCCTCCCATCCCTCCCCGATCGCTCCCACTCCCCTCCCTCCTCCACCTCCCCCTCACCTCCCTCTCAAAAGAGGATTTAGAAGAGCCCCATATACACACCTTGCAGGAGTAGGGTGGCAGCTTGAGGTAGTTGGCGCAAGTCATCACACTCGGAAGGTCTCCATCCGCGATAGTTCCGACAGAGCCGCTCGCTCCTCCTGGAGGAGTTGTGTTCCCAGCCGGGTTGCTCGGATGCTGTATGTTGCGATATACCAACACAGCAACATAAGATTTAAGTCAGAGGTAGCAAGAGTTTCACAGAGCACTCTCATATAAGCATAACGGAACAGCATAGAACTATGTGAGAGAGAAGAAACCCAGAACTCTCCAAGTCGTTGCTTACAAGATAAATCGATAAACAAACAAACAAACTGAAATAGTCATGAATGTTTGACATACGGGAGCCATGCATACCTTGCGGACTATAGTGAGACGGGGGTGGAGAGATGCTAAGCCCCCGGGAGGTAACCGCGGAGCCCCTGTAACGAATCTTAGAAAGGCGCGTTGCTGATCTGGTGTAAGCTCCTCCATTATCTCCAGCAGCTGCAACAAAATCCTCATAAACAAGAAAATTTCAGAATGAGAGAACAGGCTTTTCTTTCTCTGTAAGCAGGGAACTGAGATGGCAAGGCTTCAACACTGCGAGGAGACTGCGATTTTCTCTCTCTTCTCTCTCTCTCTCTCTCTCTCTCTCTCGCTTTCTCTCCCCCTCTCTCTCTCTTTCTCGCTCTTACTATCTATAGTGAGTCGCACGAGACTAGTTATTACGAGAGGTAAGCTTCTAAGGTAGGAAAGGGAACAGGTTAGTGCTTACATGTCGGATGGGAAGGCTGCTTGCAGTGTAGCCATGGTCGAATTTTATGTGCTCAGAGAGCATCTCAGGCTGCAAGCAATATGGTTCAACGTTATAGAGTAGAATGATTTGCTTTGGATTAAATTACAGAATGTTACCAAATGGAAACAATTTTCGGGAAAAAAGTGAAATGTCAATTTGCTTCTCTATGAGGAATCCTCTCAAAGGCTTATTGCCTTTAAGCTTGAAGAACCTAAACAATGAAAGTTTACAAAGAAGAGATAAAATTCAAACAAAAAGTAACAAGAAACAAAAAGTACCTGCAAATTGAAAGGACAGCAAAAAAACCCCTAGGAGAGTCCTATCAATCTACAACGCTCAAGGAGCCTAATAGCCCTTGAAGATCGTAACGGAGATATATATGCAGAACTCACCGTCCAAAGCTCCTTACGCCCACAAAGAAGTGAATCGAGCTCACTTTCAGTAAAGATTCGAAGAGTGGAGAGGTCAAACACCTGCATGTATGTGCTCAACCAACAACTGATAATTGTGCTAAACAATTGATTACAACGATTCACATAACCTTACTTTAATGATTCTATGAACTTGCATGACTCCACGTTGTAGAAACATACATCTATCCTCGAAATACGTTCGAATTCTGATGAGTTTTTTGGGTTCAAAACTTAGCCCACCCCAACCCTACCCTCATCCTTAGAACTCTTACCCCTAAAGCTAGCCCTGACCTACGTTGTCGTAACCCATACACGAACCTCAGTCTAAGCCGAGCACGAAACTGTAACCCTAACTATAATCATAACCACCATCATGGCTCACCCTAACCCTAATGGTTATCCTTCTAGTGAAACAAACACTCACCTGGTTGAAGCCGGCACGGAATGCGTTCATTTGAGCCTCTATGCCCGCCTTCACAGTGGCCTCCACCACCAGTTCAATGTACTCCTCGAGGTTATCAAGGGTCACCTTCAACCCCGCCCAAATTCTCCTCCTCAGCATACAAATCCCGAGGTATTGAATGTAAAATAATAAAAAAAAGAGAACAGCATCGAAATCCCCTCCTCGACCACCGCCTCTCTCCGTCCACTACCCACTACCAGTTTGAAAAAAACCCAAAAAAACACGGATGCACAAAACATGGAACCCAAGCATATTTTTATACACATGTATGGACTTATGAATGCTCTTCTCCTGATCATGTGCACTCCTACCATGATATTGCTGCCTCCCTCTTTAAGTTGATAATCGGGGTATCCGGGAAGGGTAAAGTCCAGGCAGAGGTCTTCAATAGGGCAGCCATGAAGACGAATAGAGGCGGGCGAGGCTCGCTGCTCTTCCAAAAACTTTTTTCTTGCAACACGAGCCTGCAGTTCCTCCAAAGTAGAGCCCAATTCTCGATCGAAGGACTTAATGTCATACAGGTCCAGCACCTGCGGTATTCAAAAACATGTCTTCAGTATTGATAAGTCCATGTAAACAAGCAACAAAGGAAGGTAACAATCAACTGTTGAGGGATTAAGACTGCAAAAATGAAGTTTGAGGTTCTCGCTTTCGTAGATTAGCACAGTGGCAGCAGGCAATCATCCCATGAGAGAGAGGGTCAGGGGAGGGGGAGAGAGAGGAATAGATATGCGTGATGGAGCAGAAAGGGAAGGAGGAAGAGAGGGAAAGAGGAGGAAAAAGTGAGAAAGACAGAAAACGGGGAGCTGATAGCGAGAGAGACAAAGGGAAGAAAGCAAAAAAAACGGCGGGGCGCAGGAAAGACGGAAAATCAAATCAAAGCGGCCGCAGAGGGGTGGAACACACTCATCACCTTTCAAAGAAAATAAGACTCGAAGAATTAAGAATTAAGAACTCTACGGCTAGCTTTGACTTTCAAAGTAGGTAACCAAAACTCACCTGTCCCAAAACGAGTCTATAAAAGGCTGGCGAGAGGGTAAGGTCGAGCATGCGCCCATCCTGCAGAGCCTTTGCCATGACTCTACCAAGCAGTCGAAAATATTCAATAACTTTCCCCTGAGGACTGTCCTTGGGAACATCTGCTCTGGGCTTTTCTGGACGGGGAAAGAGACCCATTGGAGCGTTGACGAATCCGTCTCCCTCTCCCGCTTTCTTCCCACTCTCTCTTTCTACCACAGCCCAGATTCGCTCTTCACTGTCTCCCTCTGCCATCACCACATCCTGCTGCTCCCCCACTTTAGTTTCTTCTGTCCCTTCTCCCCTCCAAAGCTGCAAATGCCTTTTCTGAAGTTCATGACTGAGAAGAGTGTAGAATTCCAAAGTGGGGCCAAGTCCAGTTCCAACCTCCCCAAAGTACTCAACTTCCAAAACTGCTTTATGGCCACTGTAGAGCTCCATGACTTTAACGGCGGAATCGAGAATGCGGCTCCGAGAAACCCTCACCTTCTGCCTTTGAAGCCTCCCCACTCTCAATTCTCTGATCTCTCTCACAGTGCTTTGATGCCCCCCTTCTGCAGACTGCTGTTGCTGTAACCTATGCAACGCTCTAGAAGGCCCAAATGCGGTGGAATAAAAGTACTGTCTTCGAGTTTGGAATGGAAAAAGGAAGGGGCAGGCGAGTGTTAACTGGTGACACCATGGCGGAAGGCCTCCACTGCATAGCGCAAGTGCATCTTGTAGTTGACGAGCCAGTTTTGGGGTGAGTTTGCTACTTAGGAAATCATCTTTCGGCACTAAGTCACCTTCAATTCTGGCATCCTGCAGACTGTCTGCAGAGCCACGAGCGAACGAATCTATTGCATTTTCCGTTCGAAATCTCGGCACCAAGTGGTTCAACTTCTCCAGAATATGCAACAGCAATGCAATATTGTACGTTGGAGTACTTTTGTCCAAATCGCATTGGAGTGTCCGAGCTAAAGCAACATCCACGAGAGATGGACACTGCCAAGAGACCTCCTTACTTTTGCTATGAGCCCCTTTTCCAGCACTATCACTCTGAGGAACCGAACTTTCCGTTGCTCCAGAAGGACGACTTTCAGACCCACTTGCTTTTTCCTCATTTTCTGTGCCTGCTCTCCCATACGTAATTGTGTAAATCTCATCCCATAACCTCCGCCCACTAAATGAGGCAACATACTCTGAGCCTACAAGCCGCTCCTCATCCTCTTCTCCCCCCAATGCATGTCTTTGGATTGCCTGGAAAATCGTCATTCCCCTGTCCAGTGTTTTGCTTCCTAATGAAAAGGTAAGCTTTGCGTTATGTGTAGAAGCTGCAGCGGATCGACGATCCGCCCAATCCCATCCTCCCAGAGAGCGAGCGGCTACCTCAGGCTCCCCCATAGATCCAAGAAGGGCTTCTGCAAAAGACTTCCTACCTTCACTTCTACGCAGGAGGGCTCCTGAAATAGAGGGTCCAGCTTCCACATCTTCCCCAGTTTGAGAGGTCCCCCCAGCAGGTTTGGACAACTGATGCACATCAGGAGAACTGCTAGACGGGGTCTGCACATTGCCAGGTGTTGTTCCAGGAGTGGTCGCATAGGGCCCCTCTCCTCCCAGCTGGACGTCATGTACTCCATCGCTGGTACAAGGCGGAAGGGCCTCTCTGAATACCTGCTTTACAGGAATGAGGGGAGAAGTGGTACGAGGTTGAGAGGGGGAAGTGTTGGGTTCGGGGCGTATCGAGTAGGAGAGATGGAAGAAAGCAAGAGAGAGGGGGATCGAAGCATGTTGATAGAGGTCAAGAGAGAGTATGAGTATAAGTCGAAAACTGTGCTGCTTTTTTCATGCTTTCTGCTTTGTGATCTCTTACTCCCATACAAACATCTTTCCCCTTTGCCTCTTTACATCTCTCTCTCATTTCAGTTTTTAACCCACCTATACTTCTCCTCTACGTTTCTATTTCATTTCCGTCTCCCTTCTAGAAGCTCCAACCCCCTCTCTCCCTCCATCCTGGTCCCTCTCTCTCTCCCTCTCACTCCCTCTCGCTGTCTCCCTCTCATCCTTCCCTCCTCATCCACCTCTCTCTCCCCCGCTCCCCCCCTCACGGTTGCACTCTGTTTCTCCTCCCGCTCTGACTCTTTTTCTTCCGCCAGCAGCTGAGATGCTGGGCAAAAGAGAAACAAAGCACAGAACTACAAACCATGAATTTTTTAAATTATTAAGATCTTCAGTCTTCACACTTCACATACCTCGTGATTTAAGTCGTCCCTGTCAACATCCTCCTCTTCGTCGTCATCCTCGTCATCTTCTTCTTCATCGTCATCATCCTCCTCGTCATCCTCAGAATGCATGTCCTCGTCCCCATCTCCGTCACTCTTTGGATGCTCACAAAATCCTTCAATAGATGTAGTCCCAGGATCCTTTACCTGAACGGGAAGAACGTTCTTGTCTTTCAAATGAACACACATAATTATCTAGGGTTTTCCTTTCGGCAGAGACGCAGACGCCAATATGCATGATGGAATATCTCTGCTCGCTAGCACTCTGAAACAACAAGATAAGCAAATCCAAGACAAACACGTTCAAGGTGGAAATCCGTTCATCAAGCTTAACATTTGAAACGTAACTTGCACTTCACCTGAAAACATGCGCATGACAAAAAGTTAAACCACTTGTAATCCGCAGATGCAAGACTCGTCCTCTCGGCAAGTAATTGAGTACACCGTTTGTCTTACCTCAGTATCCACGTCCATGGAATCTGTGTCTGTTCCGTTGGTTGCAACCACTGCAGCTCTCAATCGTGCAGCAGTGTTCCTTGTGACAGGCCCTGCCTGCTCACTTAACTCAGCCGCCATTCCACCTTCTCCACCCTTTCTACCTTCTCCACCCTTTTCTCCTCCACTACTTGAGCTTCCTGGGCCCCTTAAAGACCCCTTTGAACTGCTAGAAGGTTCTCCACTTCCGATCTTGTGCATGAGGCGTTCATATCGGACATGAGAAAAAATTCTCTCAATATCAGTTGATGCCCCCACTTCCGCATTTTCAGTTACTTCCGGAATAGCTGAAACTGCAACATTTCCGGATGTTAACGGAACTGCCATGGGTGGCTGATCTCCATCAGGAGCAGACTGTGACGGTCCAGCGGCTCCTGATGAAGGATCGGGTCGTTTTACGCGAGGCCAAAGGAAGTCTTCTACAGCTGCTAAAGTAGCTAGCGGCTCAATCAAAACAACATTTGAGGAGTAATCTCGCAGAGATTTGTCTGAATTCGCTCGAGCAAGTCTGAGCTTGAACGGCTGAGCAAGAGCACTTAACCCAGCTGACACAGAAATGCCCCCTCCGTTAGATCTAGGCACCTGACTGAGCACTACGGGAAAGCGTTCTAGAGAGGAGAGAGCAGCTTGGAGTTTCTTCACCAGAATGGCCATAGGAGGCACCCCCTGATGAATTCTATGTTCCCCCTGTAAGGCAACCTCAATAAAGCGCTTTAGACGTTGCTTCACTTTCGCCTTTACAGCAGTGAGGTTCTCCTCGTCGAGGCCTGCTGGGGACGTCCCTCCGAGAGAAAAGTAATTCAACAAAGCATCCACTACCCCACTTCCCACAAACTCAAAAGTCGATACTCCCTCCCCTTCCGAAAGGGCTGAAAGAATGTCTTGAACTGCCGCTATATCCACCTCCTCATTCCTCTCAACTATACTCGCTTTCACTCCTACCCTGCCCTTCCCTTTCTTCGATTTTGACTCGGCACTAACATCATTCAACAGCCGAGAACTCACTTCCTTCAGTATCCTCAAATTGTCAGTCAAAGCTGCGTCTCCCGACTCTGCCGAACTCGAAAAGTACGTTTCGCGGAACTGTTTTGCCCGAGCTAAAACTTCCACTCTGAGAGATCCGCGGTTTGGTTTGCTTCCGGAAGCTTCTGCAGAAGCTGCTGCTGCTGCTAACACTGCCTGCGCATCTTCATTAAGGGCATCTACTTGTGCCTGACTTCCACTCCTCCTCCTGCTTGAGCCTCCTCGTCGAGGTCTGGGGGGAGGAGTTGCACATTGTGAAGCTGCGGCCGCTTTGCCAGAAGTGGTCACCCGCGACTGCTCTGACGTGATCAGTAAATCGACAGAATGCACTACTCCTTCCTTTACCAAACTCTTTGAAAATATGTCAGGGAGTTTGACCATCAGCATCTCTGCAATTTGAAGACTCGAGTTCAGAATGACAGCATCTTTTGACGCCAGAACTCCAGCGAGAAATCTGCAACAATTCTTCGGAAAAAAAACGACATCAGACACTACACAATAATATTGCCAGAGAAGGCAAATCTGACGAGATATGAAGTGTCCTACCTGTCTTAAAATACACGACTTTGAATCTGTTAAAACAAAAAAAGACTGAGATTTTTGTAGCAAAACGTCAAAGCTAAAGCAAACCTACAAAGCTACAATTCGGTTGTGGGAAGTAATTCTCATACCCTGAAATGTTCAAATCTTGGAGTAAATCCCGTAGCATATCGGGTTTACTAAAATTCAGAAGTTTGCTGATGATTGTCAAACATTTATACCGCACTGCAGAGTTTATGCTGGACCCATAAACCTGTACTCAAAGTTTCCCAGCAGTGGAGGAACTAAAATCAGTTCCACAGCATAATCTTTTTGGGAAGTGAGAAATGGAAGAAAAGAAGAGAAAAAAAGGGGAAAAGGAAAATGAACAGCGAGAAAGAAGAAAGAGGGGAGGGAAAGAAAACAGGGAAGGGAGCAGCGGAGGGTATGAAGAGGAAGCGGCAAAAGAGAGCAGAGAGATAGAGCTGCACATTAGCAAAAACATGACGAGCCCACATTCTGCGCATTCTGACGTTATTTACCTGCATCATTACTGGAAAAAGATCTTTCGCAAATCGTTCAAGAAGAGCAGGTTCATCCATAAGCAGTTTCTCCCGCACTGAGATGTCAATCGGTTTCTCCGCAACCTCTTCATCCTGGCTCAGATTCTCTGCTCCCTTTCCACTATGACGCTTCCGCAAAGGCTTTCCCTCGCTCTGTGAGGGTCCAGAAATCACAGACTCTGGAAGAGGGGGCAGCAACTCATTGACTAGGGATACGATTTCATAAAGCTGCATCCAAAACACCCGTTCACACCTAGTTTGTAAGTCTTCCTTGACAGTCGGTATGACCGCAACACCATACACGTGCAGCCCTCAGAGCCACTTCACATACAAGGAAAAATCACTGAAAAACTCGTAAGAGAAAGGTATTTCTATAAAACTTTGACGGAGCACAAAATTATACTCTGATTCCAAATAAATATAGTTTATGATTGAACGAATTTGGCAGCCATACCTGTTCTGCTGGTCGACTTAATGCAGACGGTGAAATCAATGTTGTAGAAGCAGCGGTTGAGCCCGCCAGAATGTCACGTAATGTTCCGCTGATTCCCATAAGCAGGAGGCTTTTTGCGGGAATGGGTGATCCACCCGCACACGTGGCAAGAAGTCGAAATAGACCCTGCAACAAGCGTGATACAAGAACCTTTCAGTTTCAGTTTCCAGTCACCGTTGATTTCCAGCTTCAAATCCAGTTCAAATTCCACATCCAGTCTTCTCCATGCCTAAGGCTTGTCCATGCACTGCTTGAAGTGTATTCCCTCCTTTCCTTTCCAGTCCACAGAAATTTGAGGCTGCAAAGCCTCAAATTTAAGTACTTCCCCCAGGAGTTTGTTAAATTGAATAACAAAGCAGTCATTGTTCTTCTCGATCCTAAAGCAGAAAAACCTATTATTGATACCTAGGAAGTTAGGGATAGGCAAGCTACAATAACCATACCAGCAGCACAGGAAAATGTAGAAAATAAGAAACAAACAGTGGGAAAGGGTGAGGATGTGTACTGCCAAAGTTGACGAGCTGAGAGGGCTCTGTGAAGTCGACCCGTTGCTGACAGAGATAAGGCGGACAGCCTGAGGAATGAGGCCATGGCTGCAAAGAGCATCAAGCTTCTCTGGGGAAGCTGCATACGACTCCGCAATTCGCGTCAAACACGTGCATACCCGCTCCACCACCTGTTACAGAAAAAGAATCGCTGTGAATTTAAAGCAAAAATCCTGAACATTGAAATAATCAAAGCCTACAATCTTTTGAGCCTCCTAAGTAGGTCCGTCCAGGTGCAAGAACGCATTTGCCGCTATGGTTGAGATGATTAAACAGTTGAATGCTGAGGTAACATGACTAACCTTGGCATCTTGGTATTGCAAAATGTTTGTCAATATAGGTACAGCCTCCATCACCAGGTCCCCTGCATCCGAGGGAAGCTGTCTGCATATGTTTGCAGCAGTAGACACAGCTACTCTCTGAACACAATGAAGCAAAAAAACCATACATGAGTTCGCTTCAAATGGTATCACACTGCCAAGCATGAAATTGATAGCAAAATGCGGTATACACAGCCAGCCAAAATACCTGCACTCCAGTAGAAAAAAAATCCAAGTAGGAAAGCACGGCCATAAGGCCGCCTGCTCTCAAACACGCTCCGGGATGCTCGTTTGATATCTTCTGAAGCGCTTGCAGGGACTGCCATTCATAACAACAAAATGTATAACATGGATAAACATCAATATACATCTCACAGCCATTTCAAACGCAAGAAAGGAGTACTTCCACTCCAGGACTTCCCTTCAAATCTCAAACCTCTACCAATTCCATACAGCACCTTTTCAACCATCATCTGCAAATTCTGAGCGAGTTCCCGATAGAATGCAAAAACAAGCAGCCGAAACAACCTACCTGCTCTGCCAAATCGATGTATTCGATTGTAAGAAGGCGTGCACACAGCAACGGCACTGCACCGTAATGCACAACAGCCGCGCAGGATGACGGCAGAACGTCACATAAATGCGTAATTGCCCGCGCTGCAAGCAGCATCATGTCAGGACTGTACTCGCAGTTCAGCAATCCAACCAACAGTGGTACAAAAGAATCCACCGAAAAGCTGCTTAGAGACTCTTCCGTTCCAATTGAGAGAATCTCGCAGAGTTGCGAGAGCGCCTCCAGCTGTCGCCCTTCTTCATTTTCCGCGCGCAGTCCTGATAATATACTGCGCAGCCGACTATTCTGCATGGCTGCGGATGCCGAAGTTGGAAGGAGATCATCAAAGCCTGCTCCAAGTCTCCTTAAAAGTCCGTTTAAGGCACTGCTTGCAGATACAAGGCTATGGTGCATCTGCATGCCTCCTGCATCTCCCTCTTGCTCGTCATCAAGGCCTCCCACAGAAGCAGCCGCCGCAGCTGCTGCAGCTGCGCGTTCCCGGAGTGCTCGCATGCGCTCTCTGTCCTTCTCCCTCTCCCTCTCGCGCTCCCTTTCCCGCTCTCCCTCTCGTCGTTGATCCTTCTCCCTCTCTGAATCCCTCTCCCTCTCTCTCATCTGCCCCTCCGTCTGCTCCCTCTCCTCCTGCTCCATGCACTCCCCTTCCATACCCCCCCCTGCTCCTATACTCCCTGCTGCTGATGCTGCTGCTGCCGTGGCGCCCTTAGAGCCCCCACCTGAGGCCCTTCCCTTGCTGACACGTGGCCTCTTGGCAGGCGCGGGAGAAGCGGGAGGGGCAGCAGCGGCCGAGGGCAGGAGACGGGCGCGGCGCGCACGCGTGAGAGGGCCCGCGGAGGCGGCGGCAGCCTCAGCCCTCTTTCTGCTGCGCGTTTCCATAAAAGAGTCCGCCCGGGGCCGCCACCTGGCACACGGGGCGCATAGAGGGCCACGTGCCGGCCAGGGGGTGCCTCTCTGCCTCCCTCCTCCCTCCCCCCCTCACTCCCTTCCGTCTCTCCCCCTTTCCCCTTCTCTCCCCCTCTCTACAGCCTCTCTCGGCCTCGCCTGCTGCTCCTCTCCCGCTCCGTGGGGGATTAGATATAGAGAGGGAAGAGAGAGGGGGATGGGGGAGGCAGGGCGAGGGCGAGGGGGAGGGCGAGCCGCACTGCCGTACGCAATGGGCCGACGGCGCGATGCCGGTAATCCACGGCATGGCGTCATTGGCATGGGCATGTGGTCAGCAGGCCGGCATGGGTCATGCTCATGCTCATGCTCATGGCCACGGCCTCACGGAGTCATAGATGGCATCACGACCATCCCCACCGTTAAGCATAAACATGAGCATGCCACATGGCGGCATGGGCATGGCCCGCATACCGTACCACTCCATGTCACGTCACATGACGATGGGTGATCTTGGGACGGGCGATGTTCGATGACGTCATGACGCGCTGGTTGTGAACTAACATAAGTGAGAAAAGTGATGTGATGCGATGTCGGCGCAGATGTCAAATCAACAGGTCGATATTCCCGCGATATTCGATATATCTCAAGGTTGTCTAAGGGTTGGCAGGGCAGTAGCGATGCCGCCGATTTCAGCGATTTTTCGCGATACAGTGAGTGCGCCGCAGATCGCGAGATTTGGAAAGATGCGCCTGCAAGCGATGGCCGAATTTGGCCGACCGGAATTTGCGCATTTCGGCAAAAAGAAAAAGCGTTTCACATGTTGTAAGCCACGATGTGGGGGCTCACAGCATGCCACGTGGCAGGTAAAGAGCATGCTTCATTGACTGCTTTTTCAATTTCTCTGCGTGATTCGGCTCGGCGCGGTTTGCAACTCCGCCGGCAGGTTGCAAACCGACCCATGCGAAGCACGACGTGGGCCTGCGTCACTGCGAGCTATCAGTCAAGGATCCTCCCCTGGTCCTCTGCGCCCAGTTCCTCGTGGTTCCCCATGATGATGCTTTGTCCATGTACATTTGATGGCCTCATCGCCATCGTGAGATCAATGCCACTACCTTCACATCCTCCTCCCCTCCTCTCCTCCTGTTTTCTACCCTTATTGCGGCTCTTCCTTCTGATGTTGCGCGTGCTCGGCTTCGTTCTTGTGCGGGTCCTGGAGCTGGGGCTTGGTTGGTTGTTACCCCGATATTTTCCACCCTTCGTTTGACCCCAGGCCAGTTTCAGCTTGCAGCGCGACTT
>CM074813.1:2960132-2975267 GCA_037447605.1 Zygnema circumcarinatum | reverse complement strand
TCCCTCTCCCTCACTCTCCCTCTCCCTCCCTCCCTCCCGTTCCGTCTCGCTCTCCCTCTCCCTCCCTCCCTCCCGTTCCCTCTCCCTCTCCCTCCCTCTCCCTCTTCCATTTTCTACTCCCATTCTCTTCTCCTTTTTCCCTCGTCTTGCGCAACGCAGCTGGTGATAATATTCAAGGTACTTCAGCTCTTTATGGAAGAAAACATTTTTCTTTTTCATTTTAACTTCATTTTGGAAAGAGAATGGCTGGCCCGTAAACTATCAAAATCATGACATGCAGCACTTCAACCATATCTTCATTTTGCAGTGAACCCAGAAATTTTTGAAGTGGATAACTTGCCTCCTCGGCCATCTTCATCTTCCTTCGTAGCAGTGGCAGACCACATTGTCACAATTCATGCCATTTGACAGTGGTTTGTCAGCACCTCCGTGTTCCCTGCTTCGAGAAACGTTCAAGAGAACTGCAACGGGAACCGTTCAACAGAACTACAACTTGATCGTTCAACAGGACTGGAACGAGAACCGTTCATTAGAACCAGAACGGGGTCAACATGGAGCGACGATTGCCCGCCCGAGCCCTGGTCTTGCGGTCCCTTGCGGCCCTGCGCCAACTTCGACCGTCGGATCTGCGTCCCCTTCAGATCGGATCGTCCGTTTCACATGGGCGACTTTCCGAGATTGGTTTAAAGGTCTGACCGGATCTTCCCAGGGACTGCTGTCATTGTACTTTATGTCAGGTCACGGGTTCTAACAACTCAGCGGACGCCACGACAGCCAGTATTTGAAGGTGAGTACGGTTTTTGTTTTTGTATTTTGCTGAGGGCATTTTTTCCATTGTACTTTTTGGTCCCGAAATTTCCTCGTTTGGACGGGGAAAACTTCCACTTGCGTAATAAGACAAAAATGAACGGGGGCGACTATTTACAGTGTACGTTTTCTGAATGTAGTGTACGTTTTTTCCGGGCAGCAAAAAAAAGGTTTTTTTTGGCGAAAAATGTTGTTTCACACTTTTCAGAATAGATACAGACCTTTTTTCGTCGGATGTACGGATGGTGATTTGAAATGTACGAAGCGCGCGCGTCTACAAGGTATACGAGCGCAACACGTGGAGCGACATGATTGGTCGCGGCAATATATGACGTGACAAGTATGTTTGGGACCGTGACGTGACGAAAAGAGACGCGAAAAAGTGGAGTCCGCGGACGGCAGTCGGAAATGGCGGGAATTCAAACTGACAAAAAAAGATAGGGCACATAACGTAGCATGTTTCAGGAAAAATCTGTCAGTTTTAATTCCGTCCGCGGACTCCACCTTTGTCGCGTCTCGTTTCGTCACGTCACGGTTCCAACATTCTTGTCACGTCATATATTGCCGCGACCAATCATGTCGCTCCACGTGTTGCGCTCGTATACCTTGTAGACGCGCGCGCTTCGTACATTTCAAATCACCATCCGTACATCCGACGAAAAAAGGTCTGTATCTATTCTGAGAAGTGTGAAACAGCATTTTTCGCCAGAAAAAACCTTTTTTTGCTGCCCCGCGAAATCGTACACTACATTCAGAATAAAGTACACTGTAAATAGTCGCCCCCAAAATGAACAGTGCAGATAGATTAAATACGACAAAATGTGACTGTACGAGTTTTGTACTTTACTGAGCTAGCTGACAAATACACCGACATTTTCTGACGTAACTATAAAGGCTTATGTACGAAAAAGACTTCTTCTGTACTTTTTCGGACAAGTTTCATGGTTTCCTGAATCAAATCGTAATCAGTACTTTTTAAGAACAATTTTTAATATGCGTGGGACATTGAAAAGAACTGATTCAGAACTGTGTGAACGCGAGGATGCAATTGAAAAGTCGAGGACCCCTAAAAATATCAGAAAAAAATAATTGGAAAAAAAGCTACTTGCGGTCAAAAAGCGCCTCGGGGAGAGATATTTGGTTTTTGGTTCCGTCCGTCAAATTTTTTTTTTTTTTTTTTTCCCTGCGTCCAAAACATTTGACATTTGGTGGGGTACGTTGCCGTACCTGATTTTTGCCCTCTTGACGGCGCCCCCTTAAGGTCCAAGGCTCAAGGCCCAGTTCTTGCAGCTGCAGTGCTCTTGCAGGAGGCAGGCAGGCTTGCAGGAGGAAGCCATGGCATGGGATGGCATGACATATTATGCCGTGGCTGCTTCCTCTTGATGCAAGACAAGGATTATTTTCTGACTGATGTTTGATATGGCAACTGGTGTTGATATGATGCCTCCGCAATGCGTGTCAGCAGCCTTCAGCAGCAGGAGCAGCAGCAGGAGGAGCAGCAGCAGTATGCATAGCATGTGATTTTTCGTCTTGTCAGCAGCCATGACTCCAGACGAGGCGCCTGTTGCGAATTTTACGCATTGTCCTCGGTACAATACGCGCAGTGCAGCGAGGATTGCGCAAGCAGCAAGGCATGGTGAAGGTGCGGAAGGGAAGGCGGACACACCTGAAGACGCCATGGCCAAGTGCCGACCGGGAAAGGGCGGAGCACAATGCAATGGCGTTGTTTCTGGAGTGATGACACGCAACCAGAAGCGGAAGGTTGAGACCATGGAATTTGCTGCTCCCCCTCCACTTGTAGTTGCTGCAACGGGGTTGAGAAAGCGGCTGAAAAACGCCGAAATGAGTTCTTCTGCTGATACTCACTACGCGTGGTCTCAAGCATCTGAAGCTGGTTCTGTGCTTACTTCAGACCATGCAAGCTCGACTCCAGCCGCCAATAGTGTACGGCATGTTCCAATTTACAAGAGTGGAAGCTATGCAAGGTGTGCGACCGCCAACACGTCTTCTTCCAACGGGAGCATTGTAGATTTCAGCTTCCATGTCCCTGAGAGTGAAAACGCTTTGCAGTCTGATGCTGCTGTCAATACTCCACGGTTGGATGCTGGTAATGGCGTCAGCTGCCAGGAGGAGCTTGACGATGAGGAAGGGGAGGATGATTCGATATCTATAGTCAGTGAAGTGCACGCAAAGACCACATCCAAGTTAGCGCAGTCGCAATATTCCACGGGCTTCAGTTACCAGAACAGGACTAAATCTTATTCAGTAGGCTGTATCTGGAGTTCGACGGAGCGAGAGCCTAATTCCAGCACAGGAACAGATGGAGTCTCCAGCACCACTCGGCCTTCACATCCTTCGTTTGAGGTAATGAAGCATGCGCACAACCACAAGCAGCACAAACAAACAGCAGTTATCTGATGATGATACGAGGATTCTGATTTCAGCTGCAGTAATGATTCATACCAGTCACAGCGATTCTATGACCGTGTTGCCGGCTTGACCGTGCGCACTTTTTCTCCGTGCATAATCCCGCGAAAGTAGAATTTGCTTCAGTTTTTTTTTGTTTTCATTCAACGGCTTCTTAAGTCATGTTGGATATCCTTTCTTGCAGGTTTGCGGAGTTTACGAAAAGGATATATACGATAACTTGAAGATACTTGAAACAAAGTTCAAGAGTCCTTGGGGTTATCTGGAGGCACATCAGCCTTTTCTTGGTGCCAATCATCGGAGACTTATGGTAAATTGGCTGGTCGAGGTGAGTCCTTTGACTCCCCTGAATGGCAAGTCCTTGTGCCCGCTGTCACTTGAACTTTTAATTGTGTCTGTTGAAATGCATCTGCAGACGTCGCGAGTTTTTTTTTTTTTTTTTTTTTCAGAACACCAGGCTGTCAAGATTGAAGGTTCACTTGCTACCCTGTGTTTCTGATATAGCCACTGATTTTTTAGGCAACGCAAACTCGAGCTTGATTGAGGAGATACCGATTACAAGATTCTGCTTACCAGCAGGCTCCTTTGCATTGCTTTATCAAGTTGAGACCACCGCAAATGGTGATCTGAATGCACGTTTCACTTTCCTTCCTGGCAGTTTGCGGAGGTATTTGACCTCCACGTGGAGACGCTGTTTCTCGGAGTCGCATTACTTGATGCGTTTTTGATTGACGGGCCGCAAGTTGAACGGAGCACGCTGCAGCTCTTGGGAATGGCCAGCATGCTCATCGCCATCAAATTTGAAGAATCAAAACCTTCGAAGTAAGTCTTGCAGCATTTCTTTGTTTGCTCTGTTAATGGATGCATTTGTCAAGCTGTCTAAACTTCGGGTGTTCAGAATTCTCATTGTCCTATTGTACTGATGTAGTTCTGGCCTTGTGTGATTTCCAGCTTGTTGTGCGACTGCTGTGAAGTTGCTGAGGAAACTTTCACACAGGCGCAAGTGGTAACGATGGAGGCCATGGTCTTGAAAACATTAAACTTTCGATGTGCCATTCCAACTGCAAGTACATTCATCTGGTGAGGACTCCCCTGATTTAGCCTTCAAATGGATCCAGCGTGTAAATGAAGGATCAAGGCCTGCGAGGAAGGTTGTGACTACGTGTTGGTTCAAGCTGTAATTTTTTTTTAAATCTTTTTCGCAGGCGTTATCTGAAAGCTGCTGGTGCGGACTGCCGCATGGAGAAGCTCGCAGAGTATCTGATATCCTTGACGCTCCTCGAGTACAATTTTCTAAAGTTCAAGCCATCATTGGTTTCTGCATCAGCTGTACTACTAGCAGGCCACACGCTCGGGAAGGAGCCATGGAATGTAACCTTGCAGGTATACCTCAGCCTTCAGCGCAGCCCTTTTGACTTTAACCGCAGCTTCTACGCTTGTTTAGAGTTTCTTCGTTGTTTTTAAATAATAAATAAACGTTCCTTCCCCTTGCATAGGTGCATTTGATGGTTTATGCAGCATGATATCATGAAGCGATCTTGAACAGGAGCCATGATATTGAACGCTGATGTATTGCAAATTTTCATGCAGGAATGGACTGGCTACACACCTTTTGAACTCAGGGAGGCAGTTGAGGTGAGTGCGAATGCACTCTTCTCTCTTCCTTTCCCTTGCTTTCTGTGATTGCATGATTAGATAAGCACACACTCGATTGTCTGCTTTGCAATCTGACGGCGCAAGGCCCTCTCATGCTCTCATGTGTGTGCCTGATCTGCTGCTGCAGGGCATGCATGCAATCCACAAACGCATGTGTGAAAATCATGAAGCTGGGGGGCGGCTCCTCGCTATCAAGCTGAAGTTTCAAAAGTCGGAAAACCTTCATGTGGCGAATACAATTCCGTGTGTTGTTCTGCCTGACTGCTTGTACAAGGATGAGCAAAGATGAGACGTGAGTTCGGAACCTGTGTAAGGTATTTACGAGTCGGCAAAACAAGGGTGGAATGTCTTCTGTAGCATAGGACAATGATTAAAAATCAATAAGCTTAATATTTGGCAGGGATTCCGTGACCAGTGGAGACTCGGTCGATACGACTATTTTTGCCTGATCAGGTAGATTTTAGTGGGCACGGCGGCTTCCAGTGAGATGGAAAGAAAGAAAGTCACCACCTCATGGGCCGGTGTTCCCCTTCCTCTACTCCTCTTTTTTGCTGCTATACTACATTAGTATGTCAGCTTGGCTTCACGGTACTGTAGCAGAGTTTCCGCCATTGTTCCTACCACCATGTTACCAGTCATCCAAAGCGAATAGTGATGTAGGTCTTAAGCGTCTTTCTACTGCGGATTTGGTACCTTGCTAGGTCCATTTTTCCGTAGTATATTGAGTGTACGGCAGCCGTTAGATTCAGCACATTCGGTACAGGAGAGGTTCAGATTCAGCAGGCTCTGAATGGGGAGGGGCACATAAGAGAGAGGGCCAGTACTGAAATATCTTGGTTGGATGCCCAGCAGTTTCGAAAAGATGTTTACCTGGTTCTGTTTCAGTTTCTCCATAATTTGTGTTTTTTGTACCTTGACTTTCAGTGGAGCGGGATGACGTTAAATATGGGAGAGGGGTTGCTGGTGACAGAGCGAGAGAGGAAGGGTGGTGGCGAGGGACAAAGAGAGCTAGAGAGAGAGGGAGAGAGAGAGAGAGAGAGAGAGAGAGAGGACGGAGAGGGAGAAAGGGCGTGAAAGAGGTGAGAGGGGAGAACATTGAGTGGAAAGTAAAGGGACAAGGGAGAGAGAAAGGGATGGGAGGAAAGAGGAGAGTTCGAGTGCGAGTACGATCGGGAATGGCACAGCGAGAAAGATCTGTCAATGGAGAGAAAAGTGTTCGTTCTGGTGTTTGGAAGCGAGGGAGAGTGCCTTCTGTGGTCTCAGCTGGGAAACCAGACCCAAAAAACGGAAATAACCAGAAGATGCCTTAATAAACAAAAAATAGAAGGATTAAAACTTGGCATTTCTGTGGTTACTGTTCCAAAGGATGTGACCGTGCAATCAGAAAGTCGGTAGCTGGACTGCGAAAGGCCTAACTCCCGTTCGTCGATTTTTTAAAGGTCTTGACCTCTCTAAACGAATAGCAGAGGAAGCCCTCCAAGTTATAACTTTCTCACGGAGCTTCGAATTTAGAGGGTTTAAAATTTCCAGCAGACTTCGATGGCCTTTGCATCACAAGGTTGTTGCCATAACAACTCGATATCTTAAACGTGAACTTGCACTGTACTGTTTCTGCCCAGGCACTCTATCCAAGTACTGCTCGAGCAACAAATAAACAAAAAGAAATTTAGGGTTCTTTTGGTTTTAGAGAGAGGGATTTAGGGAAGAAGGAGAGAGAACGAGAGAGAAGGGAGAAAGTTTGCATACTTCCCACATAGCCTCTCTTTCAAAGGCCTTTACGACACTTCTTCCCTTTAAAACTACGCTAAAACCCTCTTCCGTATGAGCTCCTGATACAGTATCCGTCCCCAGCCAGGTCAGAAATATATACAGATTCGGCCCCTCAAAAGTGCTAACAAGTTTCAAGCCTCAAAATCACCCAAGTTCAGAATTATTATCGGAGAAGACAAACAGTAACGGACAAGCTAACAATTTCCATGTACCCTAAGTAAAAAATGCAAAAATCAACTTACAAAACTTGCAAATGGCATTTCAGGATAAGATGAAGTGGTCATGTCTCTCAATAGTTTCCCGACAAATGGGGCATTTGGAAAGCTGCAGCAAAAATTTCAACAAAAAGAAGTTAAATACAGGACCCTGAGTTACGCTCATGCGATATGGCAAAACCAGATTATCTACGACAATAACAGAAAATTTGGCAATTGGAAAGATAACCTATTGACAATGCGAAGGTGCGAGAAGGTAGAGACTAGAGGAAAAATAAATGAGGGGGTGCGAAACAAGGGAGAGAACAATGCGGATGGAGAGAGAGGGATGCAGACATGGGAAAGAAGTAGTGATATAGAGAGAGGGATATAGAGAGAGGGAGAGAAAGGTGGGAGGGAAGGAGTGCAAGTAGTACAAGAAGGGCCGGGAGGGGGGAGGGGGAGGGGGAGGGGGAGGGGGAGGGGGAGGGGGAGGGGGGGAGGGGGAGGGGGAGGGGGGGAGGGGGAGGGGGGAGGGGGAGGGGGGAGGGGGAGGGGAGGGGGAGGGAGGAGGGAGGAGGGGGAGATTGGGGAGGGGGGCGAAGGGAGGGGGGGAAGGAGGGAGACGGCGGGAAGGGGGAGAGGGGAGGGGGGTGGGGAGAGGGGCAAGAGGGGAGGGGGGAGGGGGGAGGGGGGAGGAGGGAGGGGAGAGAGTGGGGGAGGGGGAGGGGAATAGTTAGGGGACCAACAATAGTTACCTTTGAAGCACATCTCGGGCAAATGCAGGCATGATTGCAGGGCTTCAACACTACTTGAATCTGCAACTTGCTCCCCCAACCCCTCTGTCAGAGGGTTCAGTGGGCCTTAGGGATTCTGTTGGCCTTAGAAGTATTCCACGCCTTGCATCTTCAGAAACTGAAGTTTACGAAAAAACACGAGTCCCTACCGAACAAAAAAGGGGGTGCTGGGAGAAATCCCCTATCCCCGTCCCCCCCTCTCCCTCTCCCCTCCCCTCTTACTTCAGTTCACACTCTCCGGTACCCTGGGCCCACCCAGTCTCTTTCTCTATTCTCCCTCTCCCTCTCCCACCTCCTTCCTCATGCCTCTCCCTCCCTCCCTCCCTCCTCTCCTCCCTTCCCTCCCTTTCCCCCCATCAGAGTAAAGGCTTTAGCTGACCTCATTATCCAAACAAACCCGACACAAAACTGCAGCCTTTCTTTCCTGCAACCTCCCCCAAAAGAAACCTGTCATGGCAAATCTCCAAGCAACACATTCCTCTTGGAAATTTTCATTGCTATGAAATATTTTATGGTTCCACAAAAAACCCTTTTGGAAGGAGATCAGATGTGGGAGGTGGAGAGAGAGAGAGAGAGAGAGAGAGAGAGAGAGAGAGAGAGAGGGAGAGGGAGAGGGAGAGAGGGAGTGAGGGTGGGAGAGAGGGCTTCCTCCGTGATGCGTCTCACCTTGGCTCGAATGGCAGTGGTGAGAGCGGTTTGGAGAAGAGAAACTGTCGTCTCCAATGTCTCCATGCTCATGCCCTGCACCCCGTCACATGCGCTTCAGTTACACTACCAGTTGTACAGATGAAATTTCAGAGAAAAAAAAACATTTCAGAAACTTCTGGCTATGTGTCACATCACATCACGTCACGTCACGTCGTACTCACATGGCCTTTGCTAACGATGAAGTTGTTCAGCTGGCGATGGAGGAGAGGCTCGCTGCCCTGGGGCCCAAAACATAATAATAATAATAAAAATAAAAATAAAATAGCAAAAGGTTAATCAATAACCTGTAGTCACCCTTTACAGCAACACTCTCACAGTCCTGAACCCTGACTGAAATTCTAGAAAAACCTAATATTTAGACCCCTAAACCCTACTCAGAAACCGAACTCCCTCAGCTCTACCCCCTCTCTCCCTCAGCCCTACCCTCTACCACGCTGCCACGCGGCAGGCTCCCACGCCCTCCTCACCTCGTGGCCTGCCGCCCTGGACGGCCTGCCCCCCATGATAGGCCACGTCAGCAGGCGCCAGCCCACGAGAGCTGTCCGCAGCAAGACACGTGGCACGCTCAGAAGCGCCCCCGCGGCCGACCCCCAAAGCTGTACGGCGCTGTCCACGTGGCGAGGGACGGGCTGTGTCACGTGCCAGGTAGAGGGAGCGCCACGTGTCGCTCTACCACGTGGCGCCCTGGCGCGCGGGAACGACGCCAGCGTGGAGGCCTCCCGTGGCGAGCTCACACGTGCGAAGTCGCGTCACGATTGGCGGGGTGGACCGGGACCGACGGAATTTTGGCACTCGTTTAGTTAATGGCCAAAAGCCTGAAACTGGTTTATATTGACGTCATACGATGACGAAGTAGTACGGTAATGTGTACGGCCAACTTTTTCTGGACAAATTGAAATTAGAATTTGTCAAGGCAGACCACAGGGATCAACCATTTAAAAAAAAAAATTGGCTATCTCCCACGTGCCAATACTGAGTATGATTGGCTGACGTGGGGTAAAACGTTTTAATGTCCGTACCAACATTTATCGGTCGCGTTTTGTCGGTTGGGGCATCACCAATCACGTTCCATGACGGTGCCAGCTCAACTGCCAACCATCCAATCCGAACGTGCCAATCATCCACGTGGAAACCATGTGACAAGTCTACCTTGCCACGGTGGCGCCGACAATCCAATGATGGGCCGCGCTAATGCCACAATCCAACCCTGTACGTGGACCACTCACACTCCGGCACGTGTACCTCAGTCGGCCAGGTTCACACCCATTGTCCGTAATTAACTTTGAAACAACAATCAGCGCAAATTCAAAGTTCATAGTCCAATCAGAGTTCAGAGTTCAATCAGAAGAAACATTATTATCATCATTTGATAATGTCAAATGTACATGGACAACATCATCATCATGGGGAACCACGAGGAACTGGTCGCAGAGGACCTAAGCACAAAAGGAAGAAGCTAAGAGCGAAAGACTACGCCTAGGCGCAACTGATGTGTACAATAGGGGTATAGCCCCGAACTCGTATGGTCCTTAGCCTTTGTCGTAGGTCCTTAGGAGATTCGGTCAAGGTGTGGACCGACCGACAGTCTTCGTCTCGTAGTGGGAACACGCAGAACTAGTCTTTGGCTACGTGGCGAGCGGCTATAGGCTGCGTCGACACTGGAGATATTTAGAGTTAATTAAGGTTAGTGTTATTTCCACCCCTTTTTTGGATCCAAACACCCCTTCCCGGCCGGGCAGATTTCCAAAGGGATTAAAAACGGAAAATGCTTTTTTCACACCTTTTTGGAATCGATACCCACCTTCTTCCGTCGGCTGATTTTATTTTTGCTAACCAAGGAAAATGATACCCCGTCACCGCATTTTGAATACTGTATTCCGCCTCCCTGATTTTTTTTTTGAGGGAAAGAAATATCTGCCTGCCCGAATCCGCTCGGAGCGGGAGATCCGTCCGCCACGAGATCGTTCGCGGGTGTCCGTCCTTCACACGTGTTTGTCAATCGCAGCTGTCGATTCCCTCGCAGATCGCACCACTGCAGATCACCGTTTCGATCTGCAGCCGGGCTCGATCTCAGCGAATAGAAAGCGCCCACGAGTACCGACAAAGCCGGATCGCACTTGCAAGTGCGCGCGTCCCTCGGCCCGAGATCTCGTCATTGTTAGTTCTCAGCCAATCAACATCTGCCACGTTTCACATGTATGACGTGGAAACGTTTGATTGGTCCAAGCTCTCAATGTACGAAATATTGGAAGTTGCGACCGTACGACATTTATACGGACAAACGTTTGAGACTACAGTAGACCCCCCCAATATTTTCGCCATGGTTTCGGCAAATATTGGGCGAAAATATTGGGTAGCGAAAATATAAGGGTGCGTGTTAACAATAGGCGGGCAGTATTATATTAAAAAGTGGTTTTGGCAAATTCAGGGCGAAAATATTGGGGAGCGAAAATAAGAGGGGCGAAAATATTGGGGGGGTCTACTGTACTTACGCGGGATACGTGGGCACGTGCCATTCGCTGTGACCGAGTCCGGCTGCAGATCAAATAGTGATCTGCCGTGATCAAATAGTGATCTGCCGTGTTGCGATCTGCGAGGGAATCGACGGCTGCGATTGACCGCACGCGTGAAAAAAAATTCAGGTAGGCGGGATATTCAAAATGCGGTGACGGGGTATCATTTTCCTTGGTTAGCAAAAATAAAATCAGCCGAGGGAAGAAGGTGGGTATCGATTCCAAAAAGGTGTGAAAAAAGCATTGTCCGTTTTTAATCCCCTTGGAAATCTGCCCCGGCCGGGAAGGGCTGTTTGGATCCAAAAAAGGGGTGGAAATAACACTACCCTTTGCGAATACGAAACCGTATTTTCCTAGCAAAGTTATATCCCGTTTTCCCCATTTTGGATATCCCGCCCCCATGTTTTGGATATCAGGAAATTACACTGGAATGTAACGTTTGTCAAATGGGAGTAAATGGCATTGATGTGATTTTCCTCATTAATCTCACGATGGCGAGGCCATCAAATGTACATGGACAAAAGCAGCATGGGGAACCACGAGGGACTGGTCGCAAAGGACCTAAGCACAAACGAAAAAAGGTAAGAGCGGAAAATTACGCCTAGGCGCACCAACCCTCCCTCGAGGCAGCCCTCCCACGAAGCAGCCGCGAAGGTCACCGCTGTGTGGCACATCCATGTGACGCCATCAAATGACTACAAACACAACGAGGAAAACCTTGCATGCTGTGTACAATTTCGGGGTATAGAGAGTGAGGGTAATGGAAAGAACCAGGCTCAAAGTTTCAGCATTGCAATGGCGGGCGGGGGAGCCCGAGACGAAGTCGCGCTGCAAGCTGAAACTGGCCCGGGGTCAAACGAAGGGTGGAAAATATGGAGGTAACGGTAGCACGCGCAGCATCAGAAGGACGAGTTGCAATAAGGGGAGAAAAGTCAGCAGCAACAACCTCTTCAGTCAAAGTGAGTTGGACACGTGGAACAAACAAGAAGTTTTTTTTTAATTTCTTTTTCGCATGTTATCTGCAGAGATCTCTCCAACAACTTCTTCACAGCAGAAATTTCGGACACGTTTGCTTCGACAGCGTACGGTTATGATGAAAGTATTCAATTTACAAAATTTATCAGCTTCATTGCTCAAAAGGACTTAAAGCTGCTTAATGCTTCGCAGGGAAATTTCAAGCAACCAACTGAGCGGGAGAGATCCCTGACTTGCAGTTCACCACTCTTGCTCACCTGTAAGTGGTAGATGTAATCTGTTTGCACTTCTGTATGCTGCAATTCATACGCATGAAAACCATAAAACTTTCGCTTGAACATACGCATATTTAACACAATAATGAACACTATTTTATAATTTCTTTATCAAACCATGTCGCTTATACCGTTCGTTTATACAATTAGTCGGCTGGTGACTAGGCGGCATATTTTGTCGTTTTGCTTCTTGAAGGCCTGCGCTCACAAAAGGCACTCATCATCATCATTCAAAACTTCAACAAATATGAGTTTCGATGATGCAATTTCGATTTTTTTTTTTCCAAATTTGATGACATGATGAAGCATAAAGTATAGTTTCTTCCTTTCCAACGCTCGCCCATATTCACATTTATATCAACATTTTAAGAAAGTTTTTTTTTTTTTTTTAAACTGCAAATTCCGTAGCCACGACTTGAACGCAGCTGTTTGAGCATGGAAAAGTTTGAACGAGCTCGTGCTGAAATTCCCAAAGAGGGTCTCCCCCTCCCTCTCCCTCTCCCTCCCTCAGTCCCAAACCACTCATAAAATTTCGACCATTGGGGTCATTCCTTCGACTATAGACCACAGCGAGCCTCCTCTCCCCCACCGCCACAAGTTGAAGGTTTACAGAACCCAAAATTCTTCTGTCTGAGGGTTCAGCAACCACTCTCCAAATTTTTCCATTTTTTTTTTCTGACTCATCCAAACGCCGAATGGTGCGCTCTGTCTGATCGTTCTCAAGCCCGCGGTAGAAAACTCCATATACATGATCTCCAATATTGGCAAAGGAAGCTTGAAAACTCAAAGTTGCAGTCTCTGTGGAGTCCAAAAAGGAGGAGGTTTGCTTCACCCAGACAGCTTTCGAGGGGTCGTAAAGGTTCAGTTCTGGCTGAAGGCCGAGCTGCGCTAGTTCAGCCTCTCGAACAAGACATAGTTTACCGTCTTTTACAAAGGAGCCTTCACACTCTCCTTGGGCCACATTCGGCTTTTCTATGCAAACCCATCCGTTTGCTTTAACATTGCTGCCGCTCAAATTCAGCATTTCCACATTGAAATGAGGGTCTGCATCCCCAGCACGACGATGAGATGAAGATGCAAATCTGGCTCTGTATTGTATCCCCAACATATAGGGAGGGAGGGAGGGAGGGAGGGAGGGAGGGATTAAAAAACAATATCAAAAGGGAACATAAAAGAACTGAAACACATGGAGAAAACTGAATGTTAGAAGGCGATACCTGCAACGTAGAGATGCTCGTCCACGATATTTGCGACCGAAAATGCTTGCGAATTGTTCGTTGGCAAACCCTGCTCCCAGTTTCCCCTCAGAGAATCGAAAATCCACACGCTCGAAACGCCTCGCTGATCTCCGAGCGTAACCAGTCCGCCAATGATGAAAATGTTTGCGCCGTGTGATATGCATGTGTAGCCTAAAAAAAAGTGATAATCATTCGGAAGTTGAAGCGGAGGAAGGTCGAGCCAAGTGAGGCTTGTAGGGTTGAACAGTTTGGCGTACAAACACAAGGGGACTTCCGTGAACACGGGAGTCGCAAAACACGCAAACAAATGGGGTTCGAGGAGACCCTCCTTCACACGGTCCTGGAGAAGAACAGACCTGGATTTTAGGGTCAAGGTTTAGGTTTCAAAGTTAAGGTTTAGGGTTCAGGGTTCAAGGTTCAGGGTTCAGGGTTCAAGATTTAGGGTTCAGGGTTCAAGATTTAGGGTTCAGGGTTCAAGGTTTAGGTTTCAGGGTTCAAGGTTTAGGTTTCAGGGCTCAAGGTTTCAGGGTTCACGATTTAGGGTTCAGGGTTCAAGATTTAGGGTTCAAGGTCTAGGGTTCAGGGTTTACGGAGTACAGATATTTCACAAATTTAGGGTTCAGACACATGTTTCTAGGTTCATAGAGGGCAGTATGCTTTCAAACAAATTTCTCAGCTCAAGAAATTATCGGATTTTGCAGTGATTTATTTTAAAATCTACAGCGTAGGGTTTAACAGGGTTCAGATTATCCCTGACCTCGTACAACTCTCTACTGCGGAGCGCATCCCTCCACCGTCGACTGACCGCCTGCGCCACAAACCGGTCCCTGAACCCTAATCTTACAACAACTTGCAGCCCCACAGCATCCGGCAGCTCCGGAAACAGAGACATTTTGAATTCTCAAAATCAAATCGTGCTTTTTCGGGGCATTCATTCATCACGACGTGCAGAATTTTCTGACTGGCTGCTGAACCCTGCGGGCCCTGAACCCTGCCCTGTCTGCCATGGCCAGCAAGCGCTTAAACCCTCCTGACTGGCTGCTGCTGCCTCGAGGCAGGCCACGTGGCAGGGGGCGACGTGCCTGCCTGGCTGCTGGTCATTGCCAAGCCAATGGTTGCCCGTCCAATGGTTCGCAACCATTGGAATGGCTGACAACCATTGGCACTGAATAGGTTTGCAACCATTGGCAATGGTTGGCTGGATTCCAGCCAATGGTTCGCAGCCATTCCGTGGTTGATCCAATGGTCCGACCTGGACTGAGTCCATGCTACAATGCCATGCCATGCCATGCCATGCCAGTTTCATTCCTCCAAGGTGGCACTCTGCCCCTCCACTACTCTAAGGCCATATTCCGCGCGTGTTTCGACACTTTTCCTCTCTCTTATCCATGGTGTAATTTCGAAAAGTTACACTTGCTGTAGTAGACTATGAAGACCTCACGTGTATGTGAGGGGGGGGTGGGAGAGAGAGGGAAAGAGAGAACAAGGGAGATACACACACACACACACACACACAGTCACACGAACACATCCATTGGGGCGTTGTGACGTTATTTGGGATTTACAATATTACATGTACCTTCAAGATTGGTAAATCGCGTTCTTTTTCCCTCACCCCTCCTTCCCCCCTCCCTCCTAAGGCAAAGTCTCTTGCCTGCACTTAGCAAACGGTTCCTCCTTTGCAACCTTTGGCTACAAAAGCTATTTCAAAAGAAGGGGCGAAAGGGGGGCAAAAAGGGGAGGTTGGGGAAGGTGGAGGGGGGGGGGGGGGGGGG
>CM074813.1:2928407-2945850 GCA_037447605.1 Zygnema circumcarinatum | reverse complement strand
GGGAGGGGGGAGAGGAGAGGGGAGGGGAGGGAGGGAGGGGAGAGGAGGGGAGAGGGGAGAGGAGGGGGGAGGGGAGAGGAGGGGTGCGAGGAGGGAGGAAAGTGAGGAAGGCGGGGAGGAAGGGGAGAGGAGAGGGACAAGAGAGACATAGATACAAAGTTAAAATGAAAGCGGAAGAAGGAAAAAAGGGACTGCAGAAGTGAAGAAAACAATTGTAACGAAACCCACTATGTGGTTCTGCATGAACTTGTTATCAAGATAAGCGTCGTCCAACAGAAAGGTCTATGACTGTAAGTTAATCAGGATATACATTCCTGCAGAAATCAATCGATCATTATGTTAGATATGTTTAGACAAGAGTTGGATTATGTCTATTCTGGGGCATAAAGCTCACTATGTCCAGAGTAGCTCCGGAGTTCGCAAAACTTTCGAGAGCACTGGCAGCTTCCCCATATAATCCACAATAGCCGTACGCACAAATCATTGCTACAATCATATCCTGCGACGGAGATACTCCCTGAGACTGCATATGCCTGCCAAAGAAAAAAAAAAAAAAAAAAAAAAAAAAAAAAGGGGGAAGGGGGGGGTAATTCAAGTTACAAAAAAGGTTAACGTCTTTTTAAAACCTTTCAAGTTTGCAAGTTTTTGGACATGAGACGACCTCAAACTTTCCGCAAACAAGGGAGAGGGGGGAGGGGGGGGGGGTCAGGTATATAGCCCACCTGCTAATTTCTCTGGCCTCCTTAAAAAGGGCTCCTTTTCCACATGCGTAAAAAAGAGCACTGTAAGTGGTCATATCCGGAGTGATTCCCCCTTCCGACATATCCCCCAACAGACTCACTGCCTCCTTATAATATCCACCCTTTCCAAACACATCGACCAATGTGTGATATGTGAACACATCCGGATCGATCCCTCTCTCCTTCATTTCCCTAACCATATTGCGAACCTCCGCATAGCAGCCATGCTCTCCGTACGCTTCAAGCAGCATGCTGTAAGTCTCCACATTGGGAACGCAGCCTGTGCTCTGCATTTGCTTCAAGACCTGCAGAAAGGGGAGAGAGAGGGGACGAGGAACTGAGGGGGGAGGAGGGGAGAGAGCGAAGGAGAGGAGGAGAGGAGATAGATCTGACAAAGGAGAGGGATTTGGTCTGCCATTCAACCACCCCCCTCAAAAGCCGATTAACCCTCTCTCCTTCAGCAACTCCATGTCTCAGCACTCCACAATACCAACGAACACCCCTGTCTTGGCTCAACTCTCTCTCTCGCTCTCTCTCTCTCTGTCTGTCCCTTCTCTCCCCTCTCTTCCACTCTGCCCGTCCCTCTCCCATCCCTCCCCACGCTCTCTCCTCTCCCCAGTCTCCCCACTCCCCCCTCTCTCCTCCCTCTCACTCTCCCTCTCTCTCTCTCTCTCTCCCTCTCCCCCCCTCTCTATCTCTCTCTCTCTCTCTCTCTCCCTCTCTCTCTCTCCCTCTCTCCCTCTCTCTCTCTCCCTCGTCCCCACTCACCTCCTCCGCCTCCCTGTACTGCCCGTTCCTCCGGTACGCGTCTATGAGCGAGTTGTACCCCGCCACGTCCGGCACGTTCCCCGCCCTCTCCATCTCCCCCAGCAGCGGTCCCACCGCCCCCAGTTGGCCCGCCCTCTCGCACGTGTCTACGAGGGAGGCGTATGTGAGCGCGTCCGGCGCCACTCCTGCATCATTGAGCGTACGGAAGACGAGGGCCGCCGCCTCCACGAGGCCGCGCGAGCTGCAGGCGGAGAGCAGCGTGTTGTATGTTATCAGGTCGGGCTGCATCCGCGACATCACCTCTCAGTTAGCGCCCTGCATCACCAAGATACGAGGGCCTGGTTTCAACATGCAGTCTACTGCCATCTCTCTCTCTCTCTCTCTCTCTCTCTCTCTCTCTCTCTCTCTCTCTCTCTCTCTCTCTCTCTCTCTCTCTCTCTCTCTCTCTCTCTCTCTCTCTCTCTCTCTCTCTCTCTCTCTCTCTCTCTCTCTCTCTCTCTCTCTCTCTCTCTCTCTCTCTCTCTCTCTCTCTCTCTCTCTCTCTCTCTCTCTCTCTCTCTCTCTCTCTCTCTCTCTCTCTCTCTCTCTCTCTCTCTCTCTCTCTCTCTCTCTCTCTCTCTCTCTCTCTCTCTCTCTCTCTCTCTCTCTCTCTCTCTCTCTCTCTCTCTCTCTCTCTCTCTCTCTCTCTCTCTCTCTCTCTCTCTCTCTCTCTCTCTCTCTCTCTCTCTCTCTCTCTCTCTCTCTCTCTCTCTCTCTCTCTCTCTCTCTCTCTCTCTCTCTCTCTCTCTCTCTCTCTCTCTCTCTCTCTCTCTCTCTCTCTCTCTCTCTCTCTCTCTCTCTCTCTCTCTCTCTCTCTCTCTCTCTCTCTCTCTCTCTCTCTCTCTCTCTCTCTCTCTCTCTCTCTCTCTCTCTCTCTCTCTCTCTCTCTCTCTCTCTCTCTCTCTCTCTCTCTCTCTCTCTCTCTCTCTCTCTCTCTCTCTCTCTCTCTCTCTCTCTCTCTCTCTCTCTCTCTCTCTCTCTCTCTCTCTCTCTCTCTCTCTCTCTCTCTCTCTCTCTCTCTCTCTCTCTCTCTCTCTCTCTCTCTCTCTCTCTCTCTCTCTCTCTCTCTCTCTCTCTCTCTCTCTCTCTCTCTCTCTCTCTCTCTCTCTCTCTCTCTCTCTCTCTCTCTCTCTCTCTCTCACTCTCTCTCTATATCATACTCGTTCTACTGCAGATGGTTTCTTGGACTAAACTGCACTTTCTATCGTCACTCTCCCCCTCCTCTCTCTCTCTCTCTCTATCTCCCTCTCTCTCTCTCTTCTGCACAGAGCTGGGTTCCCTGACCCGCTTCAGTTTCTATCATCACGCCCCCTCCCTCTAACTCTCTCCCTCTCGCTCGCTCACTCTTCTCCCTGCAAATGGGTTCTCGGGCTCGCTTCAGTTTCGATCTTAAACCCCAATCGCAGCATCTTCCCTCCTCTCCTCTCCTCTCTGTAGCTCTTACACAGACATGGAACATGACAGAAAACAGCCTATAGCGTACAGTGGAGTTTCTGGTTCAAGGGATTTGAGACAATAGAATCCCAGAAGATTGCCGTTAGGTTTCAGAATTTCAAAATTTCAGAACCCTAACTCCTGAGGTGCTCAAAAAATATACCTGAATGCCTTCATGACGCATTTGCGCGAACAAGTCGAGAAGGGCCTCCCATTCAAGGCCACACTTAGCGCATGCGTTCAAAATTGTATTGTAAGTTATCACATTCGGCATCACTCCAGCTCTCTTCATCCTCTCCAAAAGTTCCAACGATGTCTCGTACTGCAAGCACAGTGAGGGTCAACGCGGGTCAATGTGGGTCAAGACAGGTCAACGCGGGACAACGTGGATCTACAGGGGCCAAAACGAGTTGACAAGGGTCAACTTGGGTCAAGATGGGTCAATATGAGTTAACTGGCTTCCACGACGAGTTGCATCCTTTGTTATGTTAAGTCACAGATTTCCCAAGACGACCAAAACAAAGCAAGAAAGCAATGAAAGTTTGTATGAATCATGTAAACGAATATGATTAAAAAATATGAACGAAAAGCCTTGGAAACAGGCAAGGCATAGGAGGGAGAGAATCACCTGCCCGTTCCTGCCATATGCGTTTATGAGAGCCGTAAAAGAATACACATTCCATGCAACGTCATTTTCAGGCATCTCCTCAAAAAGCTCTGAGGCTCTGTCCAGCATTCCCTCACGGCCTGCAACAAATTTCGGGTCACGGAAATGATCGTTAGTTAGAGGGATCATTCGAAAGGGGAGAGGGAAGATGGAGAGAAAATCCAGGAACGGGCAAAAGAATGGAGAATGCGGGGGGGAATGAAATGGGAGAGAGACGGAAAGGGGAGAGATGCCGGAGTTAGGGAGAAACTGAGAAAAGAGGAAGGGGAAGGGGAGAAAGGAGAGATGGAGAGGCAAAAACGGAGAAGGGGGAGAAAGCGGGAGTGGAAGAACAAGAGAGGAGAGAGCGAAGAAGTGAATGACCATATTTAGAGAGGAGTATAGAATGGCGGAAATCATACCCATGATGCCGATCATGATGGTGTAGATGTGCTCTGTGGGCCGACACCATTGCTGCCTCTGCATGCTCCTCTCCCCACTCCCTCACACATAAGCATTCTCCCTGCCATACAGAAAGTACGGCACCGTACAGATTGTACAATGTCGTGCTAAAGGTACAAATCCGTACAGAACGGTACGGGGGACTGACCTGCATGTACTTGAAGAGACGGAAAGCGCGTTGCCAGTCTCCACGCTTTGCAAATTCTCGAAAAATTAATGAGAAATCCTGCACACACAATGAAAAAGTTGGATTTTGGGAATAAGCGAATAACGCGAAGGGAGAACTACAACTCTTTAAATGCAGTCCCTTAAAAAAAAAAAAAAATGGAAAGCATAAGCATTTTCAAAGTAGGTCGAATTCAATCCAAAAACGATAAACTTAAAAATGCATGCAACCTTTGATAGCTGTCAAAAGAGAGGGAGAGAGAGAGAGAGAGGGGGTTCGAATTCAAGCCAAAATCAGTTGGAAATCTATGCAACTAATGACAGCTGTCATCTACAGTGGCGGAATCGACAGAAAAAAGGACAACTTTTGATTTTTTTACGGTCAGGAAAGCGCTTGACTCTTGCATGTGAACTTTTCTCAAACACTAAGAAAAAAAAAAAACCCCCCTAGAAAACCCGTCCAAAACCCCTTCTGCGCTCTTCCCCTCTTTCCCGTCTGGCCAAACCCTAAAGCCCCCAAAGTCCCAAAACACTGAAAATTTTAAGCGCATCAAAAAACCCTCGATAAAGTAAACCAATCCATTCCAATTCCACACAATCTGAAGTTTGATTAAATTCATCTTCACTTAAAACTCCATAATTCAATAAACTCACTTTAACCTGCTTTAATTTCATCGATTCTTGCCGTATTTCCGTGCTCTGACCTGCATTGTGAGCTTGCTCTTGTAGGCCTCCATGCAGCGCGAAATGCTGCCACGTGGCGCAAGCGCGCTGAGCTCATTGATGACGTTCTCCAGGTCGTACGGAAACTTCCCCCGCTCCACTTTTGGCGCATCAGGCTGCACCTGCGCCTCCCTGTACGGCCCGGCCCCGCCCCGCCGGTACGCGCCCAGTGATGTCGCCGATGTCGCAGGTGATGATGTAACCGATGTCCAGGAGGATGTTGGAAGGGTCGAGGATGATGTTAGGGATGTCAATGAGGACGAGAAGGGGGTGGAGGATGTAAAGGACGACGTTAGGGGTGCGGATGATGATGTAGCGGATGGTGTGAAAAGTGATGTTAAGGATGATGTTAGGGGTGATGTCAAGGAGGATGATGAGGAGGAGGAGGAGGAGGAGGGGGGTTTGGATGAGAGGCGGAAGCGGAGGGGAGGAATGTGAGGGAGGAGAGAGAGGGAGTCGGAGGAGGGCCTGAGGGAGGGGGCGGAGGGGAGGAGAGAGGGAGGGACGGCGGCAGCGGCAGCCATGGCGGGAGGGGAGGGGAGGGGAGGGGCATGCGGGGGGGGGAACCCAAGGTTTTGGGTTTCTAGAGTTCAGGGCGGGGAGAGGAAGGAGACATGAGAAGGCAGACTGGAAGGAAGGGAGGGGGTAGGGTTCAGGGCACAGCCGCATGCGCGCGCATGGGACAAAAGGGTACGGTAAAACCACGTGATATCATGTATTCTGTAGGAACGAACAGTCACTTATATCGCACCGACCTAGGATATCCAAAAAGTACTGTACTTTCGTAGTCCGAACAGCGTATTCGAACATGGAACGCAGGTACGAACTTTCAATGGTACAAAATAGACCGTACGGGAATGTACGGGTAGTGTCTGTAACAGGATTACAGTAGAGGGTTCAGAAAAGAGCTTTGTTTCCTTCTTGAGGGAGAGCGACACGTGGCTCGCTCTGCGGCCGTCCAGTGGCGCCATGACAAGCCTGGCAGGACACGTGGCAGCTCATGTGGCAGCAGCGCCGCTTGCTCGGCCTCTGACAGCGCGACACGTGGCAGAGGAGGGCCGGAAGCTCTCTCGGAAGGGACGAGTGGCCTCTTGCTGGGCGGGGGGGAGTGCCACGTGGCGCAAGGGGAGGAGTCTGACGTGTCGTGGTGCCACGTGGAGGTCATCGGACGAGGAGCTCTCAAGGTTTGTGAAGCGTACGAGGGTCGGCCGGAACAAGGGCCCATGGAACGTCCTTTTAGGGTTTGCAGCGGAAGGGTTCAGGGCCCGGGGCAGAGCAGGAAGGACAGGGGGACAGGGAGAGGGTTCAGGGCAGACCGAGAGTTCAGGGAGGGGAGGGAGGCAGGGTTCAGGGACGTGGCGCAGCTCGGAAGGGAGGAGAGATAACGGCAGGGAGGGTTCAGCGGGGGCTGAGGGTTCAGGGAGGGGCGAGAGGCAGGGTTCAGGGCCTAGCAGGGACACGTGGCAGGGTTCAAGCTCTTCCAGATTCTCAGCGCGCCGCGGAGCAGGACGTTCTGCACTTGCCTCCAGAAACCCTAAGCCCTTTTCTGCGAGTGTGAACGCCACTGAACCCCGCCGTACTAACCCTAGGAGCCCTAAGAACCTTGGAGAGGGAGATGGGGTTCAGGGCAACCGGGAGCTTCCCCCCGGGATGTTCTCTATGAAGGACCCGGAAACGGGGGAGATGGTGTTCGTATGGGGCCCGGATGAAGGGGCAGATTGGGTCAAACCGACGGCTGAGGATCTCCGATTCGAGCATACGGAGATTTTGGGTTCAGGGGATTTGAGTGATGATGAACTCTGGAAGCTTCTGGAGGGGGATAAGTACCTTCCCTCGGGGGGGTATGCAGCGAAGGGCTCACGTATCACTGGAGAGGAGGGAGAGGAGTGGGAGGAGGGAGAGGAGGATGAGTGGGAGGAGGTGGAGGAGGGGGAGGAAGGGGAGGAGGGGGGGTTGTGGGAGGAGGAAGACGAGGAGGAGGAAGACGAGGAGGAGGAGGAGGGAGTAGGGTTAGGGAAAGGGCGAGGAGGGAGGGTATCAATGGCAGAGGGTAACGGGAGGGTGGAGGAGGTGGAAGGGAGGGGAAGGGAGGAAGGGAAGAAGGAGAAGGATCTGAAAAGGTTGCCAGATGTCAATACTGTGGCTGCGGTTGTTGAGCAAATTGCTACAAAGAGCGACATGAAGAGTGAACAGGGAGAGGGAAGAAGAGATAATCAGAAAGAGGAAACGTGGGAGAGCAGGAAAGATGGAAAGAGAGGAAACCTACATGGAGAGGTAAAGGAAGTTCGGGAAGGAGAGGAAGAGCGCGAGCGAGAGAGGGAGAAGGAAAGGTTGAGAGAGGGTGAGAAGGAGAGAGAAAGGGAGAGGGAGAGGGAGAGAGAGAGGGAGCGGGAGCGAAGGGAAAGTGAGAGGAGAGCGGAGGCAGCCGCCAGAGAAGGCTTTGAGGGAATTATCGATCTTGACGAGGACGAGGAGGAGGATCCAAAAAGGGCTAGAAAGTTGGCAGAAAGAGAGGGAGAAGTTTTAAATAATAGTAAAGAGTTTTTGAATTCTCTTAGAAGGAAAGCTCTAGGGTTAGAGAAAATGTCTGAGGAGGAGACTGCGAGTGGGAGGAGGCGGGGGGATGCTGCGGTTTCGTTGGGCTCGGAAAATGGCCTCTCAGATGGCAGAGGGAGGGAGGGAGAGAGGGAAAGCGAGAGAGAGGAGAGGAATCCTTCTCGAGCTTCCCGAGTTGTGATGGCGGGCGAAGGTCGAGCAAATTTTGATGAAAGTCTCGTGGATGAGTTTTTGAGTGCAAAAAGTTTTCGCCAAATTGGCGCAAATGAAATTTCTATGAAGGCTCTTTCGTCTATAGGAATCACTCGACCATCACATATTCAGGTATGTTTTCTTAACCATAGAATAACCTTCGAAGTACCCATTTGTGGCCGTCACTGCAAAATTCAAAAACATACCAAGAGCTATAGAAGCTGTAAGATCCCTAAAACATTATCAAGTATGTCCCTTCCTTGCTAAACTTTAACCCTCATTGCATGTAAAAATTTCAGCCAAATTTTCATACAGTTTTTGGGCTCTTTCCTGCGCAGGCCATGAGCTACAAGCCTGTGTTAAACGGAAAGGACTGCCTTATAGCCGACCAAACGGGCACAGGGAAAACCCTCGCCTACTTGGCCCCCATCATGCAGCGCCTGCATGAGGAGGAGAGGGAGGGAGAGGGAGCGAGAGGGGAAGGGGGAGTGGGAGGAGGGAAGCGTGCTCAGAAGAACCATCCTTACGCTCTCATCCTCGTACCCACTGCTGAGTTGGCAGCACAGGTGACATTGACATGGCACCTCTTTCAACTGACACGTGGCATGCTTTCAGTGGAGGATCGTAATGCCACATGGCACCTTTAGATTGGCGGAAACTTCAGCTCTGCATGCCATGGCACTTTTCTATCGGGACGACGAGTTAGTGCTACATAGCAGATTTTCAGAAGAGGGGGAGCAGACGTGGCACATTGCTATACGTCGAAGCTTAATTTACAAACTAAGCAAAAAATGAACTCCCTGAATTCTGGATTCTTGATGTCAGTAGGGTTTCTAGGTAGTCAGTTGCTGGAAATGAACTTTTGGGAATGGTGTGCAAATGGGGTTTATAGGTCCTCGGCGTATGCCGACAGCTGTCAAGCGGAGGTCTCCGGCTGCGATCTCAGGCAGTGACAGGTGGCAGAACGTGGCGCACCCAAGTGGAGAGCTTGGCGGGAGGGGCGGAGATTGTGGTGGCGACACCTGGCCGCCTGCTGCAGCACGTAGAAGCCGGTTCCATTAAACTGGGTGCTGTTAAAAGGTGAGAGAGAGAGAGAGGTAGAGGGGTTGAGGGGAAATGGGAGGGTTGAGTCCAGGGAGGGAAGGGGAGTGGAGGAGGGAGAGAATGAGGGAGGAAGAAGAAGAGGGAGAGGGTTTGCGAGAGATAAAGACAGAGTGAGAAGGAAAGTGACAGGGATAGGCAGAGGGTTGACGGGAGAGAGAGAGGGAGAGAGAGAGTCCCCAGTCTGCAGATAGAGTTTCACTCCCCACCTTTCCCCGTCACTTACACCCTCTTGTCGTTTTCCTGATCAGACTCCCCTTTTTGGGATATCATCCTCTCTCTCCCCCCTAACCTCTCTCCTTTCAATTTTCGAAACCCAACTCCGCCCGCATTTTTTTTCCCCTTTGTTCCGGGCAGTGTGGTCGTTGATGAAGCCGATATTCTCTTTGATGATGAGGACTTTGCGGAAGCTCTGCGGCCTATTCGTGCCGGCGTGCCAAGTGGCAGCACCCAATTCGTCCACGTCAGCGCGACCCTCCCAGTGGAAGTACACGACGGCCTTCTAGAACTCTATCCCGGTGCCGTTAGTCTCATGGGTCCCTCCCTCCACAGAACTGCTACAGGCCTGCAAGAGGTATATACATATATATATACATATACTTGCCCCAATTTACCCCTTTTTTACGTCCATTTATGCTATTCAGGCTCCCCATCTTTCCCCTTTTTTCCATTATTCCTGTTAATAGCTCTCTCCCTCTCTCTCTCTTCTTTCTCTCTCTCTCTCTCTCGTGTCCTCCCTCTTTCCCTCTCTCTCTCGCACACACACAGACAGTACGAATGAGATGGAGTTGATGTGTTGTGGGGGATCAGGTATTAGTGGACTGCAGTGGCGGACAAGAGAAGACTCCGGAAGTCGCCTTTGAGCGGAAAAAAGAGGCGCTGCTGAAGCTGGTTGATCAGCGGGGGGCAGCAAAAACTATAATTTTCTGCAACAAGGTATGGGAAGGGGGCTACCGATGTAAAATTTCAAAGAAATGTGGAAATGGAAATAAAAAGCTCTTTTTTCGTTGGCTTCCTGCCTCGTCACAGACTCCCTCTTCAAAGGAAGAAAGCAAAAATCCTGATAACCCCGAAACCCTGAAAGTCCAATCAATCCTGACGACCTTGGAACACCAAACCCTAAAGTACAGTAAGAGCCCATAAGACCTCCGAAACTCCAAATACCTCCCAGAGTCTCCTACCCTCCAAATTTTTGAAAACCCTAAAAACAGGCTCTTTTATTTGACATGACAGATTGAGACTTGCCGCAAGGTGGAGAACGTTCTCCAGAGGAATGACCGGACGGGGCAGAGATATGAAGTGCTGCCCTGCCACGCGGCGCTCTCTCAGCCAGCCCGCCAAGAGGCCCTCTCACGCTTCCTGCAGCAGCGCCAACGCAAACGTCTCATTCTCGTCTGCACGGATAGGTACACACCCCACCATTCACTTACCTCTTACCCACCTTGTACCATTCTACCTATCTACCTAATTGCAACATTGGAACATTGTAACGGTTTGTGAGGAGTTGGGGCGTCATAGTTTGTTCTCTAGAGTGCGGTTCTATGTCGTCCCAAACAGGATGGTTCTATGTTTACTCAGTTATATCTTACCTTGTACCATTCTACCTATCTACCTGATTGAAACATTGTAGCATTGTTACGTTTGTGAGGAGCTGGGGTTCTATGTTGTCCCAAACGGTAGGCGTACGCGGTAGGCGTAGCTTTCCGCTCTTAGCTTCTTTCTTTTGTGCTTAGTTCCTTTGCGACCAGTCCAATCCCTCGTGGTTCCCCATGCTGCTTTTGTCCATGTACATTTGATGGCCTCATCGCGCTCGTGGGTTCAATGCCATTTTCCCCATACTCCCTTTCGTCCTATCCCAACCAACCCTCCCGTGTTTGACACGTGTTCCCTTGTGATTGGCGCAGAGCCTCGCGAGGAGTGGACTCGTTGGACGTTGACCAAGTGGTCCTGTTTGACTTCCCGAGGGACCCCAGCGAGTACGTCCGCCGCGTGGGGAGGACCGCGCGGGGACCGGGGGGGACCGGCAGCGTCTTTGTACTCGCCATAGGGAAGCAGGTCTCGCTCGCGCGCCAAATCATGGCTCGGAATGACAAGGGGCAGCCCATACACTCCATCCCCGGGCCGCAGTATTAGGGTTACCATTTGATCTTAAGTTACCGATTGTTATTAGTGTTGGTAGGTAAGTGTTCCTCGTTTTGTAGGGTTGGTGAGGGCGGTGGGGGAGCGGCGGCAAGCGTGTTGTGGAATTGGTGACTTTTGGAGCACATACCATCATGAAGCCCATCATGTGCATATGCAATTTACATGTGCATTTCACACAGTTCAGTTTGCAGTCCAGTTTGTATCCCGGTATTTCCTGAACTGGAGAACATGGAACGGCATATGGTAGGTGACCTTCGCACATGTGTAAGCTTTCTCACTTCCAGTTAGCGTGTAGCCGTTGGCCGGCGCCTCCCCATTGGCTCCGGGTTTCACAGCGGCACTTCGGCCAACGTCCAAAAGGCGGCGTGGTCAGACATTTTGTCGTCACTTGCTGCCACGTTTCAGCGAAACTGTGGACCGTGGTCACAATCCGTACATTTCCTGTCCGTATGACAGAATAGTTAAGGGGTGTGACGTCACCTTAAGGACTTCCTTTCCATTTTTTTGTCCCCTTTGCACGATTGTACAAAACTGCAGTTGCAAACTGGACCAAAACCGGCCCTGGTTTGTACGACAGTGTACGAAGCCTGTACGGCGGTGTATGACTTTTGTACGGCACTGTACAAATTGTACGGGATTGAAGTTCTGAACGGTCGGATTTGCGACGGAACGGTCAAAATCAAACGATTCAAACAAAGAACGGTTTTTGCATCACATGGAACCTTCGAACTTGACAAGAGTCCTGTAGGTTGTCAGAGCTCTTACTCCCCCATTCTCTCTCTCTCTCTCTCTCTTTCTCTCTCTCTCTCTATCTGCCGTCTCCTACCTCTCTTTCATTCTTTCTCTCTTGCTCTCTCTCTCCCCCTCTTGCTCTCCCCTTCTCGCTCGCAGAAGTTTGGATTTCACTATTTTTGGAACCGGCACATCAAAGTAAGCAGATTTATTGTAATATGAAAGGAATAGGGGAAGGGGGCGGGATGGAGGAGGGAAGGGATAGAAGGATCGGCGGGCGATCAGGGAGTCGAGAGAAGAACGAAGAGAGCGAGTGAGGGAGGAAATGTGGGAGGGCGTGAGGTAGAGATGGATGGCGTGGATAGGCGGGAGGTAGTAGGCAGGGAGTGAGGGCGGGAATATTGTCGGTTTTCAAGCGTTGTTCTTGAAGCTATAGGAGCATTTGCTTGATTGACATTCAATTGCGCCACGCAAACTCTGGTTTCTCTCTCTGTTGCTGGTCTACTCAACGTTGTCTATGCGGATAGCGCCTTGGCTTGCTGAGTTTCTGATCCTGTCAATGGCCTGTAAATGCCTCAGCAGCTAGAAGGAAACTAGCAACCATGCACTACTATATTTAGATTCATCTGAAGCTTGTTTTTGGACACCAGCTTTCCATGAGTTTGCTTGCAAGCACTGCAAGAATTGGAGGTCTTTGAATAAAAAGATTGTATACTTGAATAGTGCATCTTACTCTTAACTTTTTCCCTGTCGACAGAAAACTTGGACGCAATGGGTCAAGTTGCTGGCAAGTCTACACCAAAGAGGATTGTTGATCAGGTGTGTCTGTTATCAGAGGGAAGAGGGGGGGGGGGGAGGGGGTGGGGGGGAAGGGAGAGAGAGAGTGAGAAGAGACACCTCGTTGATATCAAACTTTCTGGAGAGCGATCTAATGGACATTTGTCTATTTTGGCAAATTTTCCCGCTTTCATTACTTGCAACATAAGCCCCTTTCTGAGAACATTTCCACAACCTCATAAGTCTTCGAGGTGACTGAGTTTGTCGGCTTATTTGGAGCAGGCGAGATTGCTTGCGGAATATGTTTTCCGCTCATCTTCTCAAACTGTATCGACATAAAATTTAGTTTATGTTTGTTTTCACTTTTCTTTACTATAGCTTAATTCACACCCTGGTTAAGCCTCCTTGAGCATTCTTGGCGTGCACAATGGCTTCGACAATGTGAATGCCTTCTTAAAAAAAAAGGATATGTTTGATATTGGATGTTTCCACTCTTGCAAGGTGTGATTGAATGACTTATTTATGTGGTTGTCATTGGTTGTATTGGTTTTATCGATTATGGATGGTTTGCCCCCCCCCTTTTTTTTTTTTTTTCTTGCAGGCGAAGGCCTACAAGACGGACAATGCTCCTCTGAATGTCATCCGAGGGACCCTAAAGTACAGAAAATTTCACCCTCTTCACTCCCGTTCCTTTCAAGACTGCAATTTTCAAGATGCAAACCTTGGACAAAGTGTTCGTTAACCAGAAATCCTTTTGCTTTCCTGTTTGCCGTTTAAGTACATTCAGAGCCCTTTCACTGTAATGTTTCGTAAGTTTAATTTTGATGAATGGTTCCTCAACGATTTCCAAATTGTGTTCTTTGCAGAGAGACTGGAAACATGGTCACATATCGACCGGCTAAGGGCTCCCTGAGCCACGACCGCCACGTGTACGCTGGTGATCTTTCTGCGGAAGAGACTGCCGTTGTAACTCAGGTGCGGCTTAGACCATTGTCTATTGTTGTGGAATGTTTGATTTTTCCTTTCCCTCCCTGCCTTCTGTTTTGGGAATTCTCCAGGTCTGTTGGGGAGGACAGAGGAAGGAGGGGGAGGGAAGTGGGGGAGGGCGAGGACGGGGAGGTAGAGGAAGCGGGAAAGAAGAGAGGAGAGAATGGGGTTGAGAAGTCGGGAGAAAAATGGTGGTGATTCGAAAAGCCGAGAGAAAGTTAAGGAGAGGGAATGATAAATGGAGAAAGTGGAGGCAGAGGAAGAGGAAGAAACCCATAGGGAGCCTGGAGGCGCAAGAGAAGGATGGGGAGTCCTAGAGTGGAGGGAGGAGGCGGAAAAAGAGGGAGAGATGGGGAGGACCTTCAAAAGTCGGAGAAAAGTCAAAACTAGACTGAACATCACGCCTTTCTTTCATTCGTGTTTGTGTGTTTCTGATGAATTTTACTTTTCTCCGCTGAACCGTATATTTGGAAGTGTGTAACTGGGATAAGGAGTTCCACTTAGAAAGTAGAAGCTGTTTTGGCCTGTGAGCATGAACTGAAGTGCATAAAGGTACTATTTTATCAACTTGGGTCGAGTGCCTAGAGCAAAAGCAATACAAACATCGCCAATAGCACAAATGGTTTGCAGTATAGTAATGTTTTTAGTTGTTACTGGCCTCTTTCGATTCCTCTCGAACTCAGAGTGCCTACTACTTTTCCTTATGAATTTTTTTTTCTTGTTTGTTGTGTTCTGTTTCAGATTAGACCCCTCGTGACTCTTGAATACCGAGCATCAAACCATACTGCACTTGTGAAGGTAAACTTATAACTTGTCCTCAATTTGAAGGGAGAGTGATGCAGAGAGATTGAAAGACGTATAGACGAGGGATTTGCGCTGAAAGTGCGGAGACGGGAATGAAGAACAAGCATGAGAGGTAGAGGGAGAGGAAGATCAAAGCAGAGTGAGTATAAGAGGAGGCGGAGTGGGTGAGGAATGGTGACATACCAGGGAGGAGATCGTGTGAAAGAGAGAACCAGTGAAAGCGGTAGCAAAAACATAGGCACTGGCATAGGGCAAAGGAGGCGGGTGATGTAAACAGGAGGATGCAACTACCGAATGAAATTTTGATTAATGTTTTGGTAGTCCTATTGTGCAGCACGGCGTCACTGGAGACGTGTTGATGATGTTGGTGCGAGAGATCAACGATGATCCGTGGTACAACGATTCCGCGGGGCTGCGCTGTGCTTGCGGAGCTGCGACAGAAGCGCGGCTTTATGCCAACGGCAGGCCCGTGGCTGTTACTTTGGGCAAAGACTACATCGATGCAGCTCCAAGTCCTCAGGTTTGGGCATCTGTCAGATAAATGTATTATTTTGTGTTGGTGTTTGGCAGATTGATGGATTAAGGTATTGACAGATAAGTTTTCATGTCCACGTTTGTGAAGCATGTGAAGTTCTGATATTGCTTGAAGGTCTGATAGTCTGTTGCAATTGGCATAAATAATGTGTCCATGTCTGTATGTTTACGTGTGTGTGCGCATGTTCATATGTTCTGTATGTGTGTATACTTATGTGTCTGTGCATTATCTGTGTGATTTAGGAGAGGAGGGCACTCGTTACTGGGATGTTTGAGAAGAGCTGGGGAGTGGCCGGATGTTGGGGAGAGGGAGAGTGGTGCGGCGTTTTTTTTTAATTTGACGGAGTTGTTTTTTTTAAAACCATTGCATTTCGTTCTCGACCAGGTGAATGGAGAAGAGCGACCCCAGCTGGGAGCGAGCATGGTGGAGCTGATAAGGGTGAAGCAGGGCAACAGCATGTCCTTCATGAGACGCAAGAAGGACAACTCCAGGGGCTCCCAAGTGGGGATCTACAACAAGGTGCGCGGCACTTCTGCAGTTTTCAAGCTCACCATGGATGACGTGGTGGACCCCATCGTGCTCCTCGTCATGGCGTGGTTCCTTACCATCGAATCGACCTGAATGTGAGACTAAGAGAGCACATATACCCAACCTAACGGTTGCTATGACTCGTGTACATGGTGGTGGATCCCCTCATCGACACAAGGGGGGTATAACTTGTGGTTTCAAATTTAATAACTGCATCTACTCATATTTTAATAGGTGTGTGTGCTTAAGGTACATTGATACGATAGGGAGAGGAGGCAGAGGAGAGAGGGAGGGGAAGGTGGGGAAGGGGAAGAGCGAATAAGTATGAATGAATAGGAGTGTTTGAGGAGGGGCATCAACGGATGTGTCTGCGTACATACTTATTTTTTCTCGATGCCCCCCGAGTGGAGCCACGCAACTATCACTTGCTGACCCGCCTGCAACCACGAAGAGAATAGAGTGTCTTTAGTTTTCTTGATTATTCAAGACCTTTTTTGGGGGCTCTCCCACGATTGTGCCTTAAAGGCTGGTGATATTGTGCACATGAACGAGGATATTCCGAGAGGTGATTATCGGTGCATTGACTGAATTGCTCATCATGCATGCATGGGTGTTAATCTCTGCACCCGGGATATCTTGACATGCCCATTGAGTCTTGACTTTCCATTTTTTTTTTTAATTTGTTTCAGTTTCTTACTTACTGCCGAGCTTGTTTCCCACGCAGTATGGCATACCACTTTAATACCATTTTCCATTAATACCATACCATTTTCCTCCACTGTAATTTCATCAACTATTCTCTGTTGGACTCTTGGCTAATTCTCACCAATCAGCCCTTGCACTCACGCTGCAGCATTCATTTCAAATCAAAATTGCGATGATATGAGGAAATGAGGATATGAGGCCCTTGGATGACATGTTTGAAGATATTGAATTGAAAGTTGCCTAAGGCCTTGATGAATGGAGAAAGTCCGCACGTGCTCAAAGAAGTGAAAAATGATCAACCTTATCAAAAGTTTAGAGATCATCCAATGTGTGCTGTGCGTGGCATCAAACGGGTGTTTCAGGAATAGGCGGAGGAAGAAGGTAGTGGGATGTGGTACAATTGGGCGGATTGGAACTGCCCAAAAAACAAAAACGAGATATTGCACAAAAGAAGAAGTAATGTTCTTTCGTGGTCATATGCTTCTTTATCTTGGTTTTATTTACCACCCGACAGAACATTCGAGAAATCATTCTGGATCTCCTTTTGCCTCGGATACAGAGAGCGGTACCATCCACCATCGCTATACCTGTTAGATTTCTCATTGGCCTACTTTCATTGTCATCTGTCTTTACAATGCTCTCTACCTCTCTCTCACTCTTCCTCTCTCTCCCTTCCTGTCTCTTTCTCTATTCTCCACTCGCCTACATGTGCAACAATAATGCTAGTCTGACTACCTGGCGACCCTCTCTCCTTCCGCGCCCCGACTACTCACCATTCACATCATTTCCGCCTTTTCTGCCAGCAGATGGCAGTGCTCCTCAACAGCCGGAGGACAGTTATCACTGCGGAAGAGCTCCAAGCGGTTTCCATGTCGCACAAAACGGAGGGTGCAGTCTTCATCTGCTTTGAATCGATTAAAAAAGAGGAAGAAATATTTGTTACGATCAAAACTGACAAGCACCACCAGGATTTAGGGTTTACGGTTCAAGGCTAACATGGTGCGCTCAAGTCTAGTCGGAACATTTGTGACGTTTGGAACGAAGGACTTAAGAGGATTGAGGATTGTGGTGAAGTGGGTTTGAAGTTGATCATTCAAGAGGGGAGGGAAAAATAAAACAATAGGAAAACAAAAAACAAAAGGCAGAATTAAATAGATGAAAAACAGGATAAAAATCAGGGAGAAGGGACGAGAAGTTTCACTCACTTTCTTCCGTGAGACTTCCATAGAGCCAACAGAGCACTCGGTCGGCAAACGCTAAGCAGCAACCGCCCTGCCATACCGAGGGAAGGAAGAGAAAGGAGTGGGACGAGTGAGAAGTGGGTGAAGGGGGGGAGAAGGAAGTTTAACAGAAGTGGCAGTGGAGAGGAGGGAGAGGGAGAGGGAGAGGGAGAGGGAGAGGGAGAGG
>CM074813.1:2907758-2928397 GCA_037447605.1 Zygnema circumcarinatum | reverse complement strand
GGGAGAGGGAGAGGGAGAGGGAGAGGGAGAGGAAGAAGAAGAGGAAGAGGGAAAAGGAGAGGTAGAGAGTCCAGCAAAATTGCGCTTCTGAGATTTTGAGGCCTTCTATGGTGGTCAATAAGGAGCTTACCTCCCAATGGGACTTTTTCTTCACTCTCTCCGTTATATCCTTAAGCGACATTGCTTCCGAGCGAACTATGTTTCCCATATCATCTCTGCATTACCTCCACCCACAACTAGTTCCCGTTCACAAAAAACACATTCGTGAACATTGTATGGCGAATTACGGCATATATCAATTGTCGAGAACAGGAAAAGGACTTGTGCCGTCAAATTTTTTAAGGTAATTAGCGTCTGTTTGAGAGATGAACCCACCTAAAACCAATGACCACCTTGGGAACACCTGCAAGGAAAGATTGGATCTGGTTCCAATCAACAGCCCCAATCAAAAGGTTAAACTTCTCTCCAACCCTCCCTCCCTCCCTCCCTCTCTCTCTCTCTCTCTCTCTCTCTCTCTCTCTCTCTCTCTCTCTCTCTCTCTTCTCTCTCTCTCTCTCTCTCTCTCTCTCTCTCTCTCTTCTTCTTTCTTTCTTTCTCTCTCTTCTTCTTCTTCTTCTTTCTCTCCCACCCCACTCCTTCCTGTCCCTACTAGCACTCACCCAAAACTTGAGCAATTTTGACCGTTCAAAATTATCCTTTTGTCGTTCATCAAGCTGCATGCCAGACACCCAGAAGCATTAGAACACCAAAACAGCAAATGCAATCAAAATGTGTTCCCTTGAAATTCCCATAATCCCACATCTGTTAACAGAACCCTGAACGCCCGAATTTTCTGACACAAGCTCTTGATGAGCGAGCGAGAGAGAGAGAGAGTGGGGGGGAGAGAGAGAGAGAGAGAGAGAGATTGAGAGAAAGAGAGAGAGAGAGAGTCTCCCACCTCTCTGGAGGTTTTGAGCTCCACATAATGCCTCTGCCCCTTACTATCTCTGTCATAACAGTCCATTTCTGCTCCTAAAATAATCCTATGTGCCCCAAGTTTAGTTTTCATCACAGCACAATACTCCTCGTTCGCATCCACAGCTTCGCTTGCTGCTCCGTTATTTGTATAGCCAGGAAGGAGACCCCCCCTCCTCTCCGTGGCTAATTTTTCATAAGCGTACCCATAATACGTGCTGCATGCGCAACATAACATCAGGACTATGTGTCAATGGGAGAGTGCCCTGGTGGTTATCTCAGTAGAAATTTTCTTAAGTTCTCATTTTGAGGACTTTAAAAGTGTAAGGCCTTTTGGGTCTTAATTTTTTTTTACTTTCATCGTATTCAAAAGACTTAAGCGTCTTTAAAGAGTTTTCTTTTATGATAGTTAAGGCATCCAATGCATATGTCGAAGGGACGGAAGAAAGGTACAAGAATAGGCTCAACATACTCTCAAGACCCCCATCGCAGTCTGCCTATCCCTCACTCTCCTCTCTCTGTCTCGCAAACCTTCTCTACCTCTCCTTCACCGGGTTTTCCCTGTCTTTAACCATCCATCTTTAACTTCTCTCCAAACTCTAGGTCGTTCTTTTTCCCACCCCTCTCGCATCCTTTCCTCTCCCTCTGACCTCCTCCTACGGCTCGGGTCCTTTTTCCCACTCATGCTCATCTCCCCCCTCTCCCCCTCTTCCTCTGTCCTCTACGTGTGTGAAGAAGAAGGGCATTTACTATCGGCGTTGTTGTTCAGTCATGGGTCGCTCTGGTAGCTTATGAACATCCAAATAGACAGTCACCCCGCGCTTGTGTACTCCCATTTCCCAACCATCATCGCGGTTATACAATGTTCCCAAAATCTGAATTCGCCAAAAAACAACATAATAGAGAATCGGGAGGGAGAAGGAAAGAAAAGGAGTGGAAGGAGAGAAAGGTGGAGGGGGAAGCAGAGAGTGAGAAGAAGAAGAAGGGAAGAGACAGGGGCAGAGAGAGAGAAGGCGAGGGGAGAGAGGGAGTAAGAAAGTCGGAGAGATATTTTGGATAGGGCACATAACGTAGCGTGTTTCACAAGAAAGAGAGAGAGAGTGAAGGAGGGAGAGAGAGGAGAGGCAGATACAGAGACAAACAGAGAGTGGGATAATGAAACAACTCCATAATGTTGAGCTGAAGGACAGGCATTCAGAGTAAAAAGTATTATGCTCACACCTTATTCAGATTATTTCGAAAAGTCTGCATCGATGTTGTATCGCCCAACAAACCCCAGAATGAGTGAAAGTTAAGTTCCACGAAAAAAAACAAAAAAAAACATCTTCTGAGAGCTCTCAGAAGTTCAGGTGAAAAAAAATATAATAAAAACCTGAATTCTGGCATTAAGGAACCAAGATCGAATCTTGGATCAAAGAGATCACTGAAAATATGAGATTAAAAATAATAAAAAAATAGAGATTTATTTCAACTCACCACAAAGTGAATGCTGTCTAGTACTAAGTTCTTCACTCGGCGAATGCTGTGAAGAAGGTCTGGAAACGGACTTTCGGCTACATCACCTGTCGATCCCAGCAGCAGTTTCTCATATTATTTCTAAAATGTACACACCTTAACCTGCATAGGTTTGCCTGGATTTCTCCAAGAAAAGGAAAGTGGAAAACCACCTTCTCGTTTTTCCACAAAGGTTTCGTATCCACGATTGAGATCACCACCTCTTTCTTGTAAAATTGCAGGTCGAAAACGTCTCTGCTCAAATGTGCAATAGTAGGAGTTGGACATTAAGTCAAAAATGTTGGCGACTGACTCCACATGTACAACCACTATCGCTCAACTTCTTAGACCTTTTGCTGGAACATACTTTGGCAACCAACAAAGACCTTACAGTTCCATAAGGAAATAGATAACCACTCACCCAATAGTGGTACAATGACTCCTTATGAAAGCTATCCTAGCGGGCACAAACCTTACAAACTCTTAAAAATGCCAAAAAATCCTCACAAAGAACGACGTATTTGCAGTTAATGTAGCCACTTAGTGCATGACAGTTAAGCATGTACAAAGCAAGTTGCATAAACTCAGATGTTCTCGAATAATCTCCTTTTGAATGTGTGAGCAAAGAAGCTCACCAACAAGCGTTCGTCAAAGTGAACGGCCCCATCTGCAGAGCGGCTGAAGTGAGCGATCTCGACTGGCTACGACCCCAACAAGCCCGAGAGAGAGAGAGTGGTCTCAGCCCCTGCTGCCCCACCATGCCCCACACACACATCCTTCCCATGCCTGCTAAAACAGCCCTAATGAGCCCCGCAAACCCCAAAATGGACCTCCCACAACTACCCATAACATCTCAAAAACTCGTGCATCAACTCATGAGCAGCTCCCGTGCACGAGCTCATCTGGAAAGCAGCAGTTCAAGCTGCTGCAGTCATCATTTGAAAGGCAAATAGACATTCAGCAGGAGGACTTCCAGGGGGGGCTGAAAGAGAAATAATGAAAAGAAAACAAGAATAGAATACATCGAGAGCAGCATAAGTGCATACCAGCTGAAACTGCGGACTCGAGGCCCTTAGAGACTCGTCTTTGTGACCGGGAGGGCCTAGTTTGAACACAGCTATCGGCACTGCTCTGGGAGCCATGGCCATGGGAGGCGCAGGAAGTCCTTTGCTCCCTCCCCCATGACCTAAACCGGCACCCCCAGTGATGCCCCATAGAGAGGGACCCGGCAGAGGAGCAGAGGCGCCATGGTCGAGAGAGTGATTTCTTTGACCTCCCTTGCCAGCTGTGTCTGCAATATGGAGCCCTCCAAGAACGCAGAAAAAGGTGCGAGGGAGGAGAGAGCGAAAGAGAAAGAGAAAAGGAGAGAAAAGAGAGGGGGAGGAAGGGAGAAGAGAGAGAGAGTAGGGGGGGAGAGAGAGAGAGAGAATGAGAGAGAGAGGAAGAGGGCGAAATGTGCGAGGATGGAGGTGTTTGAAGCTTGGAGTAAGGGAAGGAAATTCTTTAGGGAGGTAATGGCTTGCTAGAGTTCTGCGGAATCTGCTGCATTCGGCAGATGCAGGAGCATCAGTTCGTCACTTGAGCAGATTGTGAGGTTGAAAGATTTAAAAAAAAAAAAACTGATGCGGTTTCGAGACTTACTTGGAGGTCTCAGTACGCTGTAGGCGGTGGTGCTCATGTACTCCTCATTGTTTGGCCCAAAGAGGTCATCTTGATCGTCGACCACCACCTCAGTCATGGCGGCGGTCAAGCAACGAACAATAGCTGCACGTTTCAAGCCATCTTTATTCACGAAGCCGTCCTTCAATAGAGAATTCTTAATCAGAACTAAGTGTGGCAAAGCGGAGCGGCTTGCTGGATTTGTACCATATATCATATATGCTTCTGGCTCAATTCTCTGTTTAAGGAGTGATATTTGAATCAGTGAAGTAATATTTCACTCTTGTTTTTCTCATGTTCGCATCACTTAGTCGCACATGAGCTCCAAAAAGGGCAGAAAATGGGCAGACATTGCTGTCCGGAGCAGGTGGTATTTTAGGATCAACACTAGAGAAAACCCGTCAGGTGAGAGCAGGCAGAGCAGCCTCCCTCTTGCTTTTAGAAAGGGGTCTCGATATATCGCGATACGATACTCTAATTACATTTCAGTTCAATACGATACGAATTTAGCTCTATGTTACAGAATTTACTATAACTGGCCTTGAACTGTGTGGCCCGTTAAACTGCATAGAACCGCGGATGGTTACAAACCCTAGCAGGAGACTGCTGCACTTTCTCTCCTTGAAGGCATGGCTCCCTCTCCCTCCCTCTCCCTCCCTCTCTCTCCCCCCCTCACCCTCTCTCTCCCTCTCTCTCTCCCCCTCTCCCTCTCCCTCCCTCTTTCCATTTACCTGTCTTGCTCCCCTTCTTCCTATATGTTCTAAATCTCTCATTTCATCTCTCTCCCCCTCATTCCACCATGTCCGGCGACGATCACGGCTCAATGTCCTCCATGGAAGAGGGAGGGGAAAAATTTGAAAACTCTGAAAACTTCGAAGCAGTCTTGCCAAGGCGATCGTCTCGATCAGCCACTGCAGCTTCTGCTGCTCGGGAAAGAAAAAATCTGCAGGAGGATGGAGCAGCCATGGCTACTGCGTCCAACCCCCCCTACCTCCCTCCCTCACAAGCTTCCTCTCTCCTTCCCTCCGTCCCTCTCTCTCTTCCTCCTCCTCGATCAGTTGAAGAAATGGAAGCAGGAAGGAAGGACATCCGTGGCATGTGGGAGTTTGCCTCTGTTTTAGACTTCATCCATGTAAATGCACGCGTCCTTTTTGCACCTTTTCACCGTTATTTATCGTTTTTTAATTGTCTTCATTTTCCTTTTCCTCTCCATGACGTTTTTTGAGCCGGTTCACAACATATCCGCAGATTTAGGTCATGCCAGGAGTGCAGGATTTGAGGGGTTTAGGGGGCAGAATACGATCCGTGTATTGCAATGTCAATAGAAGCAGCTTTCGGCGTTCCATGTATAATATTAGTTCTGAGGTAGTCTATGCATGTTACCGTTCTGCTGACAGTTAGCAACCAAGGTTGCTCAATCTTATCCAATTTATGGCCTTTTGCATATTCTTATATCTCTTTCTCGCAGTGGATGCTTTCGTTCAGCATATTGAATAAATACATTGATATCATTTCAGTAATCGGTAAAGAAGTTTATTGTTTCAAGCAACTTGTGAGATATTAAAAAGATATTTTCTCTTCGAGAGGTCTTTCTTGATACAGCTGGAACATAGTGAAACTAAATAAGTTCAAGAGTTAAAAAGAAAATTGAAAACGGAAGAAGGGGAATGTGCATATCTGTCCTCTCTCCCAGTCTCTCTCCCTCCGTTCCTGTCTCCCGGTCTCTCCCTTCTGAATTCACACCCTCCCCCTGTCTCTAGCCCCCTTGACCTCCTCCCCCCTTCCCTCCCTGTCCCTCTCTCTGCCTGTCGCTCTCCTTCTCCCCCCTCCCTCTTTCCCTCCCCCGGCCTCCCGACCCCCTCTATCTCATCTCGACTCTTATGAAGTTCAATCAATTGTAGAACACCTCGTTTTGTCGAAGAAAAGAGCAATGTAGGTCATTGAACGTTAAATTGATCAGTGTTCGGGTATACCACAACCTAACGAGCGGGTCCCTTTCTCCCTCTACACACTCTCTCTCTCTCTCTCTCTCTCTCTGTCTTTCACCCTAATGCGCACTTTTTTATTCCTCTGCTCTTCTCGTGTCGTAACTTTCTGACCATCACCGTCCCTCTCCTTACGCTGATCCCATCCTACTCCTTCCCCCTCTCCTTCTGTCGTCTCCCCATCTCTCGTTTGTCTTTCACTCTCCCTCTTTTCGTCACTTGCGCCCTTTTCTCTCTTTCCCTCTCTTCTCGTCCACCGGCTCTCACACTCCCGTTCTTTCTCTCCTTGTTTTCCTGTCCGTATTTTTCCTCTTTCCATCTCCCTCCTGCCCATCCTTCTCCTTGCCTCCTGCAGCTTTTTAACGACCATATTTTGAAGATCCCTGTGCACGTCTCAGCAGAGGAGTTGGAAAATGAAATTCTGAAACCGGTGGTGGGTAATTTCCTCAAAGACGTTCACATCACGTTGCTTCGGGTAAGCTCCAACTGGTGAAAACGCTCGTATTTTAATCCTCCCTGCATTTTTTTCTACCCTTCCCCTTCTGCTCGGGTTAGTGTTAACATCACTTCTTCACTCTAAAGAAAATTTAAAGTGGCTCGTTGTTAGTAGTTGAGAACTTACTGGAATAATTTGAATTTCATGTTTTTTCGGCTGCCTAACTAGAGTATCTGCAATAGCGATGCTGCATTTTCCATGCTTTTCACTTTCCCTCTTTTCTTCTTTCCCCCTCTGTATACCTCAACCCTTCCCCCCCTCCCCTCCCTCTGCTGCTCCATCGTTTGTCTATCCCGGTCCTCCCGGTTCCCCTTCCCCCAGCACGTCACTTCGTCCCCTTATCTCTCCCATCTGACCCCACCCCCCTCCGTCCTCTACCCCTCTTCCCCTTCTCACACCGTTTCTCATGATTTAGAGAATAGGTTTAAGTGGCTGTATCATATCCTTCTCTGCTTTCCGGGAAACTGACTTGCTTAATTCCAATTGTGAGAGGAGATTCTTTTCATCTTCCTTCCAAACTAATGCATTTTTGCTGCTGCCTGCAGCAAATCCACCCTCCGAGTCGTCCCCCAGCAGATAGGAATACGTGGGCTACCGCATTGACCAAGAAGCTGAGCAATGCTTGGAACAAAGTGAGGATTGTTCTTTTTCTTTAGAAGTTTAACTCTTAGCTTGATGTTGCTCGCCTTTCATGCGCGAAAGCTATTAGCTCTTGAAGAGGATGCAGGCTTCGCTGACAAGCTTAAATGGGCTGTGGGGTATGAAGCTAGCGGAAGGGGAGTGTCCTCTCCGCTCAGCACAAGGGTAAGTATTTTTGTCCTCCCCTTTCCTTCTCCCATTTCATAGCAACAGCCTAATGCAAGTGACCCTTACTCTCCCTTAGTAAGGGTTATTGAGGTTTTAGGGTTTGATGGTATGCATGTCAAATAGTCCCATACAGTTCAGAATCATAACTGCTGATTTATGCTTCTTGATGGCGCTATGTACTGCAGAGCGGAGGAGTCGGTGTACATGCATTTGAGCCCTGTGGATCGAATTCGTGTATTGAAAGCCCTCTGCGAGTTGCGACTCGATGTAAGTATTTCTAAAGGTTAGGGTTAGGTTTAGGATTAGGGTTAGGGTTAGGGTTAGGGTTAGGGTTAGGGTTAGGGTTAGGGTTAGGGTTAGGGTTAGGGTTAGGGTTAGGGTTAGGGTTAGGGTTAGGGTTAGGGTTAGGGTTAGGGTTAGGGTTAGGGTTGGGGTTGGGGTTAGGGTTAGGGTTAGGGTTAGGGTTAGGGTTAGGGTTAGGGTTAGGGTTAGGGTTAGGGTTAGGGTTAGGGTTAGGGTTAGGGTTAGGGTTAGGGCAAGGGTAGGATTAAAAAGGGTGTGCGCTTATGCTGGCTGCTCTGAACAATTGAAGTTTTATTTGCCGCATTTTTCAAGGCTTTTAGAAACATGGGGACTGTCTGATCGAGCAATCAGACTTGCTTGAGATCTTAGTTTTGAGTGTTTGGGTTATTCTCGTTTTTGGATTGGCCTTTTTGTCAGGTTTTATAATGAATCGTGACATGTAACTGGAATACTTGGTACTGAAGTTGAGAATGTCAGGTTGTGGTCTCACTAATGCGCTAAGCACGTTGTGACTTAACCCATCAACTCACTTAACTCAAAGCCATCTCGGATCTTTCTAACACCATCATCTGAAGAAGTGCTCGCATGTTTCATGCATGTACAATTCTTCTTTCCTTCATTCTTTTCCCATGTGAAGGTAAAGCTTCATATTATAGGGGTGCTGGGTTCAGCAAGAGGACTGCCACAACTTTGTCGACAGCTCGTTGAAAGAAGGGGTTGCTATTGAAGCTTTCCGGCTCGAAGCCTTTGGGAAAGATGCAAGTGGGTCTATTTACTGGTGGGACCCCTGAGCCCCTCCAACATTCTTCCCTACTGTCAACTTACAATAGCTTCCTATATGCAAGAGAAAATAAAAGTTGTGAAGTAAGCGATACGTCTCAAGCTGTTTCACATGTCTCGTTTTGTTAAGGCAAATTGCATTTGAAGTTCTAAGGATCTGAATTTCTCTCTCTAACAGCAAATTGAAAGCTGATTTTTCTCTTTGAACTGAGTGGAGTTTTGCGGTCGATTGCAGGTCTCCAGATGCAGGGGAGTTAGGGCGACGCATGTACAAAGAGACGCCAAATGTTTTGGGAAAGGGAAAGCGAGGGACAGGGAGGAGGGCCAACTCTCCCGTCCCGGGTGTGTGGGAGACAGTGGCTACCAATCTCTCTGAATTTCAGGAGCTGGCAGTGAGTGTTACTCCCTCTAATACTGGTCCTCTCTATCTCTTCTCCTTGCTCTGTCCCTTCCTCCCTCTTCCGTTCGTCTTTGCCCTGCTCTCGCAGAGTGCTCTTCTTTGTGAATGAATGGTGTTGGGAGGGCTATGAGAGCTCTTGTTATGGTCCTTACGAGGGTTCTCCTTACAGATTTTTTGGAATTAAAGTCTTTGTTGAATTCTGTGTTGGTTTTGCTCCTCTTCTTATAAGCATGATTCTGTGACTCTCAGGAGAAGATGATGTCAGCTCGACATAAGGGAGAAGTAAAAATTGGGCGTACAATTAGTGAGACAATCTTGCCAAACCTTGAAGAGTTGGAACGGGTGAGTTTGAACCCCCCATTGTTCTTTTTTTTCCTTCTTCCTGACCTTTTGCTGCTTTCCTGGTTTAAAAAAGAAAAAGTCTGAGGTTTGTAGAAAATTGGATCAATCGAGACACAGACAGTTCTGATGAAGTTTTTGGTTCCATAGTCAGATGATTTAAGAAAAAAAGCCAAGGGGGGACATACCACTTCTTTTGATGTTGGAAAGTAGCAATATTGCCCAAGTAGTGGTTCTACCTTCCTATTCTATTTCGGTTTGTTTATTTTATTTCCCGTGTTTGCAGAGGAAGGAGAAAGTGCTTAAGAAGCAGCAGCGGCAGGCTTTGCAGCTCTATGAGTCGTGGAATGGGCCCGGACTTGCCGCAGGAAGGTCGAGGAGAGAGAGGAAGGTAGTGAACTATACATTTGGTACGTTCTCAATGCCACTGACATGACCAAGAGGAGAGAGGGGTGTTGGGAGGAGGGGACTGGCGAGAAGGTAGAGGAGACAGGAGAGGTCACTGGAGGGGAAGTGGAGACAGGAGAAAGGGGAAGGAAGGAGGGAAGATGGAGAAGAGTTGAGAGAGCAAATGGGAGGACAAGGTGGTACTTGTTACGAGCCTATACGCAAAGTCGATGCTCTAAAAAAACCAATGGAGGCTAGAAACTTAAAAATATGGACTTCCAACACGTCATTAACATGCGCCATTGCTGTGCAGATGATTATGATCGCTCCATCAATGATGCTATTAAAGTTACACGGTATGCTTTACACTATTTTTCATCTTTCCATTCATTTCCCCTTGGTTTCCCATCGCAATCTCCTGCCTCTGCTGCAGCTGAATGTCCATGAGAGAGTTGTGACTTGAGGAATCATTTTTGAAAGGCGAGGGAGAGGGAGAGGGAGAGGGAAAGGAGATGGAGATAGGCTCGGGGAGAGGAGAGGGAACGAGCAGAAAGGAGGAAGGGAGACAGGAAAAGGGAGAGGAGAGGGAGCGGTTACGGGTCGATCAACATTAATAATCTTGCCTTGTGATGTATTTTGCTTCTCAGTTAACAAATTCGTTTTGGTGCATACAGGAAGGGAAGGTCAGCCTTATCAGAGCAAGGTGGTTTTTTTCGGGAGGGCCAATCTGAAGAAGCTCCTGCATCCCACGACGCTGCTTTGTACGAGGGAGGAGAGCGGGGGCAGGGAGGGGAAGGAGGAGAGGGAGGGGAGGGAGTAGGGAGGGGCGTGGGAGGCGAGAGAGGAGAGGGAGAGAGGGAGGAAGGCGGTGATGGTGGGGATGGAGGGCAGGGAGGGGGAGAGCTTTATGATAAACTGGACCAGAATGGGCATGTCGAAGGAACTTTCCCGCAAAATAATGGGGGCGAGTTCGCTGTTTCGGCTACAGCAAATTCTCGAAGGTAGGACTGTTATTCCTGTCTAGGCTCTGTGGATTTTGCGAGCACCCTACCAATTGTACTTTGGGTTCCCAGGGATAGAGTTCATATACCTCTTTTGATTCTCGACTGAAACAGAGTTGAGAAGACACTTCTCTTTCTTTTTCTGCCTATCCACCTAAAAGCAAACGATCTCATCTCCCCTCCCCGCGCCTCTCTTTCTCCCTCTCCCTCGCTCTTTTTCTCTCTCTCTCTTTTTTCTCTCTCTCTCTCTCTCTCTCTCTCTCTCCCTCTCTCTCTCTCTCTCTCTCTCTCTCTCTCTCTCTCTCTCCTCTCTCTCTCTCTCTCTCTCTCTCCTCTCTCTCTCTCTCTCTCTCTCTCTCTCTCTCTCTCTCTCTCTCTCTCTCTCTCTCTCTCTCTCTCTCTCTCTCTCTCTCTCTCTCTCTCTCTCTCTCTCTCTCTCTCTCTCTCTCTCTCTCTCCTCTCTCTCTCTCTCTCTCTCTCTCTCTCTCTCTCTCTCCCTCTCTCTCTCTCCCTTGCGTTCCCCCCTCCTCCCCCCGGCTCTCTCTCTCTGTGGTGTGCGTGCCTGGCTCAATATAGCAGGATAAGCAGGAAGCCTGCACGGTTGGCTCAAAGTGCCACAGCTTCGTCATATGAGGATAGCGAAGAGTCAGCAAGTGATGAAGAGATAGCCGGGGAGGTGGAATACACAGAAGAGTATGAGCAGGCTCGGAGAAATAAGCAGAGGAAACTATCTAAGGAGGAGGATGATGAGGAGTATAGGGGAGAGGAAGAAGAGGAAGATGTGGAGGACGATGGTGATAGAGAAGATAATGATGTGTTTCAGCCCAGCGACGATGATGAATTTGGGCAGAGGTCAAAACTTGCAAAGCGCGGGAGAGGGAATAAAGAGAGAGAGACAGGTGGGGCTGACCAAGGAATGAGGAGGAGCAGTAGGACAGTTAAGAGTCATGTAGACTACCAACAACTGGATGGGGGAGGCGATTTTGTGGGGGAGTTGAGTGATGGTGAAGAGGTGGGAAAGAAGAGAGTGAGAGTGGGACGGAGAAGAGGATCTTTCACTGCTGATATAGCAGGGAGAGGGGAAGCTTCTGGGAACGGCGAGGAGCATGCTGGAGATGCCATGGACGTGAATGGAGGAGAGAGAGAAGCTCAAGGACATGGAATTAGGGAGACACCAAGTAAACCTCGGAGCCATGGTAGGGGAAGATCAGTGAGGCTAAAGGATATTGGGGTGGGTAAGAAGGATGAGGAGAAAGGAGATAATGCAGAGACTGGGAGGGGGAAGGAACCCAATAGCAAGTTTAGAATGGAGGATGAGAGTTCGTGTAGAGAAGGAGATGTGGGATCAGAGGGAGACCCAGGGGGAGGGGAGGATGGTGGCAGAACAGAATTCAGCGAAGATGATGGGGATGATTATTTCAGCCATGGGGGGCAGGTGCGAAGGGAAGAAAAAGAGAGGGGAGAAAGGGGGGAGAGACGAGCTGACGAAAGTTTATCGTGATAGCGGGAATGGGTAACCTTTAAATTCCAATTGGTGAATTTTACGGTTATGGTGGTGTAAGTATCGTGCTATGTGGGAGTAAAGGTAAGACTGTTATGAAGCTCGGAAGGCAACACTTGAAGTTGAGAAGTAGAGGTGTGATTCCTTGTAGCTAGTGGGGAATGAAAGCTTAGTCAGGAGTTGGGGCTTCTTTCATTTGGGCGAAAAAGTTGGCTTAAGGACAAAGTGTTGGTTGAGGTCCTGTTCGGGTGATCGTTCCTACAAATTGCGCCCTCATTCTAAGGGGGGGTGATTCCCATTTTGTGTTCCTCAGCAAAGTGCTGCCTGTTGAGAATAAATGGTCCTTCTCTAAGGAGAGGTGGGGGCTACCCTGTCAGGTATTTAAGATGCAGGTTATGCCTTCTCTATCTACCCTTCCGAAACCCAATCACAACCAACCGCCCCCTCCCCTCTTCTCCCCTCCCCTTCCAGAATGGGGCCTCAGGCCTAAAATAGTTTGGTATGGATTTCCTTTTGTGAAGCAAATGACATTTGTTTCGCTCCCACTAATTTAGTTCGTCACATGGCTACTGGTATCGAATTTTTTGATGCATGAAACTTTTCAAGTTGGAAACCTCTTATTAGCATAGGAATGAACTTTTAAATTTGAAGAGTAGCACGACTCCGTTTCAGCTTGCATAGAACTAGCATGGCACCGACCTCATATGTGCCTCCAATACACAGCTTCGAGAAACCATGCAGCCAACCATGCTTCCTCTGCAAGTCAGAAATACAAAGTACAGGGTTCAAGAGGGGAGACCTCCACACTACGGTGAATATATTAGCCATACCTCTCCCTCCTACCACTCCCCCTTTGTCCCTCCTCCCATCTACCTCTCTCACCCCCCCTCCCCCCCCCCCTCTCTCTCTTCCCAACTTTCTAACTTTCTCTCACTTTTATCTCCGAGTCATAAACAGTCACGTAGTCATCCCAGTACTCTACAGGCACAACCGCACCAACAAATGTTTTCCCCTCGTCCTTCGCCTCTCGCCTCTCCCTCCTACAGACCCCCCTCCTCTAATTTCCAACCTCCCCAAAAAAAAGAAACGACCATAATCCCGTGCTCTACAACTGACTCTCTCCCTCTCCCTCCTACACACAACAACCCTAATATTGCCTTTGTACATCACCTCCCGTGACAAGCTGCCACACAGAGGCCGCCTCACAGACTCTCCCCCCTCACGTCTCGCAGCAGAATGAGTGGCGCAGTCTCCGGCTGGAGCAGCCAATGGGACACGGCGGATCCAAATGCTATGATCCGTCCCTCGTTTTGTTTTGACACATGGAACGGGGAGTTGATCTCAGCCAAATGTGAGTCCACTTCCCTCTTCACAACACTGTCGCCTGCGACTTTGCTGTGTCGCCCCCATCCAGTCAAAATACTGCTCACCCACAACACAGAGAGAGAGAAAGGAGAGAGAGAGAGTGTGAGAGAGAGAGATGTTCATTACATCACTTCCATGTGCTCCTTCCCCACCTTTTATCTCCCTCCCCTCTCTCTCTCCACCACACCTGAGAGTCTGAGGTTCCAAACATTCCAAAAATTAATACAAATTTATATAGTAGATTGTTTCACCTGAGTAAACGCGGCAATTCTCGACCTTCCACAGCCGCTGCTCGGAGGTCGAGCAACCACAAGTGAAGCATAGTGAGAGCAGCTCCCACAGACATGAGGTGGAGATCAACAGTGGAACCCTCCGTCTCTGAATTCCAGACCGCTTTTTCATAAACTTGTCGTCTTCGGGCAGCCTGAAGAACTCGTAAGCATTCAGCTCTCTGTGAAAAACAACATATAAATGCACAGGCAATGAGTCAAACCAAAGTGGAAAAAAACCACAACCAATGAAAACTTCAGCTATCCATGAAAAGTTATGGCACGAATATCAGGGCTGTTTGATTCCCCAGTATACCCAAAAATACTTTTAAGTACCAAAACACTCAGAACACCTCAAACATGCATACTCTTGACATGCCCAAAACACCAAAAAGACCTATGACCCAAAATCATCAGTCATAAGAACTTTACCACCAATACTCCTCACCCCTCACCCCTCACCCCTTCCGCCACTCCTTCCCTCCTCTCCCTCCCACCTCTCCCTCCCACCTCTCCCTCCCACCTCTCCCTCTCACCTCTCCCTCCCACCTCTCCCTCCCACCTCTCCCTCCCCCCTCTCCTCACCTGTCCAAAGCGCCATAGCAGGTCTGCTAGTGCATTGTAAAACGCAGCGCGAGTTGCTCCGTCACAGCGTGCCACCGCCGCCTCCGCTTCGGCCCATGCCGCCGCTCCCTCTCTCTCTCCCAATAGGAGGCCTCGAGCAGCTCCGTACACCACTCCGTCTGCCGCTCTCACCTCCTCCAGGAGAGCGGCTGCGGCCTCAGGAGTGGGAAGGCGGCTAGAGGAAGGGAGAGGGAGGGAGAGAGAGAGAGGGAGGAGGGACCGGGAAGGCGGAGGGGGCATATGAAGGGGGGGAGGGGTGGAGAAGGAGAGATGGGGAGAGGGAGATGGTGAAGGGAGCAAGGGGAAAGAGGAGAAGAGGGGAGGGGAGAGACACACACAGACGAAGCATGTGGAAATTTAGAGTTCGTATAGGAAACGAGAGCGCAAGTACGTGCAGGGGTTCTCCAGACGACAACGTGATAAAGCACATCAACGTTCGAACAATTATCCAATTCGACAACCCTACTCAGAGCTCCCTTTCTCTCTCTGTCCTGCTCTCCCTCTCTGTATTTCCCAATTCAACTCACCTGCAAGCACTCAAAATGGCTGAAAAAGTAACCACATTGGGCTTCACCCCTGCCTCTTGCATCTCCCGGAATATGCGACGAGCTGAAGTGGCATCCCCTCTCTTCCCATTCGCATCTATGAGAGCACTAAAAGTAAACGAATCGGGGGCCTGCCCCGCAGCTTTCATCTGTTGAAGCATCGTCAGGGCTTCATCCGCACGCCCTTCCTTTCCGAAAGCGTCGATAACGCAATTGTAAGTAACGGCATTTGGGGAAATTCCAATGACTTGCATCATCTCCATAGTGCTCACGGCACTCTCCACCTGCGAGGGTGGGGAGGTGGGGAGGGAGGGAGGGAGGGAGGGAGGGCGGGTGGGTGAGTGAGTGGGAAGGGGGGAGGGGAGAGGGTGGAGGAAAGCGGGAAAAAAGGGGAGGGCGAGAGGGGGACAGGGAGGGAAGGAGAGAGTTCCGGTGGGGGAGAGGGAGTGTGGGTTGGAGGAGGGAGCGGGGGAGGGATGAAGGGACAGTGAAGAAAGTAGAAGAGGAGGGAATAAGTACATGAACAGTTGAAGAGGGAGAGGGAGTGGGGGAGGAAACACAAAAAACTGCCGACCATCTAAAGGAGCCACAAAATAAGTACCCAAGGAAAACTAGATTTCCAACGGAAGGCACTGAACCTCTTATGGGTGTCTCCTTACCTGCCCTCTCCTCCCGTATGCGTCGATGAGACTGTTATATGTCACAATATTTGGTTGAATTCCCGCGTTCGTCATCTCAGTTAGGAGAGCATTGGCCTCTTCCACAAGACCATGCTTTCCATGCACGTCAATCAGTAAGCTGTAAAGAACCACATCCGGCTGCAGGGCACATAGAAACAACACACATGTCAGTTCAGTTCAATTCAATTCAGTGGTTTAACAATACAGCTCACAGTTCACATAGAAACAGTTCAACTCAATGAAACAATTGAACCGAAGCACCGTTTTCACTTCCACCAACATGCCCTGACGGGCCACATCAGCGACATCCGACCAATACGAGAGAGCCACGTCAGCAGCGAAAGCATCCAATCCAAACGCGCCACGTCAGGACCCACCTGAAGGCCCGCTTTCTTGAAGTCGTGGAAGAACTTCATCGCTTCTGCATGGAGCCCTGCTTTAGCGTATGCTCCAATCAGAGCACTCCACGTCAGCACGTTTGGCTTCATTCCTGTCATTCTCATTTCGTCAAAAAGTCGAGAAGCTTCTCGGATTCTTCCGGCCCGGCCCATCATATCAATCAAGGCGTTGTACGACACCTGGTTAACAGGCACAAATTTCCAAAACAAAAAGAAAAAAATCAAAAATTAAAAAATCTATACTGTGTGGGAGAGTTCATACAATCTAGGAAAACAAAATTTCTGTATCTATTTATTGAATTATCAAGATTCAGAGCTCCTTGGAAGGTTCAAGTTTTCATGATCTCAGAATGGTTCCGATCACAGCTTTTAAGCTAAAGAGGTTTCCGAGTTACAAGGATATTAGCGTATTGGGGACTTTTGGATCGAAAGGCTTCCAGTTTTTCAGTGCTTTAGAAAATTTGAGTTTTAGGGTGTCATAGATTTCTAGACTGTGATGTTTTTTTTTCGGGTTTTTTTTTTGTACATACCACATCGGTCCGCCAGCCCGCCCCCTCCATCTCCTCCCGAATGGCTAAAGCTTCATCGATCTTCCCCACTTTGCCGTACATATCCAGCAGCGTGTTGAACATCACTCTGCATTTCCAACATCACCGTACACTCACTACATCATTACTATCGCCAACATCATCATCATCATCATCATCAGCATCATCCAGCCGTCCACAAACGTAATTAAAAATGTTTACATATTATACGATCAGATGTTCCAGCATGTACTACACTGAAACGCCCTGATTCATTTTTACCTCCCCATTTCTCTAAAATTAAGGAATGTTTATTTGTCTGTTTACTTCAAGAAGGGAATAAGATATACATCTATACCTGTCTGGTCGGATTCCCGCAGACCTCATTAGGTGGTACATATTGAGAGCTTCTGAAACTCTTCCTGCCTTTCCAAACCCGTCAAGCATTGTACTGTACGTCACCTGCAAGCCCACAGTACAAAGTTCTGATCTCACCCTTCAAACTACAATCAACCGTTCTATTCCTGCTTCAGAAAATCTTCTTTTTTGTCTTTAAGAAGAAGGGAAAGAAGTTGAAATTTTTTTATGTTCCCTTTGCTTACCACATTAGCTTCAATCCCTGCTTTCCTCATGCCTTCCACTGCCTGAGCTGCAAGGTTCATCTGTCCCGCTTTACATAGAGCATCAATGAGGGTGTTATATGTGAAAATGTCGCGCTCAATTCCGTTCCGTTCCATGTCGTCAAACACTTGCTGGGCCTCCTGCCATTGGCCGGCACGACTGCATACCGCCATGAGCGAGTTGTATGTTATCTGCGTCAACATAAGCATCAAAAGTGATGTTAAACATGCTTGACATCTTATTTTCATTCATTGCTTTTTTTTGTTGATGGGCAGGTTTCACAAAACGGAATGCGAGAGGAGAGAGTGGAAGGTTGCGGAGAACAAGGGGGAACAGAAAGGGGGCAATGAGAGCGGAGAGGGAGAGGCGAGGGGAAAGAGGCGACGAGGGGGGGGGGGGAAGGAGGAGGGAGGAAGGAGGGAGGAAGGAGGGAGGAAGAGGGAGGAAGGAGGGAGGAAGGAGGGAGGAAGGAGGGAGGAAGGAGGAGGAAGGAGGAGGAAGGAGGGAGGAAGGAGGGAGAAGGGAGGAGGTGGGCAAGGAGAGAAAAGGAGGAGGGTGCAGGAAAGGAAGAGAGGCCAAAAAAGAAAGGAGAGAGAGAGAGAGAGAAAGAGAGAGAGAGAAAGAGAGAGAGAGAGAGAGAGAGAGAGAGAGAGAGAGAGAGAGAGAGAGAGAGAGAGAGAGAGAGAGAGAGAGAGAGAGAGAGAGAGAGAGAGAGAGAGAGAGAGAGAGAGAGAGAGAGAGAGAGAGAGAGAGAGAGAGAGAGAGAGAGAGAGAGAGAGAGAGAGAGAGAGAGAGAGAGAGAGAGAGAGAGAGAGAGAGAGAGAGAGAGAGAGAGAGAGAGAGAGAGAGAGGGAGAGAGAGAGAGAGAGAGAGAGAGAGAGAGAGAGAGAGAGAGAGAGAGAGAGAGAGAGAGAGGAGAGAGAGAGAGAGAGAGAGAGAGAGAGAGAGAGAGAGAGAGAGAGAGAGAGAGAGAGAGAGAGAGAGAGAGAGAGAGAGAGAGAGAGAGAGAGAGAGAGAGAGAGAGAGAGAGAGAGAGAGAGAGAGAGAGAGAGAGAGAGAGAGAGAGAGAGAGAGAGAGAGAGAGAGAGAGAGAGAGAGAGAGAGAGAGAGAGAGAGAGAGGGAGAGAGAGAGAGAGAGAGAGAGAGAGAGAGAGAGAGAGAGAGAGAGAGAGAGAGAGAGAGAGAGAGAGAGAGAGAGAGAGAGAGAGAGAGAGAGAGAGAGAGAGAGAGAGAGAGAGAGAGAGAGAGAGAGAGAGAGAGAGAGAGAGAGAGAGAGAGAGAGAGAGAGAGAGAGAGAGAGAGAGAGAGAGAGAGAGAGAGAGAGAGGAGAGAGAGAGAGAGAGAGAGAGAGAGAGAGAGAGAGAGAGAGAGAGAGAGAGAGAGAGAGAGAGAGAGAGAGAGAGAGAGAGAGAGAGAGAGAGAGAGAGAGAGAGAGAGAGAGAGAGAGAGAGAGAGAGAGAGAGAGAGAGAGAGAGAGAGAGAGAGAGAGAGAGAGAGAGAGGAGAGAGAGAGAGAGAGAGAGAGAGAGAGAGAGAGAGAGAGAGAGAGAGAGAGAGAGAGAGAGAGAGAGAGAGAGGCCTTACCCTATCCGGCTTGAGTCCCTCCTCCTGCAGCTCGAGGAAGAGCTGCCGCGCGCGTGGGAGCTCATGGCCTCCCTTCCCGCACGCGTCGATGACAGTGTTGTAGGTGATGAGAGTTGGACGGCATCCCTCCTCCCTCATCTGCCGGAACAGCGACAATGCCTCCGCACACCTCCCACTGCGACCTGCCCCCCTCCTCACCATACAGAACCTTAGAGCCCCATCTCCCTCTCTCTCTATCTCTCTCTCTCTCTCTCCCTCTCTCTCCCTCTCTCTTTCTCCTCCTCACTCCCCTTCTCTCTCTCTTAATGCACTTCATTCTGCTCTCTCCCACATCTCTCTTCATTGCGTTCTGACTCCATATCTGTATTGCCCGCCCCCTAATTCATGGTTCATCGTCCATTCCGGTCCTGCCTTGCCGAGCAATTCAACGACGTCACTAGCTCCCTCTCCTAAAGAAGGAGCTCACTAGCTCCTTCTCCTTCTCCTGCCTCCCACTTTCTCTCCTTCACAGCATTCACATCTCTCTCCCTCCCACTTTCTTGTGATATCCCTGTCGCTTTTTATTTTCTCGGTCCCTCTCCTCCCCGTCCCTATCTCCCTCTCTCCCCTTCCCCCCATCACCCATTTCTGCCAATTTCCTGCTCTAATCATAAAAAATACAATTCTAGAACCCTCCCCTCAAGTATATTTCAAAACCCTAGACATTCTACTTTTTGCATACCATGAGCGCTCAAGAGGGCCGAATATGCAAAAACATTGCTCCCCATTCCATTCCGGCGAGCTATTTCAAAAACTTCTCGGGCAGCTTCAACTCTGCCATGACGGCCCAAAATTGATATAACTGAAGACGCTAGTTTTCCCCATTCCGATGCCCCTTTAACTTCAGAAGCATTCATCATCTGCAGAAACAAAGCGAAAAAATGGGCGATCAGTTCAGAAAGCGAGTGGCTGCAACAGTATAAGTCAAGTGTGAAGACTTTTTGAAGAAGACAAAGTGCATAAAGCAGCAAGAGGAGCGAAATTGGTGTTAAGGTGGGAGAGTAGGGGTGAGATGGTGGGGAGAGAGGGGTAAAAAAAGGCGAGAGCAGTTGGAGGGAGAAAAGAGCAGGGAACGCAGAAATAAAGCAAGAGAAAGTCACTAAACAGAAATCTGGGAAAAGCATAAGAGTTAGGAAGACTGCAAGGGCAGGAGAGGGAGAAAGAGAGAGAGGAGAGAGAGGAGAGAGAGGCGAGAGGGAGACTCCCCCACCTCATGCCTGACAGCCAGTCGCTTGAAGCAGAGAAGAGTCTTCTCCCACTCCCCCTTGTTCCCCAACTCTCGCAGCACATAAGATATGTCCTCCACTCCTTCCAGCTGCCCCACCCACCCATCCAGGCATGCCTGCAGGGCGCTCTCTCCCACTCCCGACGAGGGAGGAGGGAGAGAGAGAAGGTCTGCGGCAGCCATGTCCGACTGAGCGCTATGCTTTCCCGAGTTGGGGCGCTGCCTTCCATGGTGGAACTTAGACACCGTGCGAGTCGACCGCTTGCGACCAAAATCGGCATTAATGCTCGTGCCTCCAGCTGAGAGAGTGCGCGAGGGGGTAAGAGAGACAGGGAGGGGGGAGGGGAAGAGGGAGAGGGCGGGAGAGAGAGAGAGGGAGAGAGGGAGGAGGAAGAAGGGGGAGAGAGGTCGGATAGAGAGAGAGGGAGACGGGGAGGAGGGGGAGACGGGAGAGACAGGCGGGGATGGGAAAGGGAAGGGGAGAGACGGGAGAGGAGGGAAGAAAGGGAGAGATGGGGAGAAGAGAAGGAAAGAGAGGGGAAGAGGGGGAAAAGGAGGTTTGTAAGCATTCAGAAAACGGGGTATTGCACATGTGAAGTTTCGGTTTTAAAAAGTGGGAAGAGAAGGAGGAGGAGGGAGGGGGGGGGGGGGGGGGGG
>CM074813.1:2876012-2907748 GCA_037447605.1 Zygnema circumcarinatum | reverse complement strand
GCAGGAAGAAGTGGGGTAAGGGACAACCCAGCACTGCTCACCTGAAGCTGCAAAGTAGCTTCCTGGAGCATGCTGCTCATTTCCAGGATGTGCCGAATGAGGCGAATTCTGTGTGAAATTTTGAAAGTTTGAGCTCTCAAAAGTACTACGATGTCCGCCCCGAATCGAATTTCCTTGCTGCCCTGCCCACTGCTTCCTTCCCAACCCGACTCCTTCTCCTCTCTGAACCTCGGGAGGCCCCTGAACTCCTGGAAACCCTAACGGCGGTCTATGCACTAAAGTGGGAGGGGGGGGTTGCCCTGCATACTGCATACTGGAGAGTCCCACAAGCCCTACCGCCCTCGCAGGGGCTTTTCCCTGGACTCCGGCGCCCTGAACCCTAGCACCTCCCACTGCTAAGCTTCCTCTACTGTTGGCTTTTCCCTCAACCCTAGGCCCCAAAAACCCGTGACTATTATCTCGACTCCGAAATGTGGGCCTAGGGGTAGAGCTTCCTGCCATGGCTAAACTGAGGCGTTCCATGCCCAACTGCATACTACCACGTGGCGGCGAGACAGAGGCTCGAGGGAGAGAGGGGGGTATGGCGTGTTCAGTTCCGTTTCCGTCACCAACGACAGCTCCATGGCCGCTGTTAAATGCGTCCGGTCGCCCTGAAAAACTTTTCGAACTGTGACCGGAATATGCAGAGCTGCCGGCAGCATTTTTAGGGTTAGAGTTTTCTAAGTTTTGCGAGTTATTGAAACTTTTCGGAGTCTTCGACACCTGCTGAGAGACATTTCCACTCCGAATCGCTCTTGCATTTAATCCGTGAGTTCCGGAGGGTCCGGAGGGAGTGGAAATTGCCGACTGGATGGTAATACCAACATCAGGAGGAAGGAAGAGTCCGCTCGACATCTGTCGCTCGTCGTGTTTCTTAGCCCCGCTACCAGTTTTAAATTTCTGAAATTTTTCAACAAGCCCAGCAGCCTTAGAAAGGCTGCCAAGGGCCCTCAGACCCTCACCCAACACCTGTAGAAAATCCGGAGATCGCCAGATTGCCTCACTTCCAAGTTTAAGGTTTGGCTGTTGTTGAGGGAAGAGCCCTTGAGAGGGGCCTTTGGTTGGAGGATCCAGCGTGGTAAGTTTAGTGGAGAGAGGGTGGGGAACTTATATAGTGAGAGACTCACATCCCACGTAGAGAGAAGGGGGGTAGTGACGCTGCGTGTAACAAACAAGAAAGAGAAATGAGCATGAAATAGAGGTGGGGAGGGGAGGAGAGAGAGGGGAACAGATAGGAAACGGAGAGGGAGGAAGTGAAGGAACCTTCCGAGACGCAGGGAGTGCAAGGAGAGAGCAAACGGACATTTGAGGAGAGGAAAATTTAAAAAGGAAGTGAGAGGAAGAGGTAGAGAGAGAGGGGGGAAAGTGGAGAAGAGAGATAGTGGAGAGAGGTGAAGAGGGAGGACAAAGAACGAAGCGGGAGGGAAAGGGTGGAAGTTGTGAAGTTGACAGTTTCCGCGAGAGAAAGAAAGGAAGAGGGGGGAGGGAGGGAGTGGGCACCACTGTTACAGGCATCTGGGAATCCAGAAAAAAGCAAACCAGCATTGTTCATTTGGGAGAGACTGGAACTCACATTCTACCGTGGCTTCCCTGGCGATGCGGAGGAGGCTTGACCTGTTCACCGCTCACTTGAACAAGTGCCCACGGTATACCTCAGAGCGCGCGCGCGCGAGAGAGAGAGAGAGAAATGGAAAGAGAGAGAGAGAGAAGTAGAGCGAGAGAGAGAGCGAGAGAACGAAGTAGAGAGAGAGAGAGAGAGTAGAGCGAGAGAGAGAGGAAGAGAGAGAGAGTGAGTAGAGAGAGAGCGAGAGGGAGAGATTGGGGCTGAGGGGACAAGGTTAGGGTTTGCAAGGTATGCGTCCTCAGATTGAGGACCCGCCGTACACAGGCTTGGCGTGTTAACCCCCTTCCTGCACGCGGCAATCCATTGAGGGCACCACTCACTACAAGAGCCAATTACCGGATGTCACGTGTGACTTTTTACACGTGACGATCTCTGAATGGATCACACTTTTCATTAGCAGTTCAAAATCAATACCGTTTAAATTTCGTACCAGCCGTGCAATTCTGAAAAGAGTACCGTTGTAGTGTTCTTCGTACATTTTTGTCCGCACATGGCGCGAGCCTTCGTGGAGCCTTCCAGGAGCCGTGCCCTTTGCGCCACGGAAAAATCTGCGGTGTATCGCACGTGTCGTGGACGCATCTTGGCCGCCCATGTTTCCACGTCACCTTCATGGTCGCTACTTGTCCGTCCGATTTGAGATCGAAGTTGTCGGATCGGACGGTCCAGGTTTCCATACGGACTGCGAAACAAACTGCGGAGCCGTTTCTATGGGTGGGTGTCCATCAGCGTTTTTTCGCCGACGTGGAGGTACAGGCGTAGTTTTGGAGGATGATGTGGCGCCGTCGTGGCGCCGACTAGGACCGACGTGGAGGTTCAGGCGTAGTTCCCCAAAACATACCCCCTGAAGTGAGTTTTGGGGAACTACGCCTGAGGGTGGGTTTCCATCAGCCCGTTTCGTAACGAGCTCGTTACGGTCCACGTAGGATGCCGTTTTCAGATGGAACGACGAGTTCCATCAGAACGCCGTTGGCCAGCGTGGCAGTCGCACGCTTGCGGATCTTTGATAGCCACGTGGCGGCACGCGAATGGTCGTAATGGCGTTACACCACCTCCGGAGCAGCATCCTGTGGAACGGTGCCTCGTTACCACGTGGCAGCCACGTCGGCGCCACGTTGGCGGAAACGGCCTCATGGAACCCATGGGTCGTCCTCCATTACGACGCCACGTCGGAATAACGGGCTGATGGAACCCCACCCTGAGTTTTCCAATCGTGCGCCGCCGCGTGGCGTTGAAGATCCGTTCGAGATGCCACGGGGGTACGGCGGCCACGCTGGCGCACAGCCGCCAACGCGCGGTGACCGTAGGTCGGGGTGGCGGCACGCGACTGCCTGCCTGCCTGAACCCTAACCCTAACCCTAATCGCACGTACGGTAACCGCGGTGGGCCACGGTGGACGAGTAAGTGTGTCCACGTGGCGTCCGCTGATTGGCTCGCGCGACCTCTGATGGAACCCGCAATTCTCCCTTCATGACTCTAATCCGATGTGGCGGTACAGGCAAACGCTGATGGACACCCACCCTATATGATAACGTCGGCCTGTCCTAGCGAGAAAAAACTTTGTCAAGAAATAACCAATGGTAAGCCGCCACGTGTACACAATTACACGTGGCGTGTATCATTCGACAATGGCCCGGCAAGTGGGCGGCAGGGGGAGGTGCCGGCGACGCAAAGCAACCGTGAGTACAAGTCCGTACTATACGGCACATAGATATAATTTTCGTACAGTTATTTGCCACAGTTCTTTTTAACAGAGAAACGGAGATTTCCCAGTAGAACAGTGACTGCCAGCTACATAGAGCTTCTCGCAGTAAGCGTGCGACGGTGGCAAAATGCTATGGACCATGCCTTGACAAAGTCATAATACATGACATTGCTTTATAATTATAACCTTGATAAAGTCACAGCCTATGCTGTATATAGTACCACCCCTGAAATCAGAGGTGCAGCCCTAATCCTTGCCCTAATTTTCTGCCCAGCTTTAATCCTACTGACTGAAAGCAGCCCAAACCCAAAGAATTGACTGTTCTCTGTATTGATCGGAGGCATATTCCTGCCTTATCTTTCACCCTAATGCTGCCTCTTATCTTACTCGTATCCTTAGTGCCGTCAGTCGCCATAGTTTTGGTCGCAGCCGTATCCGCAGCCATACCGAATGTGAACGATCTGCTGTGCCCTGATTCTGATGCAAGGCCATGTCCTGCTTCCGAAGATGCTTCCAGCGGCTATGATTCTACCTCGCCACTAATATGCTGTGACTGTAGATTCAGCCCAAACCCTGATTCTGACTCCAAGTCCGTATAGCTCTGAAATTTTCATGTTTTCTGACCCACATTCGACTGCAGTTTTATCCTGATTCTATCCATAACCACTAATTTTAGAAACCGTTAAAGGTCTACTCGAGAAATTTACACCAACACAATGATTTTGTAGAATCTGCAGCTCTAGGACTTGCTTCTAAAAGTGACTGACCCAACCCTAATTCTAACTGACATCTTTCCTAACCATAGTCTCTACCTTGATCCTAACGCTAACTCAAAGTCTCACTCTCACGCCAACCCTTCCTAAGAGTTTCTTAAAGATGATTATTTTTGACATCGACAACCGCATGGTGAAGGATACTCTACTGGCACGTTTTCGCGGGTACCATTTTTAAACCCTAAATTCGTGCATACTTCCTCGAGTCAACGTCGCAAGCTCTACAATTGGCACGTTTCTGACTATGTTCTTTTTTTTTTTTTTCGGTTCCTTCGCTCCGCACTCTCTCACACTTACACACATTCATGTGCTTTCCTTAGGGCGGACAAGTCAGCGGAGTTGGATGTTCAACTCGTGGAATTCGATGATGTGCGATATCGTATTCAAGTGGGTCTCGTCCCCCCCCTCTCCCTCTCAATCTACCCCTCTCTCATTCCCCCCTTTACTCTCCACCGTTTATCCACACCCGCTTACAACTTTCTCGCCTTCCTTGCTCTCCATCCTCCATGTCTGCACGTTCTATCTTCTCTTCTCCTCTGAACTTCATGGTTCACCTCTTTCCTTCTCTTCATACTTGCTCTCGCTTACCTTCCCGTTCTGTCCGAGTCCCAACCTTCATATCTGTCTTACTGTTCTACCTTTTCTCACTTTCATCTTTATCTCACATCCTTCTCCTTTTCCCTGTCTTTATTTTTCCCTCTAGTAGTATATGTGTCACTCGAGTATGTATTTATTGGCTTATATCGGAGGACTGAAATTGGAGTGTTTTTATTGTTGGCTTTGAGGAATGGAATTGAATAAGCTTGAGGGAAGGCCCCCTTCCATCCCCGAACAAACAGTTTTCTGGCCTCCCTCCCTCCCTCCCTCCCTCCCTCCCTCCCTCCCTCCCTCCCTCCCTCCCTCAATCTGTGCAGGCTGCTGCCAGCGATACATCTCGAGTATTCATCTCTATGGTCCTCCCGCAAGCTCCGCCAGAAGTGGTAACGAATGGGGAGCTGCCACTTGGCGCCATCGAGGCCGTTCACAACACGTATGGAGCGGCTGTTCAAGTTGTGAATCCTCCGGAAAGCGGCTACCATTTGACCTTGGCGATTGAACTAGAAAAAATTTCTCCTGTGGAAGGTTAACTTCAAGATCCAACCATAAGCTCTTTGTGGAAATTTGGACATCTTGCAGGTAGCAGTTTCGTATGTTTGATATCTCTTAAGGAATTTTTCGAAGTTTTTGGGTTAGAAGCGAAAGCGAAACTTCGATTTTTAGGGTTTTATGGCCCTTACTGTGTTTTTTTCATTGTATTTTGCTGCAGAGGTGCAGGTGGCTCTGGCTGCAAAACTTTCCTCTCTGAGGTCTGTTGTGCTGGGTGCTCCCCTCCGTGAAATTTTGAGAGAACTTGCAAAAGGAAGGATGTCGGATGATGCGGACGCACTCACTGCAGTGACGCACCGTCCACAGGAGTCATACTTTGTCATTCCGCAGGTGAAGTACAGGAGGGGAGAAGGGATGAGTTTGCATGGTTGTTAGGTTTGGTGGTAAAGGAGTTATTTGTGGAAATGTGGAGAAGCAAGGAGGACAAAGGATTCAAATAGGAGTGTATGCGTGTGCAGTCAATGCATTGAAAGGCATTGTGAGTTGTACATGTGATGCAGGCTGAAAAGGTGACAGTGGTATACCCCATGCGTTTCAAGGACCCAAATGTTGCAGTGCTGGCGACATCATTCTTGCAGGTTTGTCGCCAGCATACTGTACAATGCACACTTTCCACCAAGTACCATAGTAAGGACCTGGACTCTTATGTGTGTGGGAGAGGGAAAGAGTGAGTGAGAAAGAGGAAGGACAGGGTGATTCCTTTTGGAGAGAAGATAGGAGAGGCAAGTAGGGAAAGGGAGCTGAGAAGAAAGAACCCATTTTAGAATAAGGGCAATGAATGGAGAGGAAACAGGGGATGAAGCTGTGGGAAATTGTAGGATTGGGAGGAAGGGAGAGATTTGGAAGGTAGGGAAAAGCGCGAGCGAATGTGGACCATAAGGGAGAGCCACAGGGACGGATTGAGAGTGAGAGGAAAAAGTGGCTGAGTGAAGAAACTGAAACAAAGAGACAAAGTGCGAAAGGGGGGGGGGCGGGGGGAGAGCGAGAGAGCAGAGAGAGAATGAGAGAGAGATTGATAGGAAGGATTACCTCGTTTCTACAAGCTTTTTTTTGTTTTTTTTTTTTTGGGAGGAAGCAGGAATTCATGGAAGCAAGGCGAGCAGGAATTCTCAGTGCAGCTCCTCCTTGTTCATACTCAGCTACTCCTCCTTTGGAACTAAAAGGAGCACCTGCACACGCCCTTGATGCTAACGCCGGCTTTGTGTCCTTTGGTAATATTCTCGTTTGCAACTTTGATAGTTTATCGCAGTTTTTGTTGGGAGTTTTTGGCTTTCCAACGTTTTTTTGTTCTTGCAAGTTCGTGCTTTTCAAGTGTTTAGTTTTCGTGTATTTCATCGTTCAAGGTAGGTTTTTTCTAACCGGAGCTTGAATGTTATCCTGTAATGTTCTTTCTGTTCTAGTAACAGTTTTAGTCAAATTTCCAGTCAAACTTTACTGAGGTTTTCGTCAAGCACTTTGAAGTTTTTCATTTTGGGGGTTTTGGATCACAGTTGTCTTTCCACGGCATGTGGAGGGGCCCCGGCTGGAAAAGGTCGCTTGGATTTTATCGACATTTTATGCATACGTGAGCTACCACATTAAGGTGAGATCCGTTAGATGTACCTCGATTGTACCCACATTCGGGAAACCTTATTTTCTTGGAGTGAGCATTCTGGAGTTGCTTAGTTTATGTTTGTGTGCTTTTACGGAGGCAAGGGGGACAGGGTGGACTTCTGTCAAACTTCCCCGCCTCCCATTCCCCCCGCCCCTTTTTTTAAGAAAAAGAATTGTGGCTCATTCACTTCTCCTTCCACTAACGCTTCTCTATCCTCGTTACTGCTCTCTCTCTCTCTCGCTCTCTCTCTCTCGCTCTATCTCTCTCTCTCTCTCTCTCTCTCTCTCTCTCTCTTTTTAGCGCACTAGCGTACAGGTTTGGACAGGGCTCTCAATGCACTGTCTCACCCCTCTCTCCTTTCCCTCCTTCACTGGGTGTGACAGTGCTCGAAGGCCTTCATGCACACTCGAATGAGGCGGCGTGTAGATTCTCTCATTCAGGTGTCTCCCCCTTCCCCCCCTCCTCCCTCTCCCTCCCCATCCCTCTCTCTCTCTCTCTTCCTCTTCTTACCCCTCCCTTCTCTCATGGATCACCTTCTCTCCATATACTCTCTTCGCCTATCTTAAAACTCTTCCCTCTCCCTCTATCTCTTTTCGTTGCTCTCCTGTTTCCCAATCTCTCTCTCTCTGGCGGACTTGCCAAAACATGGTCTTGTCTGTATCTGTCTTCTTCCTTTTTATACATGTTCATAATTCAAGCTTACAGAGCTTCAAAGTGATCAGCTTTTTGTTCAATTTTTTTTTTTTGCCTGTCAGGTGCTAAATAGGGCCAAGCCGGATGGTGAGAGGGAGAAGAAGAATATTCACGGCCGATCATTTAAGCGACCGACCATGTCCCCGGTGCCAACTAAGATTAGTGAACCAGAGTAAGGGAGGGAGGTAGAGAAGTAGGACTGAGAGATAGAGGGGGAGACGAAAGGAGAGAGGGAAGGGGTGGGGGGGGGGGAAAGAAGAGGGAATGTCACAAGAACATAAGGATTGGAGGAGACGAGAGTGAGATATGTGTCTGGTCTCATCATTTGTCGACATAAGACGATGATGAAATGTATTTTAGGAGCTTCATATTCGAAAAGGGCGTCTCCTAGAGGTTCGAGGTTGGAGGTTTAGGGTTAAGGAGCTAGAATTAGGCTTTTTGAAGTTGGAGCTCAATGGAAGGAAAATTATCTTACTGAGTACTGACTCCATTGTACCAAGAGTTTGTGGGTTAATCGAGTTTCTAATACTCGAAACATTTGCAGTTCTAGCCTCAACAATTTTTTGGGTGCTTTGAGTCCCAATTTCCATGGTTAATGCTATGAACTCTCTCTTCTTTTCTGGTCTCCCTCCCCCCTCCCTCCCCTCTCCATTCCTCCCCTCTTCCCCCCCTCCCCCCTCTTCCCCTTCTCCTACCTCCTTACCTCTCTACGTACCTCTCGACCTACCTCTCCCTCTCCCTCCCTTCTTCCCCCTCCCTCTCCCTTGTAGGGTTCTGAAGGCCTCTCCTCAGCTGCTATCTAGAGATCCTAGGTTCTGCACATTGCGTTAAAATGTCAATCAAAAGCATTAGCACTCCACCATATATCCTTTGGGGCATTCAAGGTTGAGGTTGAGAGCTTCAGGTTTAAATTTTGGGGTTCGAAGGTTTGTACAGGCCTGCCATTGAAGGTTAACAATTAAACTCACCTTTATCTGGCGGTAATGCAAAACAGTAACTTTGTACATATGGTCGGGTCACTACCATTTCCCTCTGACATTTCGTCACCGTCGTACTATTTGCCTGAAAAATATAAAAACAGACCAAAGAAGAAATTAAAAGACGTAGTACCCTGAAACCCTAAGCTTTGAAGCGCATCAACTATATTATGCATAGAAGACTCACTTCAACTTCATAAGTTCACAAAGCTCCCTCTCCTTCTCCCTCGGCCTCTCCCCCTCCCTCCCTCCCTCCCTCCCCCTCCCCTCCTTTCACCTCCCCTCCCCCTCTCCCTCGCCCTCGCCCTCTCCCTGTCCCTCTCCCTCTCCCTCTCCCTCTCCCTCCCCTCCCTCTCTATCACTCTCTCTCTATTTCTCTCTCTCTCTCTCTCCCCCTCCCTCCCATTCTTCTCTCCCTATCCTCCCCTCTCTGTCCCAATAATTCAACTTCCTCTTCATCAGATAAATCCCTTGGAGCCACCACAGCAGACGGTATTCACCATCCGCTCTGTTCATATCCATTGAATCTCATCATTTGAAAGGGGTCGAATCCTCTCGCTGCCTCACCCTCTCCTTTTCGCACCTTCACACAATCTCCCTCCCTTCGTCTCCATTTTCTCCACTCTCCCTCGCTCAACCACTCGAACTAAACGTACTGCGAGAAGGCCCTAACATTTCATCACATCAAATAGCTTACCATTTCAACATTACACACGAACGGCCATTACCCTCCATGCTTCCTTTTATTCATCGCCCCGTCGAATGGAACAAATTTGAGTTTCAATGTTGTTTTGCCGATATATTTTACTTTCTTTAACGGCGGCTCCGAGCTTCCATCCGTCCGATCACCAGAGGTGCCAAAGCCACTTTCTGGAATCCCTTGGATTCCCACAGTTTTTGTCTCTTCTGTCACAAGCGAAAACAGAAAAGTAGAAGCAGAAAGAGAAAGGTACGAGAAAGGTACGAGAAAGGTAGATGTAAGCAAGGAATCAAAGAACTGAGTATCGGAAAGCCACACATTACTTCGCACCATCCTCTTACACATCTCTCCCTACTCTTCGCTCACCCTTTCCCTTCCCTCCCTCTCCGACTCCCGCCCTCCCTCACTCTCTTCCTTCACTCCCACCTCGCACCTCTCCCTCCCTCCCCTTCCCTCCTCTCTTCCTTCGCCTCTCCCTCGCTCTGACTCCCTCCCTCCCCTCTGCCAGCCCCTCACGCTCCCACCTTCCTCTTCTTCAAGAAGCAAGATGGTCCCCGGAACCTCTTCATATTCCCCAATCTGCAGCCCATCATTCCAACAGGATCAATTCAGCACAACTCCTTACATTTACATAAGAAAATCAAAAAAAAAAAACAACATTTTCGCATTTTTAGGATTTTTTGCAGCTTCCAGGAAATGACTCTTTCCAGCTTCAATCAATTCAAAACTGCTTCGTACAAAGGAGGCCTAGCCACAGCAAAACAATCCCAAAAAAAAGGGAAAGGATGTACATACTTATACAGTTATAATTCCAAATTAGATTTTTTGAAGTTGAAAATAATGGTTATATTGGAAAGTTTTAAACTTGATCAGTTTAGCACTTACCAGCTTAACGCCATTCGGCAAAGTCAGTATCGGAGCATCCGTTTCCAATCCCTGCCCAAAAAAAAAAAAACCGCTCCTCTGAGCTCTCCCCTTTAAAACTTTCTCACTCTATCGAAACCTTCAACAGTTTTCCCTTATTTCTTTCAAAAAAGTTACATCGAATTGACCTTCAAAAATTCCCTGAACCCTTCTAGTTGCCACGACTAGAAGGGGAACTCCTGGAACCCTTAGCGAATCCTGAACCCTTAAATGTTCCTCACAAAACTTAACGGCATACAACCCTAAAATTTCAAAAGCTAAGAGGCAGGCAGCCCGAGTCGGCGCGCAACATACGGTGAGAGAGAAGGCTCCATCACTGAGCGCCTTCCGCATGGCTTCTGGCGGGCCAAGCTCCAGCACGACATACTGCTCGTCGACATCCTCGCCATCGCTGACGTTGCCTGCTTCCGCGTCTCTTTCCCCCTCTCCCTCCCCCTCCCACTCCCTCTCCGCCTCCCTCTCTCGGCCGCCAGTTGACATGACCGCCGCTTCTCCCCCTCAATAGGATGCTTGGGGTTGTAGGGTTTAATAATATGATAATAAATTGTTATTACGGATAGAAATACAGACATGTCAGAATGGCCGAGTTGGTCTAAGGCGCCAGTTTCAGGTACTGGTCCGAAAGGGCATGGGTTCAAATCCCATTTCTGACATATGGTGTTTTCTTTTGGACGGTATTAGTTCAAATACAGAATAGGGTCAGAAATGCAACAAACGACCTGTGCTGCAGTTGTTGGTGACCGTGTTGGTGGACTTCCGCCGCTCCCTCCTCGCGACGTGCCTCACATCGGTGACCTTCGCGGCTGCTTCTAGGGCTGCGTTGTTGTGCCTAGGCGTAGTTTTCCGCTCCTAGCTTCGTTTTATTGTGTTTCGGTCCTTTGTGACCAGTCCTTCGTGGTTCCACATTTTGCCTTTATCCATGTAAATTTGATGGCCTCGCCATCGCGAGTTCAATGAAAGTTTGTACCTGTGAAGTGTGCGACGAAGTGTGCTAAGATTAATGATAGAAAACCAAAAAAGTAAATTTTTTGTTCCGCAAAGGATGATCAGGAGTATTCTGCAAATAGACCATGCAAATGCTGCAACCAACAGGAACAAAGGGGAGAAAATGGCATTGAACTCACGATGGCGAGGCCATCAAATGTATATGGACAAAAGCAGCATGTGGAACCACGAGGGACTGGTCGCAAAGGACTTAAGCAAAGGAACAAAGCTTTGAATCATTACTGGTAACCGAATCGGCTCTGTTTGTTACGTGCTGCCCTCTAACGTCGGTTCAGCAATTGACCAATTTTCATGTACATAAGTTCTTAATAACCAATTCATTTCTAGCCGGATTGATTAGCTAACTAAAAAGATCTGACGTACTAAAAGTATGTGGTTTAGAGAGACAGTAAAGAGTAAATTGACATTACAAAACCGAGCCAGCTGTTTGCTAACGCTTGGTTACTCGTTCTTTAGTAAGTCATTAAGTCTCTGGCTAGGGCTTCCCACGAGCCATTGGTACAGTAGACAGGGGGCTAATTTAGGGTTGGAATTTGAACATCAAGGCAATGTCACTCCAACCAACCACAGTGTCACAGGAAACATTCCGTTGGAGGGTTCAAAGCTGGCCAGAAGAACTGGAGAGGTTCCAGTTTTAGGTCAAGGATCACAGTATACCGTTCGCTCCGTTCCTTGGAAGGTCCAACAGCATCTGAATGAAAAGGAAAACTCTGTCCAATTTGTTCACATGCCTGAAATGTGATTTTTGCAACATAAAACATGCCTTATCATGATTACAGCTTGCTTTCCAACTCTTTTTTGGAGAAAACTGCATCAAGACCCGGTCGAGACTACGGAAGAAACTGTAACCTCTGCCAAAATTGGCTTCAATAGGACAGGATCCAAGTAAACCGGTTAAATCTGCCCCTTACAGACCAGAACAGTTCAGGAATAATTCTTGAATCATTGTGTTCCAAGATTTGTTTGAAATTCTAGTTTAACCACCACTCTTAGTTGCCACGGAACGGGATTTCCGCATAAGTGGAGTTCTGAACTCCACTCTCTACTGTAAGTCTGAAACCTCCTATCCCTGCAGCTGCTATCTTTCCTAGCACCTCAAGAATCCTCCTCAAAATCGCCAAACGTGGCACCTTCCAGTGTTGCAATGTTTGAAGCCGCTTGTTCTAACTGACTTGTTCCCTTTAATCGGCAAAAAGTGACTCAGCTACTTCTACCACTTGCACTATTACTTCTGATTTTGGCTCGGTAGCAACAGCTTAATCGTCTATTCACAGAGGCTCTTCTACCTCCAACACAATAATTTCAACCTCATCCACCTTGGGAGCAGCAGTAGGTGCCTCATCCTCTACCATAATCTCAACGGTAAGCTCCTCCTCCACCACTGTAGGCTCAACAGGAAGTTCCTCGACTACCGCGGCGTCCTCCTCCGCCTTAATGCTCGCAGCCTCTCCTCCCTCCACCTCCTTGGCAGCCTCTTCCTCCTCCGTCTTCTCCTTGGCTGCTTCCTCCTCTGCGTTGACTCGAGCAGCTTCCTCTTCCTCAGCCTTCTTCTTTGCAGCCTCTTCTTCCGCCTTGACTCGAGCGGCCTCCTCTTCCTCAGCCTTCTTCTTTGCAGCCTCTTCTTCCGCCTTCACTCGAGCGGCCTCCTCTTCCTCAGCCTTCTTCTTTGCAGCCTCTTCTTCCGCCTTGATTTGAGCGGCCTTTACCTCCTCGGCCTTCTTCTTGGCTGCCTCTTCTTCCTCTAATTTGATTCTGGCAGCCTCTTCCTCCATCTCCTTAACTTTAGCAGCCTCTTCTTCTGCTTTAATTTTAACTGACTCTTCTTCCTCCGCTTTGATTCGAGCAGCCTCAGCTTCTTCCTTCCGCTTCAACTCTTCTCTCCTTGCCTCCCGTCCGCCATCCAGATGCAGCTGTTTTCCAAGTCCTGCAAAGGTACCCGATGTTGAAGCAATGATGAAGCAGCTCCACATGTAGAGAAGTAATGCTCACAACATTACATGAATGTGTATGGTTAACGACCGAAGCAGATAGTGCTAGGTCTCATACTAATCCAAAGCAAAAAACACGATGACATTCTGAAGTACTTGCTTATACAAAAAACAAGCAGTTTCATTTTCTCAGCAACAGCTGCAGGCCAAGAACCAAACCAAAATGTTCGATGAGACACAGGAATCGATCAGTCAAATCTCAGGAACCTTAACCTGACCCTATACATAAGACATCCAGTTCATCACAACTATGTCTGCATTCAGCCATTTCCAGTCACAGTTCTCGTACCCCATAGACTGACGAAGGGCTACACACCCACACCTACCTGAAAACACGTCAAAAATTGTATTCGCTTGAGCGCGTTCAACAAAGTAAAATAGTGAAACCGCTTGTGCAGAAATTGCAGTTGCTCCAACAACAAGCCGCCTGGAAACGCCGTCAGCAGCCGTCTCACACTTGCGAGTACCTCCAATAGCTTTCGAAGCTTCCAAAGTTGATACCTTGGCAGAATCTGAATCGTCTTCATCCACTTCTACCGACTCCTTACCTCCTTCATTCCCTTGGAAACGAGCTGTGCAATGCAGCCTGCCATTAAAACATTTTTTTTGCAGAGACAATTTCTGCGGGACTGGAGAGCGGTTAGTAGGCGCCAAGGTTCTGAGGTTTGGGACTGAGCGAAGTCGACCATTTGGTTGGAAATTGAGATTCTGCTCAACAACAGCTCTTGATTGCGAATGTTTGCGTGATGTGCAGGCGCTGTCTCTGTACTTATCAACTGAGAAGTGGCGAAAAGAACCAGTAGCAGCTGATGCCATTCCAGAAAAATATTCGTTTGACTAAAAGAATCGATATACAGAAGTGAAGGTATTGAAGTTGCTAAACAACAACAATTTGCTTCCCGTTTAAGATTCGTCAAGCCCGAGACTCCCCTGTGCACTACAGCCCCCTCTCCTTCATCAAATGAAGGCTGAGTTGTCTTCGTCGTCACCCTAACCTTCCCCGACTGCTCTCCTCTCTGACAACACCCAAGCTCCTCACCAAGGGACCGCCAGGCTCGTCTCCAAAACTTGGTTTCCCAACTTGGTTTGAAAAACCACCTACTACAGCTTCCCTTTGCTGAGGGCCTAGCCTACAGACGCTAAGGGCCTGTTTGAAAATTGGTGACTTCTGACACAGAGGCAGGGCGGGCGCCATGGCTGGCAGCAGGGGCCGCCCAGAGATACAGCAGAAGGGGCTGGACCGGGTCGGAGTCCAGGGCCGCAGGGCGCGATGAATTTCAGCCATGTCTTTTTCCTAAGGGCGGGCCGCGGGCCGTGAGGGGGCGGGGGGGGGGCCCAAGGGCCGAGGGCCTTCCCAAGTGAGCCCTGGGCGCCAATGGCGACGCGCCACGTGGAAAGAGGCGCTTATGTGGCGCGTTGCAATTGGGTGGTTTTTGTTTTTTTTTGTGAGTTTTTGTGCAAGCATGGGATTGGGGCCGGTGGGGGTGAGGGGTTAAGAAAGGTAATTTTCTCCATCTATAAATAATGTAAAGAGTGATAAAAAAGGTTCTCAAAAAAATAACAGGCTGCGGATCAAGATCCTCGTGCGTTGCCCTTTTATAGAAATGTCTTCGAACCTTAATTATGTGAAGTGAACTGAAACGGAAACTGATCGAACACATAAGCTGAATGGGTACGCGATATATCCCATTTTCTGCGCATTCAATTCAATGAAACGTACAACCAATCAGGTCGCGCGACGTGGCAACGTCAGACTTGCGGCAACTATACCCCATTTTCTTTAAATTCATCTTTGACAACCTAATCGAATCCGTAGGTCACATAAAACATTCAAATCGAACGCTGTCGTACGTAGAAAACGACAGTTGGCAATGACTGAATGGTTACGCGATATACCCCATTTTCTGCGCATTCGATCCAACGAAAAGCACAACAAATCCGGACGCGCGACGTTGCAACGTCAGACTCGTGGCAACTATACCCCATTTTCATTAAATTCTTTTTTTAGCCTGGTATGTTGGAGCTGTGATTAATTTGACCAACACCATAACCGTTTCGGGCGTTGTCAACCGAACCATTCCAAATCTTGCGTGTCCCGTGTTTGACAAAACAAGCTGTTACGGTTTACCAACCCACCCCGGTACAAACATGCCGTTTCGGGCATTGTCAACCGACAATCACAATCCCCCGATTACGAAAACCGTACAAAAAAGGGCCACATCCTCGTCCAAAAGACGATTGTCCGAATAGAGCCGTTTCGTGCCGGTACGGTGACGTCGACGACGTTCCGACGTTGACGTTCGACGACCGACCTACAGATTGACTGCCGTACAGATTCTCTGCCCGTCAGGTCCCCTTCGCCATTTTCCGGCTGCTACATGAGTGGTCCACGTGGCGCCACTTGATTCGTAGCCGACATTCTGAAGCGACTCCACTGACGCTTCGTTCCGCCGCTTCGTGCACCACCGTTGATCTCCATCCGTCGCGCCACATGTCGCGCGCTCCACGCTCCGCACTCGCGCCGCGACCAATCAGCGCTCCGCTGGCCGTACACCAGCGCGCCGCTCCGTACAACTACATTTCTGCCCAATCTTCATGCGCGCGCTACAGTACGCGCAAACCCCCGAAGACTTGTACGGTCGCTAAGGCGGTCCTCCATGCAATATGGACGCTATAAGCACACCACTTAGAAAGCCGGGCGCCATCCGCGCGTCGCATCTGCGCGTCGTATTCGCGTGTCGCATGAACGACGTCGCCGGTGTCGCACGCGCGCGTCGCCGGCCACGTGGCGAACCGCCACGGGCTAGCAAGAGGGACGGGCCACGGGCTACAAACATGCCGTTTCGGGCATTGTCAACCGACAATCACAATCCCGCGATTACGAACATCGTACAAAAAAGGGCCACATCCAGGGCTCCACAGCCTGTTGCCGGTTTCGTGCCGGTACGGTGACGTCGACGACGTTTCGATGACGAAGCGATTCAGAAACACGGTAATATCATCTTCCCCTGTTCTTTACGTCCTCCCGACATCCATTTTCTTACACTCGCCAGTCTAACAGAAGAGTTGCTGCTGATCATTCCGAGGATCCTCCTGGTCTGCTGAGGATGGAACATGGAGTGGAGTGAAGGGGAGAATGGTGGAAAAATGAAGGAAGAAAAGGATGAAGAAGAAACATCGAGAGTCAAAAGAGCAGAATGGTGGAGGGGGGAAGGAAAAAAAGGAAGGGAAGTAACATGGAGTGTGATGAAGGGGAGAATGGTGGAGAAAGAAGGAAGAAGAGAAGGAGGAAGGAATTAGATTGTAGTGAAAAGGAAAATGGTGGAAGGAAGAAGGAAGAAACAGAAGGAGACAGGAACATGGAGTGTGGTGAAGGAAAGATGGTGGAAAGGAGATGGAAGAAGAAGAAAGAAGAAAAGGAGAAGTGTACTGAAGGAAGAATGGTGTATGGAAGGAAGAAGAAGGTGTTGATGGAGATGAAAGTTACTAACTAACAAGTCAGTCCGTTAGCTTGTCAGGTTGTCGGGAAGTCTGTCAGTCTGTCCGTTAGTCAGTCGTCTGTCTGTCGGCCAGTGTGTGTGTCCGTCAGTCAGTCAGTCAGTCGGTCGTCGGCCAGTCTGTGAGTTAGTCGGTTTGTCGGTCGGTTTGTCGGCCAGTTCCTGTGTCCGTCCGTCAGTCTGTCGGCCAGTCCGCCAGTCCTCTGGACTATAAAGACTTTGTCTGTCGGCTAGTCCGCCATTTTAAAAACCTCTTATGTGGAATTTTCGACTAAGATAAGGTTCGTATCTATTTTTATTTTCATATGTAAAATGACAAATAACCATACTTTGATTTCTGAAGGACCCAGTCCTGGAGATAACGAAATTCCGAAACACCGATAAGGTTCGTATCTATGTTTATTTTCATATGTAAAAAGACAAATAACCCTAATTTGATTTCTGAAGGACCCAGTCCTGGAGATAACGAAAATCAGAAACACCGAAAAGGTTCGTATCTATGTTTATTTTCATATGTAAAATGACAAATAACCGTACTTTGATTTCTGAAGGACCCAGTCCTGGAGATAACGAAGATCGAAAAGAGCGGAAATCGTCAAACTTGGAAATCCGCATCAAAACAGGTTCGTACTTCAATTTCTCATTCCTCCCACTTTTATAGTTTTCAGAAAGACAGAAGAGTTGTAGAGGTAAACCGGTAGGAAGAATGGTAGAAGACAGGAGGAAGAAAAGAAAGAGAGAGAGAGAGCTTTTACCATTTTTTTTTCCTTTTCTTTTTCTTCTTTAATAATGTTTTTGTTTTTTTCCATTATGTGAGTGTCGGCGTGTGTGTGGCTATGTCTGTATGTTTGTCTGACTGTGCGCATTCTTTTATCTGAAAATAGAAAAAAAAAAAAAACAAAATAATATTACAACAGAAGGCCTAATGTTGTAATAATTACATTGTTTTTTTTTTTTTCTCTGCGAGTGTTTTTGTGTGCGGCAGAATTTGCGTGTGTGATTTTTCTACAAATAAGAAAAAAAAAAAGGAAACAAACTACTACACATAGGGCCCTATGTTGTATAGTTTGTTTTTTTTTTTTTCGACTGTGATGATGTTTGTGCGTGTCTCAATTTGCGTGTTAGACTAAAAAACAAGGGTTTTTATGATTTCTTAGACATTTTCTATTTTCAAGATTTTTAGGAATTTTAAGATTTTTAAGGTTTTACATATTTAGGTTATTATTTAGGTTTTTTAGAAATTTTATAGACATTTTAAGCATTTTTAGCGCTTTTACAGTTTTTTTAATCTTTCAGAATTTTTACAGTTTTTAGTCAGTCCGTTAGCTTGTCAGTTTGTCGGGAAGTCTGTCAGTCTGTCCGTTAGTCAGTCGTCTGTCTGTCGGACAGTATGTGTGTCCGTCTGTCAGTCAGTCTGTCGGTCGTCGGGCAGTCTGCGAGTTAGTCGGTTTGTCGGCCAGTTCGCGTGTCCGTCCGTCAGTCAGTCGGCTAGTCCGCCAGTCCTCTGGACTATAAAGACTTTGTCTGTCGGCCAGTCCGCCATTTTAAAAACATCTTACGTGGAATTAACGATAATATAGAAATTGAAAACATCGATAAACATCAAAAATTATTGCCAACGTGGCAACACTTGATTGAATAAAATAAGACCCATTTCCTACAAAAAATCAAGAAAACACACAACACCCACGTCGCAATCTCTGACTGGATAACACGTATACCACATTCCGTTCCACAATCCAAAAAAAAAAAAAAAAAAAAAATTTTTTTTAAACCACACACAAACTTGACGACAGAATGATGTGTCATTCTGTCGTCAAGTTTGTGTGTGGTTTTTTTTTGATTTTTTTTCCCATTTTAGGGCTACGTGGCAACACCCGACTGGATAAAAAACATACCCCATATCCTACAAACGATCCAAAAAAACACCACAATACCAACGTGGCAATTTCTAACTGGATAAAAGCATAACTGAATAACGTTTCGTTTCAACGCTGTCCGTTGAAACGAAACGTAATTATGAGTACATAAATACGCGATATACCCCATTTTAACCGCATTCGATCCAACGAAGAGCACACCAATCAGGACGCGCGACGTGGCAACGTCACACTCGCGGAAATTATACCCCATTTTCATCAAAATCATCTTTGACACCTTAATCGAATAATCGTACGGATGAAAACGATGACAAAGCTTTTGCCTACGGCAACGCAAAAACGTAAAGAGGGCTTTACGTAGACGATACCTTGCTTTCACCCAAGGCGGCCCAGGTTCAAATCCACGCTTCGGAGAATATCCCTTTCAACAAAATGTTCAATTGTTAAGGTCTGGTCGTCATCACCTTTAGTTTTAAGGAGCCATTATTTTTTATTGTGCGACGAGGAAGAGAGAAACCGAAATGAGAGGTGAAGACACGGACAGACCTCTGCACTGGCAGAAGCATATAAGTCAACATTCGCGACGTTTAACGTGCGGCTCATAAAAAATATTTTAAATAATAGCATTCAGGATTTACTCAAAGACATACGTAACCTTAAATTTAATCCTATTTATGATTACCAAAATTTGTAGCCTAAAGAAATTGATATAACAGGAGTTGATAGAATCTATCTCATGGGCTCACTCATGCCACGGTGCGGTGGGCGATCCAAGGACCGGCAGGCCAATGAAAGCACATCACGAGAAAGTAGGCACCTGATGCTCGGCTTTTGCCTACATGATTTTCGACTTCTTGTCGTCCATGGTAGTGTATGCAATGAGGAGGGATGAGAGCGTTGTTGAGCCTGGCCGTAGTTTTCCGCCCCTAGCTTTTTTCTTTTGTGCTTGGGTCCTTTGCGACCACTTCCTCGTGGTTCCTTCCCCATGCTGATGTTGTCCATGTACATTTGATGACATCATCATCGCCATGCGTGAGATCAATGCCACTTCCTTTCCCGTTTTGAGGTGAGTCCCAGATTAGGGGGAGTCAGACCTTGACCATCGCCAAGTCAATTTCGTAAGTCTGTCGGGCGAATTAAGCATTGGCTAGGTACGCATTTCGATACGGCTGGGCTCGGCGGAGCCGCGGATCCCGACCCGGAATTCGTACACGAAAGAAGTGACTTTTAGTATAAGGAATTTGGGAATTTCGTAAGCGATGGTCAAGGTCTGACTCCCCCTATTATTTCCAACCCTAGTGTCAGGAAGTCACACACAGCCTTGAAATCAAGAGCTATTGTATATGTGGCCGGCCAAGTACATGCATTGGCTCAACTCAACGCTCTTCCGTGCTACTGTACGCGAACGGTCCAACAACGTGCATGGAACCCATCACCACGCACGCGGACGGCACAGTCCTGTTCACCGTTAGAACGCAACGCGGTCCCACACGACGCAACAGTTCTTGCGTCAGAGAACTGAAACTACCACAAAGAACCTCCACCAAGTGTCCTGCAAATCCCCCATTTTGTCCTCTTCGACTTGTCCAACGAATCCTCAATTCCTCACCCACTCCCCAAGTAACTTTAGAACAAGTAGAAAAAAACTAGTAACTTTATGCAAAAATGTAACTTTACACTGGTTAACTTTAGCCTCCCCCACAGGGTCCGTTGCGGCCGTTATTCAGGGCCCTGCGGCCGCCTGGGAACGTTCGCGTCACGTCACGTACGGCACCGACACACCCGCCAGGGACTCCCTTGCCGTTGGCGCCCGCCATTTAAGGGCCCCGGTTGGTGGACAACGACGAGAGCGGGGCGCGTTCCCACTGGGCCGGAAAGGCCGCTCACACTGGGGCGAGGAATAGGTTCGGGATGCCACGCAGGCGTACGGACGAACTACTCGAACGGCGGTGAAACGGCTTGGAACGGGATACGGTCGGAGGGTGCTCTCACTGGAGGGGTTTGGCAGGGGGGTGGACAACGACGGTTTGGAGGGGCGTTCGCACTGGAAGTGGCGGAATCCAGTTCCTGGAGCATCTGCAGGAGGAGCCCTGCAAGAGGGCATCTGTGGAGGGCTGAAAGGAAAGGGAGGCATTTCTGGAGTCTTGAAGCAGGTGATAGATAGACAGATACCGAAGGAGGAGGAGGATTTGGTGTTGCAGGGACGTCTGTGAATGCGTCTTGCGAATGCGGGTGGATTACTGTGTTTTTTTGTTGAAAAGGGAGCCTCGTCCTGCTGCATTATTGAGCTAAAATATTGGGGGAGCAGTTGTTAAGGCAGCACTTAGAGGTTGTGCATGATCTGATTCGAAGACGTCTCTGGCATCGGATCAAGTTTGAAAGAGTTTGCCATAGTCGGTTCTGCAGAAAACTAAGTGGAGAGTGAAAGACTTCTAGCTTCCATGTTTCATCTCGATCTTATGGGTAGCATCTTCCATGGCGAGTGGTAGCTTCCCGAACAAGAGGAAGTCGCCAAGGGGGCCTTTTATAGATCACACATCCATATTCAGGGATCCTAAAGGGGGAGCCATGGCCGCCACTGCCAAGGTTTCCAGCAGTATGATGACTGTGGGCCTTATCGTTTCCTGGTACTTTTCAAATATTGGTGTGCTTTTGTTGAACAAATACCTGCTCAGCAACTTCGGCTTCAAATACCCGATCTTTCTCACCATGTGCCACATGGCAGCCTGTGCCATCTTCAGTTACGTAGGCATTGCCTGGTTAAAGATAGTTCCCCTGCAGGTGCGCTCGCTGCACCTTCTTTATCTTTTAGGAATGAATAACAAAGGATAAAAAATGAAAGGAGGTTTTTCTACTTTTGGCCATTTCCATTCCAACAAAAGGAGCTGAATGATGATCATTCGAGTCTTCTTGGAAAAAAAGCGGATCTGTCTTGATCTTGTGAATGTTGAAGTTATTGCTTCTTGAGCATGCGGAATGAGTGGATCCAGCGCTGCGAGCAAATTAGTTACAGTATGGGTTTTCTGTTTCTGACTGATCCTTCCTCCCCTCCCCCTTTTTTTTTGAAAGTCATTGTAGCAAAGCTGCAGTTAGCAATATGCTGCTTCGGCGATCGATACTTATTCGAAAATGTTTGTTGTTTTTATCTCCTTTCAGCCTATTCGATCACGGCTGCAGTTCTTCAAGATAGCAGCCCTCAGTGTTGTATTTTGTTTTTCTGTTGTCAGTGGCAACATCTCCCTCCGTTTCCTGCCCGTTTCATTTAATCAGGCAGTCGGTGCAACGACGCCTTTTTTTACTGCAGCATTCGCTTATGCGATGACCCAAAAGAGAGAGTCGTGGCTAACATATGGAGCTCTTATTCCGGTCGTTCTCGGAGTTGTCATTGCAAGCGGGGTAAGAGCATTTTATTGCTTGAATGCTAAATTTTTTAGTAGTTCTTTATTAGCAGAAAGTCATCTCACTACTCCGAAGCGCAATTCTGGTCACAATGTGCTCTATCTCTGTATAACAACACTTTTATGATGCTTTCCAGTGATCTGGTAAGCGCAAGTCGCGAGCTCCGTTCAAGTTTTTAGTTTGAGACATGACTTTTGTGTCTGAATCGCTTTGTTTTGCTGCTGCCAGGGATAGTCCAACGCATGCAACCAGTTTCTTTATACCTTCTTGACAAGCGAATACAGTTTTCAAATTGCTTATTCTGTGGAAGGCATTTTCTTTTCTTTTCTCATTGAATAGTAAAATGCTGATTGTGATGGGATGGCTGATGGCTCGTTGCTTTCTTGCAGAGTGAGCCCAGCTTCCATTTGTATGGTTTCATGATGTGTATGGGGGCAACCGCAGCTCGCGCGTTAAAATCCGTATTGCAAGGCATTCTCCTTTCGTCTGATGGGTACCGACAGCTACTTCTGCCCTTGCTTCACTGTGTTTTAGGTCTATAGAGGGAAGTGCCGAACGTGCGGTTACTCACACATTCGTGCTTGTCCATGTCATGCGATAAAGTTTTAACTCTCTTTTCAGAAGGGTTAGGAATGGCTTGCATGCGTAGTGCGTCTCCTTGATCAAGTCGCAGCAGTTTTCTCAGGCAAAGGGCCGTATGGAAGCGACCGATATCCCGAACAGTCCAGCTAGCACTAGAGATAATCTCAATGCTTGATACTTGTAACCTCGACGATTCGTGGATCGATTGCTTTTTATTGCTTTTGTAAACACAGTGACTTCCTCTATTATGACTTGAAAGTTCAATGGGGGGGCTGTAAACTGTATAGGCTCCCTTGTTTTCAGTATCGGTAGGAAAAAATGATCTGATAATCGATTGGCTTCCAGAAATTCCGGATGGACTGATGTTGTCGTCTCTCACGCTCTCTCACGCCGTCTCACTCGCTGTGTCTCTCTCTCTTGACAGGGAGAAGCTCAACTCGATGAACCTGCTGCTATACATGGCACCAATTGCAGTGTTGGTTCTGCTCCCAGCAACGCTGATAATGGAGGACGATGTTTTGGGCAAAACTATAGCGCTCGCAAGAGTTAATACCAACATAGTCTGGATGCTCCTTGTCAACTCTTCAATGGCCTACTTTGTCAACTTGACTAACTTTTTGGTCACCAAGCATACAAGTGCACTGACTCTCCAGGTATTTTCTTTATCTGTCCAGTGTGGCTCCCTCCTCGTCCACATTTTTCCTCGGTTTTCCTCCTTCTCTTCTCCTTTCCCATCCCTTTTCTTCCACGCTCCCATCTGCCTCTCGTTTATGTTCTCTGAAGTTCCCACTTATGCAAACTAGCTTTTGGAACACTCTGGCACCTTATTAAGGACTTGGCTGTGAGACGACTGAATACGAGTTCTCCAAGAAGGTTTTGAAGGTTGAGTGTGTGCAGTAGTTTTCGGAAACAGTTCATTTCTTTGGAATTAGACATAACCGAAACATTAATAAGCTTGACAGCATTTTTTAACACCCTTCGATTATGCATGCATGCTGGCCAATGAAGCTGCGGCAATGATTATTAGTTGCCTGTGTCAGACGTATATAGGCAATGATGAGTTTTGCAGGGAGCTTTCGTATAATCTTTGAAGGCAGTTTTAAGGGATTCGTATCTTCAAATATTATCAATTCGTTATTGGGGTTTGGCTAAGCACTTCCCTTGAGCCGTCTTCCTCACAAATAGAATAGCTCTGTGTTGAAATATGGGAGATACTGTAGAAGAAATATTTCGCATTTAGCGTTATAATTTTTTTATCTTAAATGACGTTTGTAGTACTGAGAGCTTGTGACAACGCGCACTCGAGCTGTTTTTTTTTAGTGTCTACTTATGCATGTATTTGTCCATAGATTGTGGTTCTTGAGCCTGACAGAACCGTGGCATTGAGATGCTCATGGATGCATATTGAAGCATCCGTCACTTCTGACCTCAGTCGTCCTCCACACATAGCAGACATTCAGATCGAATCCGTATTGCTTTCAGTGGATTCACTGTACTGCAAATGTAGATGTGGAATGCTTTCGGCTTCTTTAGTCCTGGTCATGAAAGGCATTCGTAGAGCTGAAGGCTGTCTGGTAGTTCCTTTGGGGCCGATTTTCTTCACACATATTTGGGTGACAAAGGACAAAGGTGACCAAGGTGACGATGTGACAATAATATGTGTAGCCTGAAACCAGACGGTGAGATAACTATACTTTGCTGTATCGTGGTAACTGTAAGCACAAGCCTTGGAGTACTGTTTAGTGATAGTGCAAAGAAATCACTACCCCTTAGAACAAGGCAAGTCTGACTGGGCAAGGCAAGGCAAGTGCAGTAATAGTTCTTTACTGCTTTCTAGCGTTTTTGCTATAGCCTTTTTTGCTGTCCAACTCCCCAGGCAATCACTCTTGAAAAACTAAAGAAGCACCATATGTGCTAAAACGTAGCAAGATAAGTTAGTAAGACAACTTAGACATCATTTTTCCTTAACTTGAGCGCTTGGAAGTGTTGTTGGGCTTAAATGCGATACATTGCATTTGTTTTTTTTTCTTAAGAAGGAAAGCTGGACGATCACAGGCGGAGCATAGTTCCAGGAGTAGTATCATTTGGTTGTATAATTTACGTATTATAGAATCATAAAGACTCATTGGCTGGGTTGATTCAGGCAGTAGTTTCAGCACAACTACAGTAGAGTCCTATTAAGATGTGACTAATGAGATCTGGGTTTGGTTACTAGTACAGATCGGATTGCAAGTGGTTTTTATGCAGCTCAAGCATAGAAGGCAGGCTAACCTTACTGTTCTGAGTCTGCGTCTGCTGCCATCTCTCCCCCCTTCTCTCCTTCGCGCCCCCTCTCCCTGAAATGTTCGTTATATCACTGGCATTCAGTATCCATCAATATAGATCGAGTGTTGGCCTCAAGGTTCAGAATACTGATGCTGTCACACTCAACTATACAGACTGTCTCAGCTATATTAAACAGCCATATTCTCCATGTCAATTTCAATTGATTATCAAATGATGCTTTGAACATTTGAGAAATGAAAATGGAATGAAAACCTGTTTGACCCTACCATTGATCAGCGATTGGAGGTTTCAACTTATACTTTCGTCCTGAATCCTGATCGGTTATTAGTCAAAGTGGTTCTCAACGAAATGCTAGTGAATGTGGTAGCTGCAGTTTAGAGAGGGAAGTTCCAAGAGGGAGCAATGGTAACTTCTCTTGCTTCAGCTTTTTTTCTGGTTTTTTTCTGTGATGGCATTGACTGTCCTTGTAGCAATGGTTTTGAGTGGAACGCGGATGTGAATAGCTGTTGCGTAATGACCTGAATTGTCTGTCTGTCTGTCTGCTTTACTCTAGTGCAAGCTTTAATCCAAGACCCTCAAAGTCTCTCTAATCTTAATCCTTCAATCTAATTCTCCATCCATTTCTCGGTTTTCGCTAATGAGATCAAAACGCAGGATCACGTGTGTGCTGATTCTTTTTTCGTTCTGTTCCGTTCTCTGTTTCCAGGTGCTCGGAAATGCGAAGGGTGCTGTGGCGGTCGTAGTCTCAATTCTTCTCTTCAGGAATCCTGTGACAGTGGTTGGCATGGCCGGGTACGGCGTCACTGTGCTCGGCGTGATCGCTTACAGTGAGTCCAAGCGGCCTCGACTAGCGGCTGCAGCTGCCACGGCTGCAAATACTGTCCCTGCCAGCCGCAGGTGAGATTACTTTAGCTCTCTGCCATCGCCTCCCTCCCTCCCTCCCTCCCTCCCTCCCTCCCTCCCTCATTCCCTCCAATTCTCCCAGAGCTCTCCATTCTTTTGTTTCCTCGGGCTATGCCATCCGCATGCATGCAAGTCGGTATGCCACATCAGCAGAGAATATACATCACATCACACAGTTCATTCTCTCAAGGAGGATGTCGATGTTGGGACTGAAACTGTTTCCTTTAATCGCTAATAAATGGAAATTTAATGGATTCTTGACAATGTGTTCAATGTTGCAGCAACATCTGAAGTAGAATCTGGATGGCGCGGTTCTATGATCTACGAGGGATAAGACCTTTGAAGACTTTGTGAGCTCTCCTTCGCTTCAGCAACGTCATCTGTTGGTGGGTCGGTTGTGGTCGCTCTAAGGCTGCGCGAGGGCGATGCTGCTGCTCTGCTCTGTATGTGGAGAGCCTGAAGAGGAGAGCAGTGCAGATTTAAGAGCATAAGGAGAAACGGAATGGAGGGGGAGCCCCCGCTCTCTCCCCCGCGCGTGGGGCAAAGAAGCAGTTCTATGCTGCCAACGGAGTTAAGTTTGGATTGGACGGAACGGAACGGAACAGAGGTATGTTGCGGATTGGCAGGCTCTGCCGTGTGCGAGAGGCGTAGGTGTAGATAGAGCATGAATGTGCTCCTTATTTTTTTTTGGAGTGAGATAGAAGGTGGCGGACGCTGCCTCTACCGACAAACGGACAGACGCTGTTTTGGAAGTATTTTTATTATTGCTGCTTTTATGCAGCTCCTTGGGAGTCTCATCTGGGGCTGTGCCCATATCGTATGTTGTGTCGTTTTTTTCTTTTACCAATCGCGTGGGTGCTCGTAGTGCTTTGATGAGCACAGTCGTCGGCGTTAGTCTCTCTGCGCCTTAATAGGATTGTGGAAGAGAAGAAGGAAAAGGAAATTACAAGCGTTATTCTTTGTTCACATTCAACATGTTCGTATTCAATATGGAAAAAAAATTGGAGAAGAGTTTGTTTGATGTGGAAATGAGCTCCATGGTATGCAAAAGAAATATGACTGTGGCCTTTCCAAGTTCTTAATTGGCTTTGTCGAAAACTCCGATGTTACTTAGGATTCAAAGAAGTTCATGCAGTGTTTGTGTCGCTAATACTGAGGTTGAATGGAGATTCTTGAAGGGCACGCATTGCAAATGACCTAGCCACTGATTGGATTCCATGTTGAGCTTTTAGGATGTCCAGTAAAAAACCACCAATGACTTAACACCTGTGATTAAAGAACACCATCTTGCCTGCTCGTATGCATTGCAACCTACCTCTATTTCACGTATCGATTGACAATAGAAGATATACAGAATTCGCTAGAGGCTTTGGAGCTATATGGCATCCGTCATCATGTCGTCCTCGTCCTTGTTTTTGAGCAGTGGTCTGTTTGCGTATGCAAGACCTTCTTCTATTCTGCAAGACCGTGCCAACTCAGAAAATAAGCATGTGCACTGCGAAACAACAAGAGGAGGTAGAGAAACAAGCAGAAAGAAAGATTTACATGTTGTGAGAAGAGCGTTGAGTAAAACCACTGACTTTGCATGTTGCTCGGAAGACATCTGCACCTCTGGCCACTGAAAAGGCATCGTCACAAAGTTAAGGTTCGGAGTCCTGTATTTACCCAGACATAACAAACAAATTCCAATGAAACACGTTGTAACACAGATTTCAGTTTTCAACGACAAAAAAGTCTTCATATTATTCACGCAACTCAAAAGACATACCTGGTAAGCTTTCTTGCCAAGGAAAGGAATGGCCGCTCAAGGTTGTAATTTGCTAGTACGGAGATTTCCATGTACTCCATGTTTCTCACTTTGCGGTGAAAGTTGACTTCCTTCGTCGTGACCATCCTGATCGTACTGTCCACTTTGTTCCCACAAAGAATGAAGGGAATGTTTGGACAAATACTGCACACAATGGAAAACAAAACCCTTTGCTGTATCACAATAATAGCAATAATATCACTGAAGACCAGTTTGAAAGTTTACAAGTTTGAGGAAAAAGGGAACTTTAGAACCAACCAGCAAACTTGATCATGCCATTCTTTCACTTTTCTATACGTCTCCCTTGATGTCACGTCAAACATGATAATAGCGCCCTGCGCACCGCAACTGCAAAAACAACATGTTTTAAATGAGAGTACGTAAGAATGTTGTTGCACTTCGAGTACTATCCTATTCCCGAAGAAGAATGAGAGAAAAAAACACAACTGGACAAAGGTTGAGATGCAATAAGATGGCCAGATAAAATCTTAATCATACATGTTATTGTTGTTTGTTGGAGGCAGCCCGTTTTTTAGCGCGTCTTGGCCGGGCATATCCCAACAGTTAAATCTTATTCGTCCATAATTTGTGTCGAACATCAAATTATACACTTGCGCGCCAATAGTAGCTGCATCCACAATCCAACATTTATCCTTGTAAGGGAGAGGAGAATGGATAGCATCGTGGATAACATACCAACAAGAAGAAAACGTACAGTTAACTTATAACAAAGACAACTTTGTCTCGATGAGAGACATGTTGTCATACAAACAGTTTAAAAAATAGCAATCTCACGTATATAGGGAGTCTGGAATCCTCCATGAAGATGCCGGTTCAAAAACGTTGTTTTTCCTGCACATCCCCAATTACAATAGCTGAGCTTTGTCTCCTCAGCAATGTTCATCAAATAGTTTACGAATTCTAAAGTTTGAAGGATAGAAACTGAAACTGATCTCATTGCAAAACCTCGCATTCTGCCAACGGTTGGATTAAGTGGTAATATGGTAAAAGGTTTCAACTTTCGCCAATTTCACCTCCTCCCGTGACAAGATCAAAGCTAGAAGCATATCTTATCTGTGCATTAATGTCTCGAATACTCTTTCATTTCTCAGAAACAGATGATCTCTTTCCCCTAAACGTAGCAAATACGCATTATTCGTGCTCTAAGACAGCCTCCATACCTGTTCCGCCTTCTCCAACAACGACAATCTTAAATTGATGAACGCGTTCAGAGTTCATCTGGCCAAAAGTCGCAAGTGGATACAGTAAAATAGAAACATATGTGTCAGCTATCAATATTTGCAGCAAGATTGATGAAAAAAACATCTTATCATTCCTTACAAGCCACGTTTCTATCACGCTCTCAATCCTTGCAAATATACAGCCATTTCAGATGCAAGAAACATCATTTCTCAAACAAATCCATTCAGCATGCTCACATAATAACCTAATGATCAATACGCCCCCTCTCAGTTTGACCTGTTTCATCTGTCTGACATAGTTTCCTTACCTTTTCCTGCCTCCGCAGCCTGCAAGCGAAGAGGGAGGAAGGGAGGGAGGGAGGGAGCGCCGGCGTTCACTTTTTGGCTCGTTAGCTCTGCGACCAAGAGTCCAACTCAGTACGCCACGTCTGCAAGCGCGTACACGTGGCAATGTACTATTGAATACATCTTGCCACATGTACAGTTTTGTACAGGTGGCATCGAATGATTGGATTTGTTGGACTGTGGGTTCGCGGAGGGCCACAAATGAAAGAAAAAAATGTTATTTTCTTTTTAAAACAAATGTAATCCGTACAACCATACTTCAGAAAAGACAAAGAGTTGTACGCTGCGAGCCCTTCAAGCCCTGCAGTAAAAGAGGGAGGCAGTCGCGAGCGCTCACAGAGAGAGGGAGTATTTTTTTATTTTTTTTTGAAGTTGGAGAGAAAGGCATTGTTCGTTCTGTATGGTGCCCCAATTTTCAATTTTGTGCCAATCAATGACAGGAGGGAAAGAGAGAGAGAGAGGGAGAGAGAGAGCGAAAGAGAGAAAGAGAGAGCGCGAGCGAGAGATCGCGGGGGAGGGGGAGGGGGAGGGGAAGTTCAATGCCATTCTCTTATTTGAGAGAGAGAGAGAGAGAGACTGAGAGGATATTAAAGAACGGGCATCCCATACATGGACGAATGCGTATTTGGGTAAGAGCTGAGATCTAGTTTCTCGTTGCTTGGAGCTTTTCCCTCTCCTCCTGCCGGGTTCAAAGTCTGCCTTCCATAAGAATTAAATTCTTTGATGGTTTGATACATTTCCATAAAGAAGAAAAAAATAAATAAGGGGGACAACCACTGTACATACATTCCCACACCCTTCTGATAGCCCCCTCCTCTTAGCCGCTGCATTACTCTACGCCTACTGCTCCCTACTATCCTTCCTACCCCAACCCTGAAAAAACCCACAAATGCGCTTACAATACCGCCCATTTTCGTAAAAAAAAAAAGATAAAACTCATAAATGCCTCTACATTCTCTCTGTAATGTTCCTACCAATATCCCTTTTAATAAAATACGAATTCCTTTCTCTCGAACATTGACCTTCAACCCGTCCCACAGGCTGCAATCCTCCCCCTCATGTGCCCCAACCCGGTTGGGCGCACCCCTCTGTGCTTGCGCGCACGCAGGAGCTGAACCAGGGCCTTGGCGCCCGCCCTGGCGCGGCTATTGCCCAATGAGAGGCCGACAAGTGGCAGCATCACGCCCTCAGATAGCATCGCATCCAACGCTTCAGGAACGTTGTTGGCCAAAGCAAGAAGGCAGCAGGCGGCATCTTCCTTCGTCCTTTTGGAAGCTCCTTCCAAAGCATCTACCAGCATCGGAATTCCTCCTCCTTCAAAAATGGCGGCTCTTCCCTCTGCATTGTGGGCCAATTTCGACAATACAGCAATGGCCTTTTCTTCCACACTCATATCCGTGGCAGCTAAGTTGAGAAGAATCGACACAGCTCCTTCCTGCACGATTTCAAAGGCACAGATTGGGTCCAAGGCGAGGTTGAATAGGACGAGTGCGGCGTCTTTTTTGCCGCGGGTTGAAGCAGATTCAAGAACACGCACAAGGCGTCTTATTCCTCCCGCCATGTGGATAAGCATTCGATTTTCTTTGTTTTTAGAAAGGCAGAATAGGGTTGCTGCTGTATTCTCCAAGACTTTCTGACTGCTTGTGTCCAGCAGATCCACCAATGCGTCGATGCCACCTGTCGCCACAATCTCCTCTCTGCATGATTCTCCACTGGTTGAGAGATTGAGTACTGTTGTGACAGTATCCTCCACTACCTGAGCACTCTCCTTCGACCGAAGTAATGTAACTAAAGGCTCTATCCCTCCTGCAGCCATCACTTTCAGCTTGTTCTTGGGCCTATTCTTAACCAAAACCCTAAGTTTCCGAACTGCCACCTTCCTCTCTTCTCCCCCTCCATGCTTTATGGAGTCAATCAGGGCTTCTATTTCTTGCATATCCTCCCCATCTGCCTGCTCCATGAAGTCACCTCCTTCACTCGGCATGGGGGAGGATGGCATGGAGGAGTAGCCACATGACATGGGTGAGGAGGGCATAGGCATTCCCTCACTCTCTCCTCCTTTCCCACATTCCGACAAACTTAAAAGACAGTAAGCTGCATCCTCTCTCGCTCTCGCAGACCCAAACTCCATAACTTCGGATAGAATCGAAGCTCCCTCACACTCATAAACCGCTGCCCTACCTTCTGCAGTGCAGCATAAATTTGACAAAATAGCAATTGCCTTCTCTTCCAATGCGAAATCAAGGGAGAGTTTCAGCAGCACTCCGACTGCTCCGAGTTGAACAATATCGCAGGCACAGACAGTCTCCATGGAGAGCTGATACAGAACTAAAGCTGCATCCTTTTTGCCTCTTAATGAATTCTCTCTTAACATCTCTACCAACGGCTTTATCGCTCCTGCTAACCACATAAGTAGCTTCCCTTCTTCGTTGTGACACATTGTCACGAGGGCAGCTGCAGCACTTTCCGCTGCAGTTCCAACGGAATTTTCAACACGGATCACCTCCACAAATGCATCGATTCCGCCAGCCTCCATGATCTGAGAATGGCAGTCTTCAGTAAGAGCTAAATTAAAAAGAACAGATATAGAATCTTCTATTGCGGAAACATCGATCGATCGCAGCAATTGAACCATGGGTTCAATCGCACCTGCCATCACCACTCTCCCCT
>CM074813.1:2866012-2871012 GCA_037447605.1 Zygnema circumcarinatum | reverse complement strand
TCAGCCACTGAGCCGCCTTTCTCGCAGCGTATTGGTCGAAAGTGAAGTTTTTCCGTACCAACTTGTGTACCTGCACCAATTCTTCAGTTTCGAGCTTTAGGGATTTGAAGGTGTTGGTGAATTCATTCCGAAGATAACAATGAATGACGATGAATGTTGTTATGGAACTGTGCTCATGATTATAACCTTACCTACTTTTCCTTTTATCAAAGATACGATTGACGTCCCCTTTGCCACTGATGCACGTTGAGTATTTGGACAGATGACTGATGAGCAATAAAAGTAGAACCGTTCCGATCTATGACTGTCAAAACAATACCTTAGCGACTTGCAGGGCCATTAAAGCAAGCAGTTGCTGCTACCCTGTAACAATACTCAGTCCCTTCAACCTAAATTACAGGTCTTCAGATTCTCCCATTGGGGTGTGGGAGGCTGGCTCTCACCGATGCCATGTATGGTCGAGCCTCTGCTGTGCGCCCAGTGAGGTCAAGAGCACAGCCGAGCTGATAAGCACAATATGCGCGGTAGCTGGGAGCTTTGAACTCTCTCATAAAGGGCTCGTAGTGCTCAATTGCAGTGGGAAAGTCACATCGTAGGTAATGACACCACCCCATTTCGTAAAGGCACATTAGCTGCAATAGGCGGCTCTGCAATACATGCAGGGAAGAGGAGGAATTGAGGCTGGGGATGTCGGGAGAGGGAAAGTGCAGGGTGGGAGGAGGTAGGGAAGAAGGGTCGGCAGAGGAAGGGAAGAGGAGAGAGGGAGGTGGAGGGGGAGGGGATGGTGGAAGGGAAGGTGAGGAGGGGAGTGGAGGTCTTTTTTAAACTAAATAAACCAATACCCTGCCGCACAATTCTGCTAGTAACCCCTTCTTGCCTGAATTCCTTCCACCTGGGATAGGGAGAGTATGAAAGAGGGAGTCTCTACCTCTGTGCTGGATTCCATGGCACAAGCAAACCGAGAAACAGCAACATCCAGATGCCCTTGAACTCTCGCCAAGTAGCCCCCCATATACCGAAACAGTGGGCTCGGACTCTTCCCACCGTCCTCCAGCCTGTTTCCACCAATGAAGCAAAACTGAATCCAAAGAAAAACCAAAAGCTACCAGCACCCCTTCTCCCAGCAGCTCCACGTTTCAGGAAAGTTTGAAGAAGGGGGGGGAATGGGGTGGAAGGGAAGGCCTATGAGCGCCTTACATGGAGGAGGCCTGCAGAAGAAGCTGCTCCGCTTTTTTGCGCTCTTTGTAAAAGAAAGTGTCCATCCAGAGGAGTAGGAGGAGTGCGCTGGCTTGCCTGTGCCCCCCCTTAGCCACACACTCCTGCAGCTCTCTCTTCCCGGCCTCTCGGTCGCCCCTGAACCCCAACGACTCTACGATCCACTTAAACCCCGTGGGCACCATCGACACAAAAAAGTGGAAACCCCCCAGGCCTGCACATGCGTTCACATAAAAGTAGCAGACAGCTGTCGTGAGAGTCTAACGCACTTTTTGTTGCAGCAGATGACAAAAAAAGACTTTTCATTCGCTCGTTTTTGCAATGCAGTGTCAGAAAGTGACTTCCAACCTCGTCCAAAGTTTGCTTCTGATCGCAACGTTAATGCTCACCGTAGCAGATATCTGCGACCACGGACGGAGGTAAGTGACTGCCAACGTCCATGCCATCCTTCTTCTCCGAAATCTTAAAACTGAATCTGTTCGAAAGCTCAGCAGCGTCATTCCCTGACACTGCAGCATCTCCAGGAGATTGAGAAAGGGACTCAAGAACCGCCTCTGTCTGTATCCGCCGCTTTGTCCGGGGAGTGCTTGCAGGCGTGTTGCCTGCTTTGCTAGTCCTCATCTCCCACACAAGTTCTCTCCAACTGCTGGAGGGAGTGGAAGAGTTGGAGGGAGAAGGTGTGGAGCATTCTGCGAGGACCTCATTCTCCCACAGCTGCTTGTAGAGGCGCCATGCAGCTTTAAGCTGTGGGAGATACCACGAACTTAGGACGGGTTAGAGAGAGAGCGCTTGATTTCATTGAGTTTAAGAAAATAAAGTCGGAAGAAGTGGCAAAGTTCAAATAAGCATGGTCTGCTTGCGAGCGCATGCATGTCTAGGATGGGGAGAGGTCGAGAGGGAGAGAGGAGATGTAGAAATGGCAAGGAGAGGACTTGGTGCCACAAGGACGGGGAGAAGGGGGAGAGGCAACAGGAGGGAAACGAAGACAAAGAGTTAAGACGACAAGGGAGAAGGAAGACGAGAGAGGAGAGAAGGAGAGACGTACAAAATGAGAGGAGTATGATTCAGAGAGGGAGAAAACAAACAACCAAACCTAAAAGAGCCCTCGCATCTCACCTTGAAAGCTCCAGAGATGTAGTTCTTTGTCGATCCCCGAAACCCCGCGAGCGCTTGCATGAGATAAACATATGCCAGATTTGTGCAATTGCTAACTTCTTGCAGTCTCTCCTTTGAAAACTCCCCGCGGAATTTAGTGCTCTGCCAAGACGCAAGCTTGTAGAGGCTTCCAAGGAGCGTGCCCCGCTGGCTGTCACAGCCTTTCAGAGCCTGAGCCTCGGCAGCCTCCAAGCGCGAGTGCGCCTCCTTTAGGTCGTCCTTGTCTTCACTGATCATGGCACGGAGCCACGCCATCTCCGCCATCAAGGTTAGGACTGCAACGTCCTGCTCAGCGGCAAGAGGCTGCAGCAGCTTCTCCGCTTCCTTGTGCTGCAGTTGAGTAATCAGTTGAACTGCACGGAGGAGCGCATCGGCACGCTCTGTCGCGTCCATGGCTCCGGTGCCTCTCTCCCTCTCTCTCTCTGCTCCTCTCTCTCTCCCTCCCTCTCTCTCCCTCTCACCCTCTCTCTCTGTCTCTCTCTCTCTCACTCTCCCTCTTCTCTCTCTCGCCCTCTCTCAACACTGGACTGTAAATGAGTCCTGACAAAGAAATGAAATCTGAATACAAATTAAGCTACATTCTGCAGAAAACAGCGTAATGTGAGATTTCTGCGCTCTCAGAAAACCTTCCGCTCGCATACTCAGCCCTGCAAGAGCAAGAGCAGGATGTGCAGGTCTCTCTGCTCTTGCAAGAAGGGGACCAGCAGGCGGAGTCGTTGAACACAGACCAGCATCTCCAATCCTGCCACGCCACGTGTGCACGTATCTCCACGTGGCACGTCTCCACTGGTTCGATTCTCGAGACCGGTCTTTCTTTTGTGCACCGTCCCAACCTCCCAACGGGGTCATGTGACGTGACGTGACAAAACATAACGTGACGTTTCGTCCTATACGGACGGGTGTGACGTGGAAGGGACAGTTGGATGTGACGTTACGTGACGTGACATGACACGCGGAGAGCAGTCCATGGCACGTGCGAAAACGACTTCGCTGGATCTCCACCGTCTGTTATTGTCGCTTTGCGGGTTCCAACACGTGACGCGCTTACAGCCATCGATGTGGTCGTCGGTCCGACCCAAGTTCCCAGGGCGCCACGTCGCGCAGCTTCCTGGCCGTACGGCTGGCAGTTTCCCGGACGGTGGGCTCGTTCGGGTCCGGCTGAGTTGCTGCCGGTCTCGGAACGTACGGATACTAGGGAAACAACAAGACAAATTGAAGGATCGGATACGATTTTTCGTACGCATCAATGTCAAGTTACGAATCGGATATGGAGTGGACTTTTGAGATTCGAATTCTGCCACGTCAATGGCCCGACATAGCATAATGCCAAAAGTCAAGAAAATGCTAGATTCGATGCTTGTCGTATAATGTTCCAAGTCAGTACGGTAACATCTGCGCAGATCTCGCGTCAAGGTGAGTCTCGAACTGTAATGGAACTACAGATAGTTTACGAAATCTATTAGTTCCCATGTGTCAAATCGGACGTAACACTGGATAGAACTGTATTTGCACAGAGAACTGTTTTTTTTTGACTACTTCGGGCTGGTCCAACAGCGTTGTAACTGCGCGCTACATGGAACCCACATACATTGGCGACCGGTGCGGTGTTGGGTGGAGAATGTCACGTGGGATCCGGATGTTTTCCGGGATCAACGGGATCTCACACGTGCGGGTCAACCATAGTCCTGGACGACTTTGGTGGAACCCCGACGGGGTCAATGTGTAACAGAATGCTCAACGTCTAGCAGCACAGCGTCAGGTGGTCAGTGATTGGTTGTCTTGCTTTGTAATGGCTGCGTTGTGGAAATAGGGTTTTTCCGTTGTGCCGATAACAAGGAACAAAGTTATATTGCTGATGGCCGACTTCGACTTCGCAGAGAAAATTCAACTTTTCTTAATCCTATCTTATGGATTTATGCTCAAACTCCCTCAGCAAAAAAATTCTGGATCCACCACTGACATTGTCTTTCCGGTTGTGCAGCAGCCTTCACACAGTGGGTGGATCTTGTGGTAGCCTTGGCTGTCCACTGTGAAAAACGGAAACTCATTCCGGCTCAACTTCGAGGGTCAAAGTTCAATTCAACTTCAAGTTCAAAAATTCAAGTTCCAAGACCCAGAGCAGAAGATAACACCTCAATGGAAAATGCATCTCACACCTGAATTCTTCCAAGGATAGAATTTTTTGGCCTTTTTAGGGGGAAAAAGGAAAAGCTGCAAGGGCCGGCGGCGAGTAGACACACCTGCTTAAAAAAACCGAACCAATCCCGCCAATCCCGACCCGCCACGTCGGACAGAGTGCTGCTTCCACAGCGCAACTGATTGGCTTCAAACATTGAGCGTGCCCCTAACACGTACTGTACGAATAGAAACCGTACCCAGTACAGTGGGGGGTCCTCGTATTTACCACCCCAAGGAGTGCGTTATAGCACAAGATAAGTGGGGTTAAGGGGAGACTGCTGAGATAGTTGCAGGTGCTGTACGACCACTCGCGCGTCCGTGCTGAAACTGATGAAGGGTTGGGTTGGTGCTGTGGGTCTGCCTGCAGCATAGAGCCAGGATCCGGGGGATTCAGGGTACGCGCAGCGGAAGACGTAGGGATCCTGAAGATGTTCCCACCGGCGGCTGGACTC
>CM074813.1:2801790-2855367 GCA_037447605.1 Zygnema circumcarinatum | reverse complement strand
TTCGACAGGGCTACCGTAGCAAAAAAATTTGCCTGCCCAAGTCCAAATTACAGAAACCAAAATTTCTGGGCCTCTGGCCCTATTTGTTAAAGTCCAAGCTCATCCAATTGCCTCACTTCCAAACACCAGTCAGCACATAATGAATTGCGAAGCATAGAAGGCATGAAAGAGCCTGCACAAAGGACAAAGCCCATAAAAGGACAAGAATTAGACCTCCCAATTTCTGCAATTTCATCTAACTGGCTGACTAACTCGACGCCATAGAAAGGACCGAGAAGTTTCATACTTCCTTTCCCTTTCTGAACGTCAATAAAAAAGGTTTTCCATAGAGGGAGAGAGAGCGAGTGAGAGAGAAAGGGAGAAAAAGAGCGCGAGAGAGATAGGGACGCGACCTGAAATGTGAGCAGCCGAATGCAGAGCGTCTGCTCAGTGCAGCGTCCAAAGACGCGCAGAAAGAGATTCACGAGGTTGTAATCATTGCTGCCGGTCAACAGCCCGGTCTTCGGGTCGAACCTACACACCCCTCGAAAAAAAAAGACTCAGATTTCTCTCTCTTCCTCTCCCCCGCCCTCCCTCTCTCTCTGTTGGCGTTTTATTCCTCCACATCCATCCTCCTCGTTTCTCTTCTTTCCTTTTGCTCTCTCATCCCTTTACTCTCCCACTCTCTCATCCCCTCCCTCATCTCTCCCTTCCCGTCATCTTCACTCCCGCGATGCAAGTGTAAATTGCTTTGCGCCCTGTCGATTTTTTCGGTCAGGGCCAAAATGTCGTACTTTGGAAGGCGGTGTCGTGGGCAGGGGACAATTTTCAAGAGCTGCCCGAATCCCACAAAGGCGTGACAGCCATAATCAAGTCAGTCATTGAGCAGCCAATCATGCGAAGTCAGGTGGCACACATTCATTGACTTTTGGACATCGGAATAGCTATGAAGGAACGAAACTCAATCCCAGTGTATGAGTTTTGGTTAACCTCTTTCCGAAGTCCCTTTTTGTCAACTAGCTATTATAAATGGATCAGTATTAGAAAAAAACCATTCCACCTCTCGGAACAGTCAAACAATCAAACAGTTCCCCCACTTGCAACAACATTTTTTCAGCATCAGCAGTCGTTCAGTGCTAGAGGGTTTAGTTTGTGGCAACCAACCTGTGGCAGCGAATAAATGAAGTTGATGAGCTGCGGAAGAAAGAGAAGAAGAAGGGTTTCACTGCAGACCACAAAAAGGAAAAGAAAACAATGAAATAATACTAGCTCCTCCTTTTGAAACAAATATAAAACCGAAAACCCTCACCCAAAGGGGGGGAAAGATGGGGGAGGGGAGAGAGGAGTGAGAGGATTGAGGGAGAGAGTGAGGTGAGTGAAGGGGGGGAGGGCGAGAGGGAGAGAATGGGAGTGAGAGAGAGAGAAGCGGGGAGGGACGAGCGAGGGAGTGGGGAATGAAGGAGGACGAGGGAGTGGGGAAGGGGAAGGGAGTGAGTGAGAGAGGGGGAAAAGAGAGAGAGGGAGAGAGAGAAAAAGAGTGAGGGAAAGTGAGAGATCGAGAGTAAGAAAGCGAGAGCGAGAGAGCGAGAGAGAGAGAGAGAGAGAGAACTCACCTGAAATGCCCCAGAATCCCCACCACCCCGATTGCCATTCCCGCGAAGTAGGTGAAGGTGTCTCCCACAAAGACGGAGGAGGGATACCAATTGAAGGCGAGCAGGCCGAGCGTGGCCCCCACTAACGGCTGAAGGAGGTACACGGAGAAGAGGTGGGCCTGCTGCAGCTCGTCCGGCACTGCTCCCTTCACTCCGGGAATGCTCCCGAGATGCCACAAGTTGTATACAAGCACCTAATAACGATGATAAAACAGAGGAACAAAGAAAAAGGGGTAGAAAAAGAAAATCGTTGAAATTTGAAAACCGGGGGTGTTCAAGGTCAGAGCCTCTATTCTTTTTCTTTATTTTAATTTGAAGAAAGGAGGGAGGGGGAGGAAGGGCGTACGGCGGATGCAATGATGACGGTTTGACCGGCCTCGAGGCCGTTCACACCTGCGAGAATGTTTATGGAGTTTGTGTAGAAAACCACGAGGAGGCCCATCCCCAGCTTGTATATGAGGCCCAAGTCCAGGGCCTCTGCCCCCCCCAGAGCTGCTCGCAAAGGCTTTGGAATTATGATGGTGGTCCGCCCCGCGTAGGCCATCATTATGGGGAGAGCCGCAAAGGAAGGGAGAACGATTTTTCTGTACCGAAAGAGAGAGAGAGAGAGAGAGAGAGAGAGAGAGAGAGAGAGAGAGAGAGAGAGAGAGAGAGAGAGAGAGAGAGAGAGAGAGAGAGAGAGAGAGAGAGAGAGAGAGAGAGAGAGAGAGAGAGAGAGAGAGAGAGAGAGAGAGAGAGAGAGAGAGAGAGAGAGAGAGAGAGAGAGAGAGAGAGAGAGAGAGAGAGAGAGAGAGAGAGAGAGAGAGAGAGAGAGAGAGAGAGAGAGAGAGAGAGAGAGAGAGAGAGAGAGAGAGAGAGAGGAGAGAGAGAGAGAGAGAGAGAGAGAGAGAGAGAGAGAGAGAGAGAGAGAGAGAGAGAGAGAGAGAGAGAGAGAGAGAGAGAGAGAGAGAGAGAGAGAGAGAGAGAGAGAGAGAGAGAGAGAGAGAGAGAGAGAGAGAGAGAGAGAGAGAGAGAGAGAGAGAGAGAGAGAGAGAGAGAGAGAGAGAGAGAGAGAGAGAGAGAGAGAGAGAGAGAGAGAGAGAGAGAGAGAGAGAGAGAGAGAGAGAGAGAGAGAGAGAGAGAGAGAGAGAGAGAGAGAGAGAGAGAGAGAGAGAGAGAGAGAGAGAGAGAGAGAGAGAGAGAGAGAGAGAGAGAGAGAGAGAGAGAGAGAGAGAGAGAGAGAGAGAGAGAGAGAGAGAGAGAGAGAGAGAGAGAGAGAGAGAGAGAGAGAGAGAGAGAGAGAGAGAGAGAGAGAGAGAGAGAGAGAGAGAGAGAGAGAGAGAGAGAGAGAGAGAGAGAGAGAGAGAGAGAGAGAGAGAGAGAGAGAGAGAGAGAGAGAGAGAGAGAGAGAGAGAGAGAGAGAGAGAGAGAGAGAGAGAGAGAGAGAGAGAGAGAGAGAGAGAGAGAGAGAGAGAGAGAGAGAGAGAGAGAGAGAGAGAGAGAGAGAGAGAGAGAGAGAGAGAGAGAGAGAGAGAGAGAGAGAGAGAGAGAGAGAGAGGAGAGAGAGAGAGAGAGAGAGAGAGAGAGAGAGAGAGAGAGAGAGAGAGAGAGAGAGAGAGAGAGAGAGAGAGAGAGAGAGAGAGAGAGAGAGAGAGAGAGAGAGAGAGAGAGAGAGGGGGGGAGGGGGAAGAGAGAGAGGTAACACTCAGGTAAAAAAAAAAAGGGAGACCAAGCAGATTACAATACACAAAACCGTTGAGAAGAGTTGCCTGAGAGGCAGCGCAGAACAAATGGGAGAGGGAGAACATTGAAAATGGGAGTGGAATGGGAAGAGAGAAGGGGAGTAGTGACGTACGCCCGCCATGGAATGTCGAGCACATCGTCAATAAATCCCAGAAATGTCATTAGACAGACAGCTGCCAGAGCGGCGTTATATTCCACCAGCCACTGCAGTCCAGCCCCTCTCTCTCGCTCTACCAACTTAGCCACTTTCCACTCCCTTCTCTCACTCTCTCAGCTACCCCTACCTCCTCGCCACCATAAGTCAAAGGAAGAAAGGCGCTGAGTTTCAATCCTTCGATGAAAAAGGCGGAAAGGGAGGCCTAAAGGCATGATGTAGAATGTGAATTAGAAAAAAGGAGAAGTGAGCAAAACGGAGTCTTACAGCGGAGTCTGGGGTGAAATAGAACGCTTGGAAGAGAATAACCACCACAAGGTATACCATGCCCACAACGAGGCCCTGCGACTCCGGCCTGCAGGCAGCACAGGAAGATGGATCCAACCATTCATTCTCGTTTCTCCTTCAAGTGAAGGTACTGCAAGTCAGAGTCGTGGTGGAGGACTGAGAGTTGTGAGGAGTGAAGTCGGGGGAGAGTGCTTGATGTGATCTGCATACCTTACTCTCTTTGTGCTTTACTTGTAGACGGGGGAAAGTGGGATTGGGGGAGAGAGAGCGAGGGAGAGAGGGGGAGGGAGAGAGAGCGAGGGGGGGTGAGGAAGAGAGAAAGTGCGTGAGAGAGAGAGAGGGAAAGAGAGAGAGACAGAGGGTCCAGAACCAGCATTGCGCCGTGAGCATCGACTATGGAGGGATGCATCGTTTTATCGTTTCTTTCCCTTTCAATAATCGTCAAACATAGCGCAATATCTATATTTTGGATCTTTGTATTCCTGATAACTGCAACTAAGAAACTAGTTTCAGAGTGTGACTACTTCTTTACCACACTCGTCTTGCTCGTAAACTGTCAACTATTCTTCAAAACATCATCAATACGTGAGCTTAAAACGTTAGGACAATTCTACAGACGGTTTTCCAAATAAAGTTTTCGACCGAACGAAAAAAAAATCACTCTAGTTCACTTCCACTCCTCAACCCCACAAAATAAAAAACGAACAAAAGCAGCAATGCAGCCCCTCTACGCTCCTCTACTTCTCCCATTCCATGCATACAGTTCAGCCAAATGATAAAACTGAGCAGGGTTTGCACGTAGAAACCTACACTTTGATCTCCCCTGCTGGAGACCCCCTCTTGTTGATGTCGAATCCAAACATGTTTCGCCGAAGCACATATGGAACCACTACTGGAATGAGTCGAACGGTTAACAAAAAAGCAGCTACGCTCATTCCAAAATTTATTAAAATCGCCTTCCTCGCCGTCCAGCTTATGCTTAACAGGAAGAAGGAGGCGACAGGTGGCGCGCAGACAAGCATCGAGAAAACAGAGACTTGGAAGGCCTTCTTGGAAGAAGAAGAAGAAGAGAGAGATGAGGAAGAGGGGGAGCCATGGATGCCTGCAGCCTCCGCAGCTGGAGTAAACGACGGAGAAGCTCGAGAACCTTCCGCTACCACAGGGCGCTTCCGTAGGTCGGCAGCCATAGATTTTAGGGTTAGGAGGTTGGATCAAGCTTTGTCTGTCAGCATGACACGCGGCAGAATGCAGCGCTGCTTGGAAAAAATTAGGGTTCAGAAATTTTAGGGTTAGGGTTTCCGGCGGTCTGGGGGGGTAGCTGTCGTCTCTACACCCTAGGCGTCCTGCTGCAGCTCGCCACGTGTCATGCAGCTAGAAGTGCCACGTGGTGAAACCTCCACGTGTCAATAGATCGTGATGCCATGTGGCGAGGGCGCCACATGTGGGGAGGGAGCAGGCTGTGGAGGGACCAACACGTGGCGCTCTCCGAGAGGAGGCGGCAAGGGGAGGTGGGGACGGTGCGGTATCTTCTCGAGACTGCGTTGAGGACGCGTTGCAGGACGGTGGGACGATCCAGTTCTGGATACCTCGCGCGTGGGATGCTGCATGGTGATTGGCTGCCAATATTTTTTTTAGATGTGTGAATATCCACTGGGATTGGTCGGACTGGCTTAAAATTTCGTGCCGTAGGTGAGCCAATGAGCGCGCAGTATTAATTAGTTTTTTGGGGCACTTTAGGGCTTTCAATGTTTGATGTTGCTGTTGTTGCTGCGCCACAATGCGTGGCATGAGAAGACGATGCATGCACTGCAACAAGAGATGGTTTGTTCAACAAATCGCAACGCAATGCCATCGCCGTTATACACTTTCCTTATTTTCAACCCATCTTGGATTTAACTTTTTTCTTACTAAATGCCTTCCACCTACCTTCCTCACATTTTACTAAACCCTAAACCCTACAACCCTACTACCCTACCACCCTGGAACCCTAAACCCTGAGCCCCACCCCATGGGATGGTTCCAAAGGAGGCGGCGGCGGCGGCGGCAGGAGGGAGCGAGCGCTGTCGAGGAGGGCGAGGGCGGAGACCCTCTGCAGGCCGCGCTGGCGGAGGTCATGGCCGGTCATGGCCTGCGCGGCGGCGCCATGCAGCGCCATGGCGAGGCCCTCCGTCGCGAACTCGAGCACGCCATGGCGCAGAGGCGGGGACGGAGAGTGCGGAAATGTCGGCTTTGCGTAACCAGATTTTGAGATGTCTATGATTCGAGAGCTCGTAGGGAGTTCAAGCACTGCAAGAAGGGCAGGTAAGGGAAGGGAAAGATAAGAAAGATGTATGTATGCGCACGCGCGAGGGGGGGAGAGAGAGTGCGTGTGAGAGAGATGGGAGTGGGAGAGATGCAGAGAGAGAGAGAGAGGGAGCGAAAGAGAGAAAGAGTGCGTGAGAGAGATGGATACAAAGAGAGAGTGCGTGTGAGAGAGATGGGAGTGGGAGAGATGCACAGAGAGAGAGAGGGAGCGAGAGAGAGAAAGAGTGCGTGAGAGGGATGGACACAGCGAGAGGAGGAGGAGAGAGAGAGAGAGAGAGAGAGAGGAGAGAGAGAGAGAGAGAGAGAGAGAGAGAGAGAGACCTGTGAGGATTGGGCCCTCTCTCTCTATCCTGAGCACATCCGGCAGCGCGGCCTCCCACTCCACGGCCCACTCCGGGCCGCCCCCCCCCGCGGGGCCGCTCAGAGAGGAGCTCCGCGCGACCAGCAGACGGCGACTCGTCAACAGACCGAACCGCCCCCTCTCCTTCAACGGAACGCACGCCACATAGACCTGCAGTCCCCCATCCAGTTCAGCATTCACACCCCTCTTAGGGTCTTTAGGGTTTTTAGGGTTTTTAGGGTTTTTAGGATTTTTAGGGTTTTAGGGTTTTTAGGGTTTTTAGGGTTTTTAGGGTTTTAGGGGCAAGCCCAGCCTCCAACAACCTATCTCCTCTTCATATTTCAATAAGAAAAGAAGAAGAAAAGAAAGTCAACCAAAGACCTTATACCAATTAGGGTTTCCTTAGGCCTCCTCCTCTTACATCGTGACGGAGGCGGCCCCCATCCGCCTCTAAGATGACTGCCTGCCCGACTGCCCGCTCCCAGGAGTACGGCTGCAGGGGGAGGTCTAAGCTGAGGTGGCGGGGCGGCCGGCCTCTCGTAGGCTGCCACGTGTACGGCCTCGTGCTGTTCCTAATGCTGAGCGCCGTCCTCCCCGCGAGTTCCAACACACTCGCCGTCGGCTTCGCAATGGCTCCGAGCAGCCCCACAGCAGCGCCTGCAGAATATGGCAATATGTTTACTTTATCGAGGATACAAGGTTCTGCTGTACATACTGACTGCGCCACATCACATTTCACAGTGCCTGCAGAATATGGCAATAGGTTTACTTTATCGAGGGTACAGGGTTCTGCTATACATACTGACTGCCACATCACAATTCACTATGCCTGCAGGATATGGCAATAATATCACTTTATCGAGGGTACAGGGTTCTGCTATACATACTGACTCGTCACAATCCACAATGCCTGCAGAATATGGCAATAGTTTTACTTTATCGAGGTTACGTGTAGTCCTGGATACAACAGTCTGACTATCAAATTTCAATTGTCTCTACTTCATCGAGGTTGCAGGTTGGTTTGAGTTATCGCAGCGTCTCATAATTTCTAGGACTTTCAGGGATGTAAGGAATAGAGCCGTAGTGGGGGTTGTACCAGAAATAGAGGAAGTGACGAGAGAGAGAGTGATACATGCATATACCGAGGGAGGATAGTTTAAGAGGAACAATAACGAGAGCAGATTCAGCAAAAGCTAACCCGAAAGAAGGCCGGGGATGCCGCCCTCTGCGAGTCCTCTCACGGGATATTCCAGGACACCTGTCAAACCCTGATTGCCCCCCCACATTCATTCCATCGCTGAATGTTAGCACCCACGACATCTAACCTTAAAGACCTGCCCTCCTTCTGAAAGCAGGCAAAAGGCATAGCTTAAACATATCCACCCTTTGCAAGAAAAGCAGCCCTCCTCGTCTCCTCTCTCTCCACTCTCCCTCTCTCACTCTCCTCTCTCTCCCTCTCTCGCTCTCCTCTCTCTCCACTCTCTCTCTCTCTCCCCTCTCTCTCCCTCTCTCCCTCTCCTCTCTCTCCTTCTCTCTCCTCTCTCTCCACTCTCTCTCTCTCTCTCTCCTCTCTCTCTCCCTCCTCCCCTCTCTCTCTCCCCCTCCGACCTGCAGCAGCGCTTCCAGCACGCCGGTCTCCACAGCGCCCATCTCCCTCTGCCTCCTCTCCAGCTCTGCAAAGTACTCCTGGTCGAGCGCAAGGGCAGCCACCCCCTGCAACACACACACACAAAGGCCTATAGCTTGTGAGATCCCTCCCTCCCTCCCTCCCTCCCTCCCTCCCTTCCTCTCCCTCCCTCTCTCTCTCTCTCACTCCTCCCTCGATCCTCCCGCCCTCGCCCCCCTCCTCCCTCCCACTAGGGTCATCTGATGTTTCCTGACAAAACTTCCCTTCTCTTCCCTCTCTTTCTCTTCTCCCCCTCCCTCCCTCTCTCTCTCTCTCTCTCACTCCCCCAGCTGCCTCCCTCCAACCCTAATCCCGAAACACTCACTTTAGCGGCTGCTCCGCTCATGCGTGTAGCTGCATTGGAGAACGCAAAGAGAGTGTTCTGCAGGAGGGAGGCAGTGCCCTGCGCCACTCCTTGAACCACTTCTTGGGGCCTCTGCAACATACAAACTCAACCCAAGTTTATCAGCAAAAACCAGAATCTCCGTCTCCAGTTTTTAGGGTTTCTAGCTCTATCTTCAAGGTTACACGAACCGGTCCCTTCTCGAAAGGTTGTAATGAGTGTGCGTGCTACCACGAAGAACGGAATAGACTACAACAGAAGGTAGGAGAAGTGTGCAGGCAAAGTATGATACTGAGATTGAGATCGGCACTCATTACAAGTAAAAACTCAGTATGCTTCTGAATCCGAACTCCAAGAAAATATGATGTAGTTTATCTCACAAAATGTCTGTATGCAGATAGAAAAGAGGATTTAGCCCACTAACTTGTGTGAGACGCAATGCAGGCGTCGAAACAAAGTCCCACATTCCCCTTGCCAGACTTGCAAGAAAACCCATCGGGTTTCCTAAAAAGTCTGCTGACCCGAGCACCTGCATCCATCAACATCCACAAATTCATGAAATTCACAATTTCAAACCTTTTGGTACACGCATCTTCTCAAAACACTCCGGTGATTGCTCCCCTTTCAAAAGCTCCTTATAGCGTCATCTTCTTCCTGTTCCTCCTCCTTCTCTCCCCTTCCTTATCTCCTCTCCTCTCTCCTCTCCTCTCTCCTCTCCTCTCTCCCTCTCTCCTCTCTTTTCTCTCTCTTCTCTGCCTCTGCCCTCTGCCCTTTGAGTTGTGTTGTGCACCTTGTACAGCAGGTGCAGCAGCTGCCTTCCATAGTGCCGTACGACCCGGGTGCGGAGTGCCTGTAGGCTGCCCAGGTGATGGCTGTGCCGGAGTGCGCCTAGCCGCAGGGCCACTCCCTCCGCATTGGCCAGCGCGATCATGCGCCGCTGGAAGCACAGGGGAAACCGTACAACCCCTTTCAGAGAGGGTTGCCCTTACTGATATTAGGGGTTGTTAGTCAGACTTAGCAAGAAGCTACGGAAAGAGTTATGAAACAGAAGTTACGGAAGTGCTTGTCACCGGAGTACTCGTTCTGGTGTAAAACTTGTGAACGGACATACTGACGATTTTTAAGTCTGACAACCCCTATTAGGGTTGATAGGGCAATCTTCCTATTCACTGCAGAGCTTGCTACAGATGAGGAGGATGCTGAAGCATACATACATGCCTATAGAAAGTGTGTGTATGTATGGACATGCAGATACATAGACATGCATGTAGGAGGCATACCTGAAGGACGATACCCATAGCTCCAAAAAGTCCTCTCGCAGCAGCCCCTCTGCTCTCCTCAGGCAGCCATGGAGCACTCACAAAGCTGTTTCCCTTCCCCCACTCCCACTCAATATGCCTCCTTCTCCATCTCATGCATTCTTTGGGTTGGAAGAGCTACTACATTCAGACGATAGCTCATTTTTTCTTCCCATACACATCATATCATACTATTAGTGCGTGTTTGCGATCCTTAGGGAAGCCTATCTTAGTTTGATTCTCTCTCACCTGACAGTCACCTCAATTCTGGCAATCTCCACCATCTCAATGTACACCTTTTGAGTGCCCTTTGCGAGAGCCCACATATCCAGCCTCTCCTCTCCCACAGCCATCACTGCCACAGGGAGTGGCCAACACAGCCTTCTTCCTTCAGAACTCCATTGACCTGAACCCTGAAATGCAAACCCTAATCCCTCTCCCTCTTCTTCCAACACAAAGCTGCCATCTCCCGCTCTCCCTCCACCTCTCCGGCTCTCCTCTTCACCTCTCCCGAATTCTATGGCTCTCATTTTTGGACCATTCTCGTTCAGTTCTCCGTCCTCCGTTCTACGGTCCAGCGTTCCATGCAGAGTGCTGTGAGACGGAACTGAAGCGTACGTTCCTTGCATACTGCTATTCTGTCCCACATTTGATCCATGCAGCCAAACTGAATCTGTTGCAGAACGCAGCATGGAACCCCTCTCCATGGCTGCAGAGAGCCTCTCCACAAACTGAAGCAGTCTCAAAAGCAGCCGCTCCTCCAACTCCAACCTCATAGGGGCTAGTCTGCACAATACAAAAAAAAAAAAAAAATCAGGAATTGGAAATTCGTTCCATTTAACCTTTCACTCTATTGCTCACCTTCTTCCTCTCTTTCCCACCTCTCTCTCCCTCTCCACTCTTCTCCCTCCTTTGCACTCCTCCCACTCCATCGTTTCCCCTTCTGCCTCTCTCCTCCTGGTGGTATCGAAATAATCAAGACAAGATTAACAACGTGGCGGAGATGCCCCTGCCCCTCACACCCTCCTCTCTCCACTCTCTCTCTCTCTCGTCTGTCCGCTCTAACTCTTCTCTGTAACCCTTCCCTTACTGCTCCCAAAATTCTCTCACCTGTTTCAATCCGTTGCCTCCCTCAACCCTCTCCTCCCTCTCCCTCTCCTCCCTCTCCCTCTCCCTCTCCCTCTTCCCTCCCTCCCAATTCCCCTTCTCCCCTCCTCACCTGAGCATGAGGCAGTGGAAGCACTCCACCCCTCCCACCAGCTCCCTCCATCTGCTCACTCCCGCAACAACCACATTCTCTCCGCCACCCAAAGATTCTCTCTCAACAACTCCTCCTGCAGTCGGAGCTCTCTCATCCTCTCCCTCCTCCTCCTTAACCCCATTCTGTGCATCCATACGTCCGAATTCCGTCGTTTGCGACGGAACGGGAATATTGAGCATGGAAGGGGGGAAAGAGGGGGCAAGCAGCACTGGATAGACAGCATTTCGGAGTTGGTTATCGATCTGAATTGATGCCACGTGTAGCTCTGCTATTTGCTGAAGCTGCCCCTGTGCTGCTTGGAAATGTAATCCTCCAATCGACACATAGAGAAGCTCCTGCAGGACCAAAATCAGTACAAACACTGTTTAAGTTTTCACTCGACTTATAATCCCTCTAACTTTTACAACGATTACAATTATCATATTCATAAATATTATCCTTATAAGCGTTTCATTAGCGTTTCCTGAAAACCCCATTAAAGTCAGTAATTGACTTACTTGGGGAGTCGAATCGATGAAGGAGATACCAATCATAGCAACCCGAATTGAAATTTTTTCTGTTGTATCTCGAGGGGCTTCTAAGCGAGAAATTGTATCTCCTCGTTTGGAGGGTGCCCCTCCCCCAGCTAAACCTTCCCCAGAAGGATGCATCTCCATGTCCATGATGCTCATCACCTGCTCTCAACCCACTTCAAACCACAATTCAGTTGATTGGACTTTTTTTTTATTTTTATTTTTAGATTGTACGAGGTTCTGAGGCTTGCAGGGTTTGGAGTCTGTAGACTTTTAGAAGGGTTTTTAGGGTTTCTGCATTTCCTTGCAATCTCAATCATTTGATGGTTGAAGTCAAACTCTGATTCTCACCCTTCTTGGCCCTTCTGCTCGGACCGACACCTGCAGCCTCCGTTCGGGTCTCTGCAACGGAAACGCACGAAACAACACATGGAAATCAGCAGTCTTCACCTCCACAACATTCAAAGAGAACAAAAAAAGGTTGAATTTTGATTGGACTTATTTGAATAATGAACGATAGACACCCCCCCCCCCCCTCTTCCCCTTTTTTTTTTTTTTTCCTACTGGTCTGACCTGAGCTGTAGCAGGCAGCAGCACAATTGGATACTCTTTCACTTCATCCAATCGGTATGTCCCGATTGCTCCTGCTGCTCCGGGCACCTAAAGAAGTCCACCAGAATGATAATAATAATAAAAAATGTAAGAAAAAAAAAAAAGAAAAAAATCGATGAAACTGCAATGATCTCGTGTGGTCAAATTCGTTCAAAGCCTATTGAGAGTCATTCCACATGCAGTTGGAATGGGAGATTTGTATTACAACAAGGTCAAATGTCTTTCTCGAACAATGTGTTGTTGCATGTATGAACAACATGTTTGTACCTCCACAACAAGACGATGCGGAAGGCATGGCTCGTCCCATGCATAGTCGCATGCGTTGTACGATCTCAGAGTGGTTTCCGTGGTTTCACAACGGAGCTGATGAATCCGGATCACCTGTCAACCACAAGGAACAGTTAGCAGCCACACCCGCGTTAACACAAACGTGGGAAAAAAAGAGCATCACAGGTCTGTTTACTTAGGCAGTAAGTAAGCAGAGCTGCGGTCCATTCTAGCAAAACATCCGCTAGAAGAAAGCAAGAGGGGGACGGAGATGGAAAAGTGGGGGAGGAGGGGCGAAGAGGAAGAGGGATGGAGGGACACACAGAGAGTGAGAGAGAGACAGAGGAGAGGACGGAACGGACGAAAGAGGGGAAGGAAGGAGGAAAAAGTAGCGAGATAGAAAGGCAGAGAAATCGAGAGAGCGAGAGATCGAGTGGGAGAGTGAGACAGAGAGAGACAGACAGAGAGAGAGAGAGAGAGAGAGAGAGAGAGAGAGAGAGAGAGAGAGAGAGAGAGAGAGAGAGAGAGAGAGAGAGAGAGAGAGAGAGAGAGAGAGAGAGAAGGAGAATGGGAGGGGGCCTCCAAGCCCTGCCTCACCTCCTTAGAGAAGTTGTGAATGCGGTAGGGCATGAAGCCGGTATCGTCCTCAGAGACAAGCACGAGGCAGGTCCCGGCTTGTGGTGTGCTCACATCGATTCTCACTGTGCGCACAGCCCCGCTATGGTGACAGCGCAGCTTCAGCTGTGTAGCTCCCACGTGTGGGGGGGCAAACGCACCCGACCAATCCCAGCCATGCTCCGCTAAACGGATAGAGATAAGAAGGTTTCTGCAACAACAACAACAACAATAATAATAAGGGGACTCTGAATATACATGCATTGGAACGATAAAAGAATGATCTCTAAGGGGGGAAACAAAAAAACAAAACATAACATAACATAACATAACATAACAAAACATGCATACCTTCTCCGGTCAGTCAAATGCAAAGGCTGCTGCTGCCCCGCGGGCAGCCGAAAAAATCTGTCTGTTCCCTGCTGTCGGAAGCAGATGTCTGCTTTTACCGCGTTTGCAAGCACGTATCTGCAATTCCCAAACGCAAGTTTCAGCAAGACTAAGATTGCCTTTTTCCGGAAAGCAGGAGACTTCTCCTTGTATAAAATAAGTAATTTTTTTTAAGATTTAAGGGCCTACCTTGGTCTGAAAGTAAGGGTCCTTGTTCGAGTCTCGCAATTCCCCCCTGCTCTTGCAGCAGAAGCAGCGAGGATATATGCTCCCTGACTACCTTCTAACGGAATTGTAACTACCGCTACTCCTCCAGGTGGGTCACATGGAAACGGCTCTGACCATGCAGTGACTGCTCCTCCTCCCACTCCTCCTCCCACCACTCTCACTCTCAGTTTGGGCTCTGCCCCTTCTGCAGAATAATCCGCAGCAGGGGAATACATCACACCATGGGGGAAAAGAGAATCTGAATGAGCTCCCAAAAGAACAGGTCCTCCTGAATCTGCATTAGTGGGAGATTTGCCTCCTCCTCCGGCAGCCATGGCGAGAGTGGGAGAGCTTAAAGAGAGAGGGAGGGTCCTTTGCTTCCCTCCAGTATGGAGTATCTGATCTGAGGGGGTGGTTGACAACTGCTTCCCTCTTCCTTGTCTCCCACCATGCTTTACTTCTTGGCCAGCCTTGATCGCAGAGATACTTTCCTCCAACAGAGGGGAAGGGAGAGACTCTGTCGATGCATCCCTTCTCACTCCCTTCCCTCTCCTTCCAAACGTTCCCTGCCCTCCCTTCCATCGGAAAGACTGGCCCACTGCTCTCTCTCTCCTTGCCACCTCTCCTCCTCTTCCCTCCCCTTCTCCCTCATGACTTAACACTATCTGCAGACCTGTCGAATCTAAAGAGAACAACCCCCTTCTCCCTTCCCCTCCCTGTTTTTCTGAAAGCATATCTCCCATCCTCCACCCATTATTAGTGGGAGGGGAATTTGAAACTGCAGGAGGAACAAAATGCTGCATGTGAGACCCGGCTTCCGCATCTTGTACGGCCAGTTTCAGTTCCGTTGTGTTGTACAACCAGAACGGACATGACAAGGAAAGTCTGCGGGCCCCACAGGAGAGTCGTACGACAGTTTCCAGCTCAGCCAATACAGGGACACCTGCACAGCAATTAGCAAAAGTAAGGCTCAAAAAACCCTACAAACCCTAATCCTAAAAAATCTAAAATAAGTAAAGCAAGGCCGGCCCTAAAAAGCCTACAATCCTTTCCCTATGAAAACTTTAAAATTGTGAAATAACACACCTTCCGTGTCCTCTTGTTCGAGCTTGACAATCTTTACTGGTGGTTTCCTCTCCTCTCCCGCTTGCCGTACACTCCCCCCTTCTGCTACAGAGAGCAGCGCTGCTGCAGAGGAGACAATGACAGGTGCAGTGCGAATACAACCAATGGGAGCAAAGGAGAGCAGAACATCATGGGTTGGGTCCACTTGATGCACATCCATCCATCCTCCCTGCACATCAAACGTAGGCATAAGAGTAGCTTAGAATGAGGAAAAAAAAGGGCTCCAGCCTTATATATATATATGTATATATATATGTATATTTATTCGGGCTTTGTATAAAGGATTTGAAGGAGAATGAGCTCACTTCCGGTATCCGACTATGGCGTATTATTCCTCCCTTCGCAGTCTGAAGCCAACAATGTGTGCGGTGAGGGAGCAGGTTCTCTATTACAAGAGGGGGCCGAATAGTAATTTCTTGAATGGCTGCATTTATCCACCCTTCTCCTCCTCCCCTTGCTCGCACTCGCGGACTGCCTGTTCCCATCTCTTGTCTGCACAAAAAACCCACCTTGAAAACTTTAGGGTAATACAATTAAAGGCTTTGCAGTGGATCGAAAAATAAGAAAACTAACACCCCAAAGACCCGGAAAGCCTCTTTATAATTTGTTCAAGGTTTTTTAAAAAGGTTTTTAAAGCCCCTTTTTGGGTTTTATAGAGCCTTAAAAATCCTTTCACCTCCAGTTCTCATTCCGAGGGAAACTCCTCCCTTTGGTTTCCATGACAGTAGAGTCTCGCCCTCTTTCCTCCACGCTAAAACAGTAACGGAACGGCGCATGTAACGGCTGGGTAGGGGCACATACGACGGCCCGGTGGGGGCACATACGTTCCTCCGAACCTGACAGCAGCCCTGGCAAGGGCTGTGGCTCACTCCACATATGCGCACCACCCTGAGGCCTCCACCGCATGCAGCCAGTCTCTGCCAGGTGGACAGGTAGAGGGAGAGAGCGCCCGGGAGGGACAGGTGGCATCACCTGATTGGCCCAAACAACGTTTAACATTTTAGAGGTTTCACGAGGTTTCGGGGGTCTTAGGAGGTTTAGGGTTGTGGGATCTGGACAACTGCGTGGTGGATGCACTGTTCGAAAGACGGAGAGAGAGAGAGAGAGAGAGAGAGAGAGAGAGAGAGAGAGAGAGAGAGAGAGAGAGAGAAAGAGAGAGAGAGAGAGGAGGGGAACTAAACTACAAGTGCTATTTGCATCCTGTTCTTCTTAACCGATGAAAGGGTAACATGCAGAGGGCATACCTTCGGAAAAAGAGCGAAGGGGATATCAAAACGCACTTCCAATGGAACCCCTGTGGCGTTAACAACTGCCACCTGTCACCCTCACGTGCAACAGAACAGGTTTTATTAGTCGCCGTGAGAGATCATCGAGTTTGATTTGGGGGGCTTAAAACTTCTTTGACTCCAATTTATTGATGCAATCATTAACATGCGATGCTACAGTTTCCGAACTCCTCATTTTGGCCAAAAAGAGAGACGAAAGTTAACAAACAAGAGAAATAAATATAATGACAAGTTTGTTTGAATCCATATACTAACTACCACATGGGTCCTTGTCCTATGGTCGGAAGGTTTGTTCAACCTACCGTTGAGCGAAGTGTAACTCTCTTGCTATATCGTTCCATAACCACTTCACACACAACTGGGGTTTTGAATCCTGTCATTCTGCCACCTGTCTCTCCCTCACCTTCTCCCACAAACATCGATCGATCATCCCACAACTGCCTCCCTCCCACAACGCCCTCAAACTCCTTCTCTCCCTCCTCTCTCCCCCTCCCTCTCCCTCTCCCTTTCCCCACCTCACTCTCCTCCTCTCTCTCACCCTCCCTCTCCTCCTCCTCCTCCTCCTCCTCTATCGCCAGTCCTGAAGCTCCTGATAGGTCTGCCATGTACGCACGTGTCCCCACCAGATCGATAGAAAACGGAGGCGATGGAACTACCATTCCGTCCAACTGAATCCTCATCATTCTATGCTGTACCGTCAGTTTTGATTCTCCTCTACTGCCCCCCACTCCGTCATTTCGGCGACATAGAACGGCTTCCGGCCCTTCCTCTACATACAACGGAACAGAATCCCCTGCATGGATAATCTCTGACGGCCCATTTGACCCCATTGGTTGCATTCCCCATGCAAATGGCCCCCCTAAATTTTCACTACTTTCTTCAGAAGTTGCCAGCTCAGCAAGCCCTACGGTTAACCAATACTTTACAGCCACACCTGTAGCGTTGTGCAACCAATAGGGAGCATATCGCCAACCATTTGGACCCTCTCCCACTGCCTGAGTGGTAGAGGTAGAGGAGTTTAGGGCTGAGTCAGCACCATCAACTGTCTCTGCACTAACAGATTCCTCTGTTTGGCTCTCCTCCCACACCTCTTTTGCTCTCGCAACAGCCTGCAAAAGCACAATTGAAAAAAAGGGGTTTCATCATATGGATGGAGATATGATGACGCACTCTCATTATGAAGTGCTTGCCTCTCACAGCTTTTCCAGAATTACCCCCCCTTCTTTTTCCTACTCTCACTGCGTTTTCCTTCTCTCCCTTTCTCACCTTCTCTCTCCTTCCACTGCCTCTGCAGATGCCCACACTTCACAAGCAAGACAAAGGAGGTGCTTTTCTTTGTCATTGTTCCAGAATTTACGATAGTGGTTTCGACAATTTATAGGTCTCGTAAGGTGAGAAGGAGAGCCCACCAGCACCATCGCTTCAGTAACGTTAATGTTGAGGGGAGCGGTAGAGGCGACCTCTATCTGAGTGAGAGCAGGGGGCAGCCCATCCTCCCTCTCCTTCCTTTTCACGGACATATTTACAGCCCACGGTTCAACTACCGGTTCCCAAGTCACCTGCCCTTTGCCACAAAGATTAATGAGTGCTTGTATGGCCCTGTGAGAGTGAAAAAGAGAGGGGGAGAGAGGGAGGAAGAGAAAGAAAGAGAGAGAGTGTGAGAGAGAGTGTGGGGGGAGTGCGGTGTAGGGGTTCGCACCTTTTCTATGTTGTGATAATTGACTCGAAATTGGCAGCCCAAAGAAGCAGTTGAAGTTGGGGGCGTCACGCATGCTTCTGCTTGGATGCTTGAAAATAGGCATTCCGCGATGGGGGCATTACAATGCAGCTGCAAAATCCCGAAACTCGAACAATTTGCCGCATTTAACCGGTAAGAAAGGAAGAAATCCTTTCACAAGACATAAACAAGTTCCAGTTTCTTTACCAATGTAAGGTTGTAAATTCACATACTCCAGACTGCATGCATCCATAAGAAGATAAAGCATAAACTATGGAAACTCTAAAACTCCCTAAGGCAGATAACTCCGGTTTTTAGAGTTCTAAAGTCCTTTAGGGTTATAACGTTTTAAAGAACATGCTACTCACCCTCCCATCACTTAGTAGAAGGGCCGCTCTCTCCACCACTCCCTTCATCTTGAGCTCCAAATCCACCTCTGGGGAAGCACTCTCCTTCCCTTCCCCTGCTGGTTCAACCCTAAACAGCTTAAAAAATCGCAAAGTTCGATATGAAATCCAACTATCAATGTCTCCTGCTTTCACTTCCACACTAACACACACTTTTGATCTCCCCGAGTGCTCGCCCTCTCTCTCTCCTCCGCCATCAGGCTCAGTCTCCCACTGAAGGAGAGTGAGGGTAAGTTTTAGGGTTGAGACCTGCAAAAGGGGCATTCTAAAAGGAGGTCCAGCAAGGGGCTTTGCAGCTTCTCCATGTCTAGGGAGCGTTTCCTCCAAATGGATTTCCATGTGGGAAAATTCGTTTGATCCGTTCCACCGAGCAAGGAGCCCTTCAATCTCTCCATGCAGTTTGCTGTTTAAACTTAAAACCATCACACAAACTAAGTGTTTCTGTGGAGGAGAACTGCCACGTGTCTCCTCCTCCTGCATCATCTCTCTCAGAGTTCCATGGCTGTCTGAGTATATCCTTAAAGAGGCTCTTTTTCTTCTCCGAAAAATCACATCTTCTCTCTCTACACTTGTATGAACCTTCGCGATTTCAGCATACATAATTCCTCTCTGCTTTTCCGTGCCAACTTTCTTCCGTTCTAACCTTCTCGCCTTTTCCCAACTTACACTCCCTCCCTCCGCCTCCTCCTCTTCTTCACTCTCTCCCTCTTCCTCTCCCACCTCATCCCACGATCCCTCCTCTTCCATCACCTCCCCATCGCTCCCAGAGTTCCCCTCCCTCCACTCTCCCGCATCCAGGAAAACTTCCTCCTCCCACTCCCCCTCCCACTCATTCTCTCCCCTACATTCCCCATAACTCGACATCCTGAATTCTGTTCCCATTGAAGAAATCGCCATGTTTATTACCTGACGCTTACCCGCATCTCTCTCCTTCTCCTTACTTCCCCCACTAACCTCTCCCTCCTTCCTCAAAAACCGTAAGTTTTTTTCTGAGGGGCCTCCCAGACTGCCATATTCTTCAAAAAGAAGTTCTTTTTCCATACTCAGCTTTCTAGAAATCACTCGCCCAGTTGCTTCATCTCCACTCGTCCTTAGAGAATCGCTTCCTCCCATACCTCCCCATGATTCAATATGGGTCAGCTGTCCCACCTCCCACTCTCTCCCTCCCTCCACAGCTTCCCTCCCACTCTCCCTCTCTCTCTGCCTCTGAACACTACTCATTCCCTCCCTTTTACCAGACTCCACCCTCACATCAGGTGAAGCATGCTGAGGAAGAACGGAATTGACAGCAGAGATAACCTTGTTCCATGCCCCAATGTGAACATGGACCAAGCTGTTTGGAAGGTTTACATGCACATCTGTACAAATGATCTCTCTATTCTGCCACACGATTTGAACATGAGGGTTCATCCTCTCTGCCTGAGATGTGTCACCACCTCCCATCTTTAGTAAAGGCTGAGTTAGCCAGACCGAACCTGCTTTCAATGTTTGTTCGACTGAAATCGACTCCTCCGATTCATCGCTTCTGCTTTCCAAACTATTTCTTGACCCAAAACTATCATAAAATCGTCCGTTTGTGGGTCGTATGATGTGCGAAACAGAAAACTCCTTGAAGGAAATTTCAGCATTCACATTCTCCTCTCCTTCGATCTTCATATCAGCCGTCAAATCCTTCACTTTGAGAAGGGCGACTGAACCGGAAAGCGACGATTTTGACGGTCTCTCTGATAACTTCCCACTCCTCCTCCTTCCTCTCTCTTCTCTCTCTCCTCTCACTCCCACTCCAACCCGAACATTCTCCACTTTACATAGCAGCATTACTGGGTTCTGCGCTTCTTTCTGGGTTTCGTCTCTCAGTTCTTGATTTTGATCACTTGTCGTTTCTGGTAGAAATCGCAAGTTGGAGATGTTGTGTTCAAATGCTGCTCTGAGGACATCTACTTCTCCAACAGGACCTCCGCCTGCATTCCAAAAGGAAAACCAAAAAAAAAAAAAAAATCAGGGGGACCAAAAACCTTTTCATGTGTAGATGTTTTTCCACCAACTCTTAAATACCAACACATGCCCAAACAATAAATTTCATTAGGAACAACTAAACTAACTAACAAACAAAAAACGCGGAAGAATCTAAACTACCCAGAGAGAAACTCACCCAGCAACCTCAAATTCAGAGTCGAAAATTTAACATACACCTTCACAACGGATTTTTCGAATGAAGCCTCTCTCCCATCCTCCAAAGGAAGCTGTACGGCTATGCAGCCCTCCAACTGCTCTATTACAGGCAGCTCCCACTCCCCTCCTCCTCTACTCACTCCAATAACTCCGATCCGATCTGCGGAAAAAGGCTTACCACCTCGCACTGCCACTCTCACTCCCCTTCCCTTTATTTCAACCATCTCCCGTTCCTGATCCTCCTCTACCTCTCTCACTTCTCTCCCTTTCTGATCAGCCCACTGCCTTCGGAAGAACGCCATCTTCCTCTCTCTCTCTCTCTCTTCTTCCTCCTCCTCTCCTGCGGGTTCTAAGGACGGTAAAGAAATCGAAACTTGTGGTATATCCATCTGTACATAAGCAGTCGGAGTTTCTGAAGCCCCTTGATTTGGAACTAATAACACGGAATCTATAAAACTAAGTCGGAGAGAAAAACGCTCTTTTGAAGGTGGAGTTTGGGGTGCAGAATTGGCCCCAAAACCCCATTCGCAGCTGCCAAAATAGTCGACAAATGACGTGACATACTCGCCGAGAAGGATAACCTGCCCAGTCTTCACTTCTACAGTTGCTTCAACTCCTGTTTGGGGAGAATCGGAAGCGGTACTCTGCTTAGGACTCACTTTTTCTTCGGCGCAAGTACCGATTCTAAATTGTACGGAACAAGGATGGGTCTCTCCTATTCCCCCTATAAGGTCTCCCACTATAGAGCTGTTTACTCCTTGCGGTGCTCCCAGCCTTAGCCCATATAGCCCCCCCTTACACTGCCAGCTAGGCTCTTTTTCCCCTCCTAGACCTGACACTAAGAAATTTGCATCCATATTATTAAGATAAAGGGTTCCAACCTTCCCCTGTGAATGGTAAAAATTGAGAGAGATGCGAGTGAGTTTCACTTCATGCTTGAGTAAAGTCTTTTCGCTTTCTGTCTCCTTGCTGCTTCTCTCTCCCTCTCTATCTCCCTCCCTATACTCTGCCGATTCTGCGTGTTCTACGGCTTTAGAAGCTCCGAGTCTCCTTTCCTTTCCCTTTCTTCTCTCATCAAGATGATTCAAACGATTATTTTCCCCTGCATTATTCCCTATTGTTGATGACGATGATGATATCATAGGCTGAGCAACAGGGATTGAAGCATAGTCGAAGCTTCTCGATCGAGGGTGCTGAAACTTGCCCACAGATTTGTTCTCTAAAGGAACTTTTTTTGCCCAGTGATTATCTGTTGGTCTTAAAACCATATCCCACTCGGTATTTCCTTTCCGGACAGAATCGCCTTCTCTTTTTTTCCCTAATGTAATGGTTTCAGTAGTAGATAAGTCCGGAAAAGGAAGCTGGTTTTGAAAAGCAGGCACTTGGAAACTGCCATTATTGAGGATAGTAGATGGACGATAAAGAGAAGAAGGAGAAGGAGAATGAGGAGGGAGGGGAAGAGGGGGAGCGGGAGAGGGAGAGGAGAGAGCAGAGAAGAAGGAAAGAAGCCTGCCGATTGTCGGTCGATAAAAGTTTGCTTCAATATCTTCCATTGACAAAGCAAGATTCAGTACTCCTCGGCTGCTGTGCTTTTCTTCCGGTGATTCAGCCCTAAATTTGAAAATAAACATAGGCTCTCCAGCTCGGGCCTGCTTGAAATCTCTGGAATTTCTTGAATTTTTTTCAGAAATTCCTGGAAATTGTGCTGTACCCTCTCTTTTGTCCCTCTCTGGGAGTGACCTTTCCAGGGCCGGTGATGTTCCATGTCGCAGTTCCGTATCGGGAAACGGCATCCGTCGTGGAGCAGTTGCCAGCATGGAACGGTAGGGGCTATCGGAGCTCTGGGAGCCGTCGATTAGGGTTAAGCTCCATAGCTTAGCTTCAATCTCCTCTTCAAATGCTCGCTGAACAAACCTGCAACATACATTCACCCAAAAAGGAACTCCATTATCCACCGATCTCCCAGAAAGCACTACAGGGCAAAATTTCAGATACCCATCTGACAAATTGATAATTCAGCCTGATAACTTCAGAATTCGAACAAAAACAACTTGATGTATGTATATCAGATGATTTAGTACAGGAAGGTAGATTCGGGAAGAGAGATATCACAGAGTTTCTAGGGTTTTTAGCACTCACCTGAACTCTAAATTCTCCCACACCATCGACAATATGTGATCGCTCTTTCCGGCCTGCACTCCCGTCTTCATTTTTTCTTCCAAGCAGATCTCAGCAACCAGTAACTCCAACTGCATATTTACATCTATGAGTGCGGCTTTCTCTGTCAAATCTCTCGCTTTCTGATTGCCTATCCCCTTCATATCACCTTCATATTTAAAAGACTTATCTCTCGAAAGGCCTTTTGTGACACCATCCTCCCCAGTACGGATATTATCTGCTGCATTCGTTCTCCGACCTATAGAATTCTCTAAGTTGCCCATAGTCCTCTCAACACTACCACTACCACTACCACTCGCTCCCTTCATCCTCGCTACACTTGCAGACCTCGCATAAAGAGCTTCAAGAACTTCCGATCGAGAGGGGGTAGAGCCCATAGCAGGGGCAGACTGAACAGGTTTTTGAAAAGTTTCGCTTTGGTGGGATGAGGGAATGTTGGGGTGAAACATAGGAGTCGAAGAGGAGGAGGAGGAGGAGGAGGAGGAGGAGAAGGAGGAGGAGGCAGAGAGAGGGGGAGGGAGAGGAGAGGTGTCCGAGGCTGGAGGGCCAGTGAGGGTGGAGAGAACAGATTTCAGAGCTTGGCATTTAGCTGATGAAAGATGAAGCCGGAGAGAGGGAAGGTTTCCAAGAACCTGTATAAGAAGAATCCCTTGGGTTGGATTCAAAAAAAATTTAAGTTTTGAATGCCAAATGGGGCTGTAAAACGTTCTTAAATTGAAGGTTTGTGGTTTCTATTGCCCCTTATTGCCCAAAAAAGCATCTAGTTTGAAGGTTTTTTTGGTGGCTGACCTTAAGTTTTGTGAGACTGGGGTCCCCTGCGAGAGCGCAAAAGTCCATTGCTATTGAGAGGTTAAAGCGCTGCACGAGGTGGAGGGCGGAGTCTGCCGCTTCCTCTTCCAGACTTAGCCGCCATGGGGAGGATTGGCGGGCAACCACAACCTGCCATTCATAACATCAAACAGTGTATTCATTCATCGCTGGAAAAATGTTCAACATAAATGTGTATGCATATAGGTAGGTTTTATCATGCTCTTTTTCTCGGAGAAGATAGAGTCATATGCTGCCCAACTCTCTCCCTCTTTTCATCCTCAAACCCTTCCCCCCCGCCCTCGCTTCACTCGTTTTCTCTATTTCTTTTCTTCTTCCACATCTCCTCGATGATCTCTTTCCGTCTACCGTCTCCTTCACCTCCCCTCCCTTTTCCCTTCCCTTTGCTTCTCCCGTTCACCCTCTTTTTACACCACTTTTCACTCTCTCTCGCTCGCGCCCTCTCTGTCTTACCACTCTCGCACAATCCTTTCTATTCATATCCGTCATCAGCACTGCCTCCATCTCCATCTCCCCCTTCCTCTCGTCCAACCCTTACCCTCCTCCCACCCATCCCTCCCCTCTTCCCACCCTCTCTTTCCTCCCCTATGCTCGCCCCCCCTTCCCCTCCCTCATCCCTCCTTCCCCTCCGCCCCTTCTTACCTGCAAGTCAGCCATTCGAAGGTTGAAGCGGTCGTACAGAGCGGCTTTCTCCACCAAGTCCAAACCTCCCTTTCCCTCTCCCACTCCCTCTCCCTCTCCCTCTCCCTCTCCCTCTCCCCCTCCCTCTCCCCCTCCCCCTCCCCCTCCCTCTCCCTCTCCCTCTCTCTCTCTCTCCCTCTTTTGCCACAGGCCCTCTCCCGCCGCGGCATCCTCCATAAAGCGTGCGCGCCATTCTGGCACAGGGCCGGAGGAGAAGTGTACGGATCCGAGGTCGACTGCCTGAGCCCTTAACCCCAACAAATTCATCACTTTCACTCCTTTAATGAGCTTCTTTAATGCAGTTGAAAAAACGCTACAGAATTTAAATGTCTGGAAGTCGACTTATATTGGGTATGTTTTTGATAGCATAGTTTGTACAGTTTAGTGGGGATCGGTTCCTGTAAACTTTGAGAGGAAGAGAGGAAGAGAGGGGGAGAGGGAGAGAGGAAGAGCGAAACAGAGAGGGAGGGATAAGAAGGGGGAGGAGGTGGGAGGAGAGAGAGAAAAGGGGGAGGGAGGGGAAGAGGGACAGAGGGGGGAGGAGGAAGTGACAGAGGGCGAGGGAGTAGGAAAGAAGAGAGAGAGAGAGAGAGAGAAGGATTGAGACAAAGAGATCGCACAGTTTTGTATCTTCTGACTCACCAGCAACATGCCATTTTGCGATGTGTGACTCTCCGGAACAAGGAGGAGGGGGGCTCTGATATCTGCTCTCAAAGTTGTCATTTTTCGAGTGGCAAACACATATCTGCATCGCCCCTCCAATTCATTCATCACTTCATCGTTAACATAACGAAGAAGAAAAAGCCAAATACATCTTAGCCCTAACAAGCCTCAAGGTAATAATATAAGGTGTAAAGTGGCCTCCTGTTTTCCCATACTAACTTCTTCCTCTGCAACTCGAACAGGACCCAAGAAAAGCTCAAAATTGATCATTTGAAGGGCTTCTTTTAAACAAGTGCACAGATTGAATTCCTTCAACTGTTTTGAAACAATGAAAATTTTCACATGGGAGAAGAAATCTCACTCTGCCTTAGAAAGGGTCCGAGCTCGAAGAGTTTCTAAGCCATTCAGAGCAGCTACCACCTGCAACCCCACAGCCAATCAGCAGAGAGCTTTTTTTTTTTTTTGCATTTGGAGTTATGCAATTTTTTGGAATTTTTCAGTAAGTTTGTGGTGGTTTCTGAGTCAGGGTTTGGACGGCCATGTTTTTTTTTTTCCCTAATGTAGCCAACACCATTGCAAACTGTGCTACATATATATTTTGCTTAGAGGGAAAAAAAAAATCTCTGACCAGCTCATGGTGTGTGAGAACAGTGCTCGGATGGCTGAAAAACGTTTCCGCTCGTTTCAAAAATTCCGGACAATAGACAATTTCAAGGGGCTGCATATGGACCTGCAGCAACCCGGAAGCTTCCTCCCCCAGCATCCTTCTTTTCAGTAACCTCTAAAGTGCTAATTCCAGCAAGTCCATTCCCATCACAAAACAAAAATTCCCATGAAGAACGAGAAGAAGGAAAATCCCAAGACAAACCTCAAAACCGTACCAAAACTTCCAAAAAAAAAAAAGAAAAAAAAAATCCGGGAAAAAAGCATAATGCTGGTGCTTTTCCTTGGAGATTTCAAGACCAAAAGCCGACAAAAGTCCCCTTTGACTTTTTTTCCTTTTGCCAGCTCAGAGAAAGCAGCCATACCGATATCGCCACGTCAGCGTCGGTATCTCTGGGCTTGATTTCAAACTCTATTCGCAGTAGAGGCGTAGCCGTGTGCCCCAATCCTTCTAGGAAACCACGTGCGCCTAAAGCGCCAGGTGTCGCATTCCCATTGGATGCGAGGTCGAGAACTGAAGCACTCCTCCCCATAGCTTTCCGGCCTCTCACTGATGTCCTCCCTCCCGCTAACGACAAATTCGTACTTCTCTGCATATGCCAAAATTCCAAAAGAAAGAAAAATTGAGCTAGAGGACAATGTTTTGTTCAGATCCTTAAAGTTTTTAAAATTTGAACTTGAACCTTTTAGAGGGTCTTCTGGGCATTAGAGATTTGGGATCTGAAGGGACATTTGAAGGAAAAAAAAACTTTCGGCACTAATTTGAAATAACAAATTATCGAGAGCAAAAATGTTCTAGGATTTCTATAGTGAGGAATTTTTTTTTTGGAAATTCCCTCTCTCTTTTGTCGGTTTCTTGCCTTTGGGGAGACCATAAGAGGAAAGAGCGTGTTGGGAGTGCACAAATCGAGTGCCTCCAAAGTGCCAAGTGTCATCGTCACATTGGTCGAATCCCCCCAGTTCCGTACATTTGCCGCTATGTTCCGCAAAATAACGCGAACAATGTCTCGCTTAGAGTACCTGTTTCCGACACATAAAAAATAGGCGCACACTCAGGAAAGGTTAACAACACCTTGAAAAGAAGAAACCTCAAACAAGGAGAAGTTAATCACACACACGAGAGTTTTTCCGACCTAATGGCTCCTACACCACAGTGTATCCAGCACTCCGAATGGCCCGATAGAGCCACATAGCAAACTTTCAGCTGTGAATGTATCTGCTCCAAAATTGCACGTTCGATAGAAGATAAGTTTCCTTACGAGCTTCGCAGCGTCCCGACAGCCTCTGCCACGTGGCAGCTCACGGAAGCGAGGCACTTCGTCTGCGGAAGGGGTCCGTCGGGTTCTACGGACGGACGGAAATCCGTTGCAGCATAGAGCTCCTGCATGGGCCACGCTTCACCACCCACTTCACTAAGTCTTTCAAATTCTTTCTCAAGTGCCTTTAGAAAGTAACCCACGAACATTACGGTTCGCTCTCTCTCCCTCTCTCTCTCCCTCCTCTCTCTCTCTCTCCCTCCCACTCTCTCTCTCTCTCCCTCCCACTCTCTCTCTCCCTCCCACTTTATCTCTCACTCTCCCTCCCACTCTATCTCTCTCTCCCTCCCACTCTCTCTCCCTTCCACTCTCTCTCTCTCCCTCCCACTCTCTCTCTCTCTCTGCCTCCCACTCTCTCTCTCACTCTCTCCCTCCCTCCCGAAGCCTCACACCAACAACTCCAGAAGTTCAACGACTCTGAAAACAGAAATATATTCTTATATATATATGAATAGTACCTTCAAATCTTCTTCTGAGATGGCCCCTGTGAAGTCCCCTGCCTCCATGGGCGAGCCCCCCGCCCCAAGGCGGCCCATAGAGAGCCAATTGAGCCATCCCCTCCGCCCCCCCTCCCCCTCCGCCCCCTCTCCCCCCCCCCGGGGCGGGCTCGCTATGGCCTCCTGCAAGGGAAACCACGAGTGAGGCAAAGAGGTCATATAAGACAAGGACAAGCTTTCTTAGGGGGGGGGGGGGGGGTGTTTGCGCTTCCTTGAGAACTCGGAATTTCTTGGGTTGGTTGGATATTTGGTGTTTTTTTGGGGGGATTTTGGGTTATGGATTTTTTGGAGTTTTGGAGTTTTTTTTCCCCTTTCCTCCTTTCCTCCCCCTTTCCCCTCCCTCCCTCTCTCCTCCCCTCTCCAACTCCCTCCTTTGTCTTTGTTTTTTTGTTTTACCTGCACGAGTAGACGAGCTTCCGCCGCTGCCCGAAACTGCAGAATGTCCGCAATGCTGAGGGCCTCTTCCATGCTCTCCAGCTCAGCAAACTGCTGCGTGCTTGTAGCCTGCGCTACATACACACCCATCAGCGAGCCTTCTCTAGACCTCTCTAGATTTCCCCCAAACAACATCTGGTTACTATGTAAGACGTGGTTGATGTTTGACATGGTCAACGGCGGTCAACGCAACTAAGTTCTCACTAGTTCAGCCCTCTCGTGCTCAGACCTAGCAGAAGAGATTCAGTTGATGGCACATTCATGTTCCACGTTTTCATGCATTGTCAACTACTACAATAATGAATTAATTATTTTATTATTATTATTTTTTTCTATTACTATTGTCATTGTTAACTTTCCAAGTTAGTTAGTGTTTGGGTTTCAAAATCAGACCAGTCCCTGCTGCACACATTTCAGCTTCATCTCATACAGCTCCACATATCGCCTTCGTCTCTTCCTGCAGACCACTCAACAATGCCCCACTTTTGTTATTTTTTTTCAACAAATACAAAGCACTTAAGATGCGCTTTAAAGCTGGTAAGAAAAAAAAAGGAGAAAAGAAGTGAAATGGATGAACAGTTTGAAGTTTTTAAAAGATAGAATGTTTTGCTTACAATCTCCACCCCAAATAATTCCAAGACCTGCGGTAAAGTTTCTCCCTCACATCCGCCACCACTGCTCGAATGGCGTACTGCCACATCAGCTTCCCCCACCTCTCCCTCTCTCTCTCCTTCCTGTTGGGTCCATCTCCCTCCTCCTCCAATCCCCAAAGCAGCAGATCCACTTCTCCAGCGCCTCCTTCCAGTCCACTCTTATCAGGTTCAAACCTGCCCTGGTGGACCCCGATTCCACCTCCTCCTCGAAGATATCCTTCACTTCTTGGCACACGATATTTGCCATATCTGAGCACCCACGTTTTGCAGATAATACAGATTGTAAATTTGCCATTAAAGAATGATAACTCAAAGTAGCAATATGGGGTGTGCAATATTTCTAAAACAAAAAGGGAGGCCATCGAAAGGAGATGGTTTTGAAACTTGGGAATTCGGTCTTTAAGGTTTCTAACCTGTGAGCAGTTCCAAGATTCTAAGTTGTGTGCTAGGATTGAGGAAATTACAAGGTGTGAACAGGGTTCTAACTACAGCTCACCTTTCCCTGAGTTGGTAGACCGATATGGCATCCATTAATAGGAGCATATCGCGATACTGATGTTCCTCCAGAGCAGCCGCCTGCTCCTCAGAAAAATTATAACCCAAAAAGAAAAATATTGAAATCAATTTCATTTCCAAAACTTTAGTGAATTGACAAGAAATCGAGACTGCAGAACAAGCAAAAGAAAAATAGCTTCATTTTCTTCCATCCTTAACATTCCTTGCATCCACTGCCTACTGAACGAAAACCAAGTGCATTACATAGAACGGTCTTCATAACCAAACTTTGAAACTGAAGCAACGTAAAGAAGAGTCATGGAACACTGACCACGTCCTCCACAGTCACTACCACCGAGTGCTGGGGATATCCCTTCTCCTGTACGGACCCCTTACTCACCTGCAAATGCCAGCTCCATCATGCAACCACTCCCACCGGTTTTTACCTCCTCATGAAAAAAGAAACTATACCCAAAATCATATACCCATTGATAGTCTGATATACCCTTCTGCCTCTCCGTTGGACCCAAAAACTCAAAAAATCAGCACTGTTCCCTCCCTCCTCCACTAAGACATGCTGAGAATTGCAACATAACTTACCCCAATAGACATGTGAAAACTCGATTCCATGAAATTGAGCGTTTTTTTGAAATAGAACATGTCTGCATACTCGTGTTGCATGTACAGCCGTAGCCGAGAACTGAGGAGCCTCTCACCGTCAGTTTCAGTTCCGCATTCACGGGCCGTAGAACGAAATTTGGACTCTGCTGTCCGGATTTCCGTTCCCAAGGCGCCCTTACTCCGTTGTCCCATGTCAGTTTAACGGAATCTCGACTGCCGTCGCACGAGTTCCAATAGAACCCGAACTGTCGGAGCGTGACCAGCTTGTGGACTAAGCCGGAACGCGCCCGCTTTGATGCCGCAGCCGCCGCTCTGAAGCAGCCCCGCCAGAGGGAGAGAGAGAGAGAGGGGGAGAGAGAGAGAGAGAGAAAAACAGAGAGAGAGGGGGAGAGAGAGAGAGGGAGGGAGAGAGAGAGAGAGAGAAAGAGAAAGAGAGAGCGAGAGAGAGAGAGAGGGAGAGAGAGGGAGAGAGAGAGAGAGAAAGAGAGAGAGAAAGAGAGAGAGAGAGAGAGAGGGAGAGAGAGAGAGAGACTCACTTCATCTTTCATTACAGCTCCTTGCTCCCTTCTCTATATTCCTTTCTCTTCCGTAGCTCCCACTCAACCCAAACAAGCAAGAGGAAACCCAATCTGCTAGCTGGGAATAACTCGACTCACAATGTAAAATTAAACAAAAGATAAGTTGCAAAGAATGATGAGAGAAGTGAGGCATACCCGGGAGAGACTCCCACTGTTGCTCCCTGAGCTGTCCCCTCTCCCGCTTTCCCTCCCGCAGTCGTTACTTTCAGCTGCTCCAAAGTGGCCCCAAAAGCAAAGGCTCTCTGCCTCCACATGTCAACGCAAACATAAACTGTTAAGCTTCGTCACACATGAACATGCAGTAAAAATAACGTCAGATTTCGTTTTGGTCGACTGATTAACTGGGTAAGAAATATAAAAGTGAAGGACAGGCTAGTTTGTAATGCTGACCTCGGGATCCGTTGCAGAATCCACATATTGAATGTGCACATTTTTCACCTCCACTTGAACGTTGTCGATTACCTGTTTCCCATAACAAAAAGAAAGGACATGAATATGCGAAAAAAAAACCTCCTGACCGCATTTTTTGAGCCCCATCTAGTGATAGTCTGGTGGTAGTTACACAGTGGAATGAAGTCAACTGGAAGGAGTATCCCTCAGTTTCGACGATTGTCTATACCTTAGTTGAGAGGTAAGAAAGAAACGATTCACCGCTCTTATCCTCTGTTCCCATGCGAGCAAACCACCAACATTTCAAAACTTTTCAACCACTGTGGTCCAATGGTCTCATTTTTTTTTTTATTTATTTGTCTTACAGTTTCTGCATATTGAAGCCAAACACACATTCTAACAATGTACATAAGATACAAAAAAAATATATATATATACGGATCGAAAGCGAGACTAACCCGAGACTCTCCGAGAAAGTTTCACAATCTCAGCAGCTGCCAGCGTGGCGCGTTTGGCAGCAAGCGCTCTCCTATTGGCTGGCTCTTCATCCCACTGCCAGGTGGCCACATTCCATTGGCCAAGAGCAACACACAGATGTCATTTTCTTCTGGATTTTCAGTCTAACAGAACTGGCTACATCACATAGACCCTACTGGCACACAAATCTGTTCAATATATAGCCGGATTAAACGAGCTTTTTTTGATTTCCCACCTTCATCAAAATAATTCCACAGAGCCCTCCCTCACACCATTTCTTTTTTTTTTCTTTTTTTTTTTTTTTTTTGTTTGAGTCTCACCTCCCAGTCTTCGCGGGGACCTGCACATAGAACAATGTCTTCTAAAGAAATCACAATGGGCTCCCATCCAAGCATCTTCCATGGAATCTGCAAACGGAGCTTCCCAACCGAACCTGAAGAAAATCCGGTTCAACATGAGGTCAGAATTTAGCCATGTCTGTAGCCAAGATTTAGCCATATTCAACACAAGTTTGTGGCCCATTGGAATTAGGAACTTGAACTTGAAGTTACCATCTTACCCTACCCTTACCAAGTCACCCTACTGACAAGCTGAGCGTGATAAGGACAGAAGGTTAAAGAGTACGCAGAAAAACACCTGCTTTTATAGAAAATGGGAGCTGCAAGTAATCAAAAGCTTCCAAGCGGAGCTCGACACTGTCGAGTAGAACCACACCTGAAGCAGCTCCAATGTGAAAACAGAGTTTAGGAGAACGCGAGAAACACATTGCGACAGGACACGTGTGATGTGCATGTAATTAGACAAGTGGAATACTTGCCTCTCCCTCATGTTATACAAGGGTTTCCAAAGAAATGGGCTACTTCAACCACAAATTGGACAACAAACAGCAAAATCGTATCAAATTATATACTTAAGATTGAGAAGCGTGAGTAGAAACTGCCTCTTCTGAATGCCGACAAACAGGAAAACCCCCAATGTTGATCTCTTACTCAGGCAACGCAGGTGACCTCTACAAGCGCGAGCCCCTTAACTAGTCCCCTGGACCAGTTAATCGCTATACTGTATTGTGCTGAACAATTAGTTTCCTTTGGTCGATTAGTTAGTTGCCTTTGGTCGATTAATTAGTTGCGGTTGGTCGAATAATTTCGTTGCCATTTGGTCGAATAATTGATGGTCGATTAGTTAGTGGCATTTGGTCAGAAACAAAGGTTCCATGAGAGTCTGAATAGCGAAAACGAGTGCAGATATGACAACTTACTCATGAAAGCAGAACCCTCTAATGTATAGGTCCTCATCATTTGTCTTCAGAAGTGTAAGGCTTGTTATTAGACGTTCGAATGTGCATGGGATTAGAGTACTTTCACTCTTTGCAACTCAGGTCCCTCCGGAAGATTATAAAATTCAAGCTTGTGCGGTTGCAAGAGATTTTAAGATTTTGCAATCATGTTTTGTTAAGCTGGAGATAGGATTTTGACTTCGATTGACTTAGGTTTGACTTTCGGTGCCGTCTTTCGATTCTACAGTTCCAGGACACGTTGTTTCGATAATTCGCACAAATGAGTTAATTTTCTGAAGGAGCATGGTATTTAGGGTTCTCAGGACACTAGGGTTCGCAGGGATGCAGGGTTCAGCACCGCTCCAGAGGCCGACGCGGAGCTGCTCGCGCTGCAGGTTGTGGAAGTAGTGCCCGAGGTACCCCGCCAGCAGGTGGTACACCGCGCCCTCTAGCATCCTGCCGTGCCCCTACCGCCCACCCGCTGTGGCCCCACTGCTTGCCCCACGCCAAGGGGGGAAGGGGATACAGGAGAGTGCGGAGAGGGAGGAGGAGAGGGAGAGGGAGAGAGAGAGAGAGGAGAGAGAGGGAGGAGGGGAGGGAGGAGCATGGAGCTCGCCCGCTCCGGCTAACACTCTCAGGAGGCGCCACCTGGCGCTGCTTGCAAACCCTAAAAGTGGCTCCCCGGCAAAGCGGTGATGTGGCCCTATCCTTCGTTGAACGGCTTTATTTTGTACGAACAATTTAGGCACGCCTCTGCTGATATCGGCACACGCAACACATGTCAGAACCTGTTGAACGACGGAAACACAGTTCCATGTCATCGTACACGAGCAAGGGACGACGACAGGAACAAACTTCACCGTTAAACAAGCACCACGGGAAACTAGTGCTCCACATGTAGCAGCAGTTCTGTTAGCAGTGCATGTTTACGGTACCGCGATCGACCGTACAGTGCCAGTACTCTGTCGACGTATGTTGAAATATCGTATCGCATAATTTAAGATATATCTCTTCATCCAGTCGGAATATTGAAGATATATCTGTGTATCGTATCGCAATATTAATGTTGCATCTATGTATCGTATCGAATTGTGTACGGTCTCAGTCCTTACGGAACAGATCCGTACAGTTCCAGGTCCCAATCATTGCGGTCAGCGCTTCTGGAAGTGTCCCTTTGACCGGCGGCCGGCCAACATGTCGTCCGTACGCTCCGCACATGGGACAAACGGGGGAGCCCCGGGTATTTGGGAAATTGGTCGGCGCCATACATGACACGTGTCGCGTGCTCGAAGAGGAACATCTCTAAGCAGTGCATGTTCTATGCTTCAACGCTCCAAAGAAATCGAATAATTGCCAGTTCTATCCTATTCGGGCGAATTAGCACAAACCACGTGTCAATTTGCTTGTGCCTCTATCGTCTGTCGACTTGGAGAAAGGTGGGCCCAAATCCGACCAATCACATTCCGACACGTGGTACAATTTCTACACGTGACACTTACTGATTGGCTTTTGCTTGACCCCGCTGCAAATTCCCTTCCACGAGCGCCGACCGTACAATCATGCGTGTACAATATTGTACGGCTTCCTCTATGGTATGAATCTCGAAACGACAAGATGCAACGGCCCAAGTGACCAACGGCTGGAAGTGTACGGACGAGGCGGGCCTTCGGCGGGGGAGGGTGGCGGAGGGACTTGGCGGGGGTGAGGGGGCACCTGCCAGGGAGGGGGGGCGCTCTGCTGGGGGGGCTCCTGGGAGGGGGGGAAGGGAGAGAGAGGGGGAGAGAGGGAGGGGGAGAGATTGGAGGGAGAGGGAGGGAGGGAGAGGAGGGGGAGGAGGGGAACGAGAGGGGACGGAAGTGGGGGAGAAAGAAGGGGAAGGAGGGGGAGAGAGGAAGAGGGGGAGGAGGGGGAAAGAGGACGAGGGGGAGGAGGAGGAGGAGGGGGAGGGGGAGGGGGAGGAGAGAGGAGGAATAGAGGGAGGAGAGAGGAGGACGGAGGAAGGGGAGGTAGGACGACGGAGGAGGGGGGACGAGAAGGGGGAGGAGGGAGAGAAAGGAGGAATAGGCGGGAGGAAAGAGGTGGAGGAGGAGGGGAACGAGGAAAAAGCAGATGCTGGAAAGAATGGGAGATGGGTTTTGTTAACTGCGCTTTTCAAGAGATGGGTCTCCTAATTCGTCTGTTTTCGGAAATGGGTTTTACGAGGTCGTGAGAGAAAGGATATGGGACCTTGGGATTAAGATTATCAGAGCAGGAAGTTTTTCCAGATTTATAAGCCAAATTAATTCAGCTAACAAGTTTTTAATTCTTAACTCTAGCAGCTCAAGTGCTCACCTCGTCTCCTCCTGAAGCGCTCTCTCTCTCTCTCTCTCCCTCTCTCTCTCTCCCTCTTCCCATTTCCCCCTCATAATCCTCGTAGCTTCTTTCGTTTCTTATTTCTCCTTTTCACTAGAAATGTCGCAGCTAGCGGAAAATTATTGGGCGGGAGTTGGAGGTGGACCTCGAGACTCGCGACGTGGAACGAGTGCGTCATCAGAAAGCACTCCGAGTCCGACGATCAGCCCCACGTCAACTGTCGATGCAGGCGGAGCCACGTGGCAGCTTAAGAGAGCGCTGAGGTGGCCAAGTTCGCCTCTTTGGGGTGGCCAGGAGAAGTCAAAAAGCACCAAAATATCCGAGAAGCGCTCCACTTTGTTGGAAAGCAAAAGCAGTTACGGCGGCAATGGGAGCAGTAATTCTTGGGAGTTCGAGTCCTCCGAAAGCACTATAAGGCTCGCACCTAAAAGCCCAGTTTGCCCCATTTGGCCTTCAAATTTCGTTCATACAGAGGAGAATATGAGACACATGAATTCCTCCTCTCCTTGCAGTCGCAGTAAGATGCCCCCTGCTAATCGCCGGAAAGCAGGTGTAGTTGTAGAGGGACGCTTACAGGGAATTGGGGGCTGTGCAGTAGGGGGAGGGTTTTTAACGAGGAGTCGAACACTTAACGACCAGGATTTGAGCAGACAACTCAAGAAAGAAATGGCAAATGTGGAAAATTCAGATGTAACTCTTAAAGCAGCCAGTGGAGTAACTGAAACTGCAACTTTTTCTAAGTACAGTGATGCAACAGCGAGAAGGGGGCGGACTCTCTCTTGGGGAGCAGATGAGTTCAGCGAATTTGGGATAGACGATCCTTTGACTGATAGTCTATTTTCTTCCGGCGAAGTTGAATCGAGAGTATCGAGTGGTGTGAACTTAGCCGGGACTAGTTCAGCTTCTTCCACAGTTTGGGATGTGGCAGGAGACAACATGATCGCTGTGCTTGTGCAAAACTTGCAGGAGTATAATGCTGAGTCGAAAAAAACCGCTGTTCATATTCTACGGGAAGTTGTAAAGGACCTTCCGGAGAAAAAATTCGAAGTAGTGAAAGCAGGAGGGATACCCCCACTGGTAGCATTGCTGAAGTCAGCTGACGTCAGCATTGTGGAGGACGCAGTCGTGACACTTCTCAACTTAGCTCTCACAGAGAACTGCCAATCCCAAATTTTGGGTGCAGGTGGGATCAAAAATTTGGTGCAAGTGATGGAGAGAGGGAAGCAGCCGTCACTTGTTGAAGCAGCGACTTCAGTGCTGGTCACTCTCTGCCATGATGAGGAAGCCAAAACCCTAATTTGGGTTGCGGGAGCGATTAAACCTCTAATTGTTATGTTGGAGGAGGGGTCTCTGAGGGGCAAGAAAGATGCAGCTACAGTGCTTATGAATCTTTCTGCAGAAGGTGTGTGTGCAGGTGACATAGTTTACGAAGGGGCAGTAGATGTGCTTCTAAGCTTGGCTCTTGATCCTGCTCTTGAGGAGAAAGTTACTGCAACTTTGCGTAATTTGTGTCGTATGAGTGAGGGTTGTGCCGCTCTCTATGAGAAGGAAGCAGCTTCTGTTTTACAGAAGGTTTTAGAAAGAGGTTCAGCTCGGGCAAAAGAAGATGCTGCTTACTGTCTGTTGAAGTTGTCGGAAGTTCAGAAAAGGAGATCACCCGGGCTTGTGAGAACATTGTCTCTGCCTATGTCAAAAGATGGGTCTTTTTCACTTGCAAGAGCAGTTTCTATGCCATCAAATGGGGAGGCAGAGCCCTATATTGCCGAAAGGGAAGGGGTCGTATTTGGTGGAGATGAAGCGGAGATTATTTCAGGTTTGGTTGACGCAATTCAAGAAAGTAAAGGAGAGGTGAGGAAATTAGCCCTTCGGAGACTTCGGAATCTTGTGAAGAATCAACCGAAGAACAAGATGAGAGTTATTGCTGCAGGAGGGATTGAACCTCTCGTTGCTCTCCTGCAGCACAACGATGTGGAGATAATAGAGAATGCAGTTACAACGATTTTAAACCTCTCTCTTAGTGGGGAGAAGTGCCGAGAGGAGGTGATAACAGTCGGCGGAATTGATGCTTTAGTTGACCTTCTTGAGCACGAAAGCTGCCCCATTTCGGAAAACGCTGCAGCGTCCCTTTTTTGCCTCTCTTCAAGCAAGGATGCATGTGTGCTTATTCGGTTGGCGGGTGGCGTTAGACGCCTTGTGAAGGTGCTCAAAATTTCTTCTTTGAGAGGTAAAAAAGATGCTGCTCTTGCTCTGTTTAATTTATCCCTCGATCCCGGCTCTGCGAGGGAGATCGTTTCTGTGGGAGCTGTAAAGGTCCTGCTTGGTCTCGCTTTGGATGTGGACTTAGAGGAAAAGGCTGTGGCTGTATTGGCGAAGCTTGCGCAAGTAAGCGAAGGGCGAGTGGCTATATATGAGGAGGGAGGTGTCGCTATCCTTGCGGACGTCTTGGAAGGTGCTTCTAGGCGCGCTATGGAGGATGCTGCCACATGCCTGTTGGCTCTGGCCACATACGTTCCAGGAGCAGGGGAGGCTATGCTATCTGAGGGCGTGATGCTGCCACTTGTCCGCCTCTCGTTGGGCGCACAGCGAGGGAGGACAGGAGCACAGGCTCTCATTCAGCTTCTGCGGAGTCGCAAAGACCGAACTTTCCGATACAGACCATAGGGCAAAAAGAGGAGGAGGAACGGCTTGTTGTTTCAAAGGTGTTATGGATGGGCAGTGGAGAGAGAGAGAGAGAGAGAGAGAGAGAGAGAGAGAGAGAGCCTGCCTCTCTCTTCAAATCTCCTTCCTCTTCGCTTCCTCTTCCTCTCACTCACGCTCTCTCTCTTTCTGTCTCTCTCTATCTCTCTCGCTTTATTCATTCTTTCTCTCTCGCTGCCTCCTTTTCCTACCACTCCTACTTCTTCCCAGTCTTCATTCGCCCTCCTTTCCTCCTTCCTTTCCTCACCAATTTGGAATAATGGGTTTGTTCCTGGGAGAGGAGTAGGAGGAGAGAGAGAGGGGTGGGGAGGGAGGGGAGTGACATGCTTATCAAAGGCTTGCTGTAAGTTGGAGAAGCTGTGTACTAAATTGCTTGTAGTTTCTAGCGCTGCATCTATTCTTTTTTTTTTTTTTTTTTTTATCCACAGCTTGTGGGTATGGCCGAAATATTTTGCACGTAGTGAGGACCTCCGATATGTGTTCAAATCGGTTACATCTTCCATTAATTTGTGACAAGTTCAATAAACTGTTGTACATTTTCTGTCGAAAACATTTTATTATTATCATGATTTTTTTTTTGGTACTTAGGTTGCCCTTGCATCACATTTTCTGTATTATTGTCACCTGCACTGAAAGTACACATCAACAAATCGAAAGCGTGAATTCTTTTACCGCAAAAAAGAGAGAGAAAGAGTGAGAGGGGTGGGGGGAGAGAGAGTGAACGATAGACATAAAAGGCCAGAGCAGGGTTGAAAACATATATCTCAGTTCCAGTTTCAGTTCAGTTTTGTGCCATTGAACCCCCCCCAACGGAGGAAGCAGTCCCCTTAGTCAACAAATGTACAGCCTGCATTGTCTTTCTCACTTCTTCCAAGGAGAATAACGAAAAGATTCACCATACGTAGTGATGACGTACCAATTACAAGTCTGACTAGAACCCTACAAAAGGACCATACTAAGACACAAAGTTTGCTGCTTGAACGATTCTCTGATCAACCACAGAACCCCTCCCACCCACTCCTACCCTGCTTGAACCATACGCAGTCTCTCCCCTTCATCAGGACAACCCACCGCTTATTTAATGGTGCTGGTTATGTTGGTACATGTTACATCACATCTGAGCTTCGACGTATGTTACAGCTCTACACTTTAAAGTTCATTTGATCTTGTTCACAATCTTTCGAATGAACCTCTTAATTTTGGGATGCTTCTCTCCGTCGTGTTTGTCATCCTTGTCGTCGTCGTCGCTCGAGCTCGAGCTCTCGTCCTCCTCTTGCTCTTGCTCCCTCTCGAGTCTCCCTCTCTCCCTCTCCTCCTCCTCCTCCCGTGCTCTCTCTCTCGCCCTCTCTTCCGCGTATCGCTGTTGTTCGAGCCTCTTCTCCTCTTCCTCCTTTAGGAGCCTCCGCCTCCTTTCATCTTCCTCCTGAAGCTTCTTTACACGAATCTCTCTCTCCCTCTCCCTCTGTTGCACCTCTTGAAGATACTTCAAATGCTCTATTTTCTTCTCCTTCTCCTCCTCGTAATGGGCTTTCACGATGTTCTCTCTCCTCCTCACCGCCTCCTCCTCTTGGAGCTGCTTCAGCCTCTTTTCTTCCTCCTCGTAGCGTTCTCGTTCAACTCTCTCTCTCTCCATCCTTTCAGCTTCTTCATGAGCCTGCTTCTGTTGCAGCATCAGCCTCTCTCCCTCTCTCCTCTTCTCCTCCTCCTCCTGACGCTTCTTAATAAGTCTCTCTCTCTCCCTCCTCTCCTCTTGCTGCTTCCTTGCCAGCCTTTCCCGCTTCTCCCTCGATTGATGCTCCTTCCGCTTCAGTTTCTGCATCTTCTCCTCCTCTCGTTCCTGCAGTTTTCAGAACAGAGAGCACATACAAAAATAACTTAAAAAAATGAACAGAGCCAAACAAAGATAAAGTAAAACTTTCAAAGGAGCCAATCCCGCAGGTCCAGCACATACAGCGGATTAAAATAGAAAATTAAACGAGCGTACGATGATCCTTTCAACCTTAAAGCGAGTAAACGTCAAAGATTATCGGCAAGAAGTGAAGTTTACGTCTGCGGAAGCACTTACGTCTAAGGGCACAACTTTCGCTGTCTCCTTCAAACCACCTTTTCGCGAGCTGCGATATCGAGAACGGCTCGACCGATGTAGTACGGAGTCGACAAAAATCTACATAAGAAAAACAAAAAAAAACCTTATGAAAAGGGGGAGGGTGGTGGGTTCAAATACAATACTTACAAAATGAAAAAAGCCCACAAAATAATTTCACTGCAGTCATCAAACAGCAGTAGAGCTGCACCCCTCACCAGCGCTGCTCGAGCACAATACAGAAACACGATCCATGGAAGTGCCAAGAAGAAGCCGACGGCCCCACTGAAGAGAAGGAGAGGCGCAATGGGAGCCGTGGAGCCCAAAGTCACCGCTCCCGCGAACATCTGCAAAAGCCGCGCAAACCATCAGCTCTTGTTAACATAAGAGGGAGGAATCCTCTCACTCTCTCTCCCTTCTCTCCCTCTCTCTCTCTCTCTCTCTCTCTCTCTCTCTCCCTTCTATTCTCTGTCTCTCACACACAGACATAGAAACGAAGAAAAAGAGTAAACGACGAAAAGTGGGTGTCTGAGCCCACCAGAACCACCCGTCTGAAGGAAACATATATCGGCTCGTCCATCTCTGCAGCCTGCAAGGAAGGCAGGGAACTCGTTTCAGCGCACCAGGGAAGGGGGGGGGGGGATGGGGGAGGGAAGGATAGAGGGAGAGAGGAAGAGAGCGGGAGAAGGGGAAAAGGGGAGAGGTAGCAAGGGGAGGCTTGGGGGGGAGGGTATAGGGGAGAGGGGGTGAGAAAAGTGGGAAAGAAAGAGGGGAATCTGGGGAGGAGGATAGAGGGGAGAGGGACAGGGAGAGGGGGAATAGAAAGGGGCGAGGAGAGAGGGAGATGAGAAAACTGTGGGGAGGGCGAGAGGAGAGAGGGAGGAAGAAAGGGAGGCTGGTTGAAATCATTGCAGCGATAGAAGAGACAAAAAACAAGCACGGAAAGACACCACTCGCTTCCCATTCTTCCATCCTCCCTCCTCTCTTCTCCTCCTCTATGCTCTCTACTATCTCCTCTGCCCGTCCTTTCTCTTCTCATTTCTCCTCTTCTACAGACCTAATGTAAGCCCCCTTCCATCTTACTTGCCCCTCTTTCCTCTGCTCTCCCTCCTCTCCTCCCCTGCACCCACCCTCACATACATTTCCTACACCTCTTCGCATCCCTCTGCCCTCTCTTCCTCTGCCCGTTCCACCTTTCAGCGCTCGCTGCCTGCCCTCCCGCCCCAAAACCTCTCCCCCCCTAAAGTTCTAAACCCCTACCTTCCGCTTTACTTACACTTGTCAGCCGCTCTCCCTCCCTCTCTCTTTCTCCCTCTTCCTCCCCTTCTCCCTCCCTCTCTCTCCCTCTCCCTCGCTCCCTCTCCCTCCCTCTCCCTCTGCCTCTCCCCTCTCCCTCTCCCTGTCCCTCTCCCTGTCCCTCTCCCTCCCCGTCAGCCCTCTCCCTCGAGCCCTGTCTCTGCGCACCGACACTGGCAGTTGGCGTACGTGGCAGGACGCGCTCCACCGACAGGCGCCACGTGGCGCCGGCGCGATCGAGCGCACAGTACTCGCCACGTTGCGTGTGTCGGTGCATTTGGTACCTTTTGGATTCGACACGTGTGCACCAATAGCCACGTGGCACGCGCAGGGACGTGCCACCCCTCAGCACTCGCCACGTGACGACGACACAGCTGTCGGTCGGCGCGCTTTGATACGGACCGAACTTTTGGGACCTGGGAACGCCTCTGAGCGAAATTCCGTAATTCGGAAATCGGAATTCCGTAATTTGGAAATCGGAATTCGGAATTCCATATTGGGGTTAGGGATGGCCCGCGTTATAAATTCCGAATATATTATATAATTTACAACGGGTTTAAAATTAGTAATATATTAAAGTAAAACACTTTATTACATATATTATACCCATTCGTTTTGAACAATTAACTACCGTACGATCGTACTCGTACGGTCATACGGTCGTACCATACCAAAATTAGGTCGTTTTGGCGTTGGCGTTGCGAAATGCGTTCGTCTGGTTTTCTCTGTCTGCTCGTGCTCGGGCCGCATAATACCGTACAGTCGTACGACCGTATTACCGTACATGTTGTAAAAGCGTTGTAAATTAATATATATCACTATATCAGCCGTTATCTAGTCGTCACAGTTGTATAATATAATATATATTATATAGTCGTAACTAATCCATCCCTAATTGGGGTACGGTATGGATTTTTCTCGCAATGTGCGTCAAGGCTACGGTCAACGGTCGTGACATAGGTCAACGATTCAACGGTCATAATGAAGGTTAACGAGGGAGGCGTAGGTGTTACGGTAGTTGGAAGCCGACCGCTGCAAAATCGTTTTGACTAAACTGACTTAACTGATTCCTAGCCGAAACATTCTTGTAGTAGTTTTAGTCAGTCATAATAGGACGTGTTTTAGTCACAACTAGACCTTACTAAGAGGTCCATCCGCTCCATGTAGGATTTCTAGGTTTTCTTGTTTAACTGATGATTTTTCGACTGAATTTTCATAGAAAGGCCTTCTTCATGCATGGGATGGGATGGGCCCCTTAGCAAGGTACGATCATGACTAGATTATTTTTATTTTAGTCACCAAGACTGACCAAGTCATGGTCAACCACCAGTACTTGGAACAAACAATGACAGTGCAAGCTAAAGCTGTCCATGGAAACATGAAGGGGATGGAAATTCCTCGTGGTTTTCTTGGGCTGGTTTGCAAAAAAAAAAACCAAGTTTTTCCACCTCCCTCTCCGAAATTCCTTAAATAGAGGTCCAATACACCTTTGTCCGAATTAAGACTACGAAAAAAACCTCGAGAACACGGGGGGAGGCAACTGTTGGAATAAACTGAATCAGTAAAACTAAGGCATAGAACACCACATGCTTCACCGGCGCTCTTCAGTTAAAAATGGGAGTGGGAGAGGAGTGGCGTTCCCATAGAACTCCTCCAAATTGTAGAAGGAGCGAGCAGCCGGCGAGAATACGTGCACGACCACATCGCCTGCCAATGGTACTCAAAGACCACATGTCAGGAGAAGGAGAGGGAGGAGGCGGAGAGGGAGAGAGGGAGGGGGGAGGGGGAGGGAATGGGCGGGGAGAGAGGAGGGGAGCAAGAGAGAGATAGACAGAGAGGGAGGAGGCGGAGAGGGAGAGAGGGAGGGGGGAGTGGGGGGGAACGGGCGGGGAGAGAGGAGGGGAGCAAGAGAGAGATAGACAGAGAGGAAGGTGGCGGAGAGGGAGAGAGGGAGGGGGGAGTGGGGGGGAACGGGCGAGAAGAGAGGAGGGGAGCAAGAGAGAGATGGACAGAGAGGGAGGAGGCGGAGAGGGAGAGAGGGAGGGGGGAGGGGAAGGGAACGGGCGGGGAGAGAGGAGCGGAGCAAGAGAGAGATAGACAGAGAGGGAGGAGCGGAGAGGGAGAGAGGGAGGGGGGAGTGGGGGGGAACGGGCGAGGAGAGAGGATGGGAGCAAGAGAGAGATACACAGAGAGGGTGGAGGCGGCGAGGGAGAGAGGGAGGGGGGAGGGGGAGGGAACGGGCGGGGAGAGAGGAGGGGAGCAAGAGAGATAGACAGAGAGGGAGAGACTCATTATAAAGCTCACCATAGTCGAGCAATGTCCAGCTGTTTCCTCCTCCCCTATCTCCTCCGAGGGGCTCCCGGCCAAACTGCTCCTCAGCAGCATCCTGCAATCGCTTCCTGCAACGATGAAGAGGCGCCAATTTCATGTCTTCAGAAGACAAGGAGGCAAAACGCCTCAAGCTGAAGTATGCAGCCATGGCCTACTAAAAAATCCCCAATGCCTTCACTTTCTTAGAGAAGGAAAACCCCAAGATGAAAAAGCGGATGGAGAGGGAGAAAGGAACCTGCATTCGCGTTTTTCTCCCTCTCCCTCTCTCCCTCTCCCTCCCTTCCTCTCAACCTCTCTCTCTATACATACATATAGAGAAACACATAGATTCCCAATTATATCTAAATTACTTTCGTCGTTTTATAAGATCGCTTGGGGGCCTGAAAATCAATTTCTTTGCTGAAGTAACAAATAAGAAGTGAATTTCACACGGCCTCCGGACGGCGGAGCGTCCGGAGGCCGCCGCTAAAACAACATTGTTTATTTGAATTCTCTTTTTGAATATCCGTAAGAATTTTATTTAAAATTTCACTTCTTCAAGTGTCTCGTTTTGTAGATTCCTGGAGAGGTGTGCAGACTCACGCTATGGCTTCCACCTGCGGCTTCGAGAAGGCGGTTACGAGCACAAAGCAGCGCGCCCAATACACGAGGCTCTTCACATGGAGGGCCGTCACGTCCCCGCCCTTAGCAGCCGCAGCTTCCCGCGCCATGGCCACCGCAACTGAAACACGCACATGGAAACAGACCTAGTTTGAGCCTCCATTCCGTTACGCTGCACAGAAAAGTGCGGAAACTGCTGTCTATGGAGTTCGGGGAGAGCAGCCCAGAACGGAGGCTGGTGGGCAGGCATGCACAGAGAGAGATAGGGCTTCGGAGATCTTCACTTAGAAACAATTCGGAACTCACCCGAAATATTTTGGGGGGTTGCGTTGAAGACGGAGTGAGGAGAAATTGGGAGGAAGGGGAAGAAGAGAGAGGAGGCGATAGGGGCGTAGAAAGAACGAGAGAGCGAGAGAGGGAGAGAGAGCCTACACGTGCAACTTTCGGCATCATCCTGCTTCTCCCGCAAGGCTCTCTGCTCCTCGGCAGACTCCGGCAGCACCGTCTCCCCAAACTCTTCAAAGAGCTCGTCCAGCTCGTCCTCCTCCCAATTCTCCTCCTGCCGCCCAGCGAGAAAGCAATGTAGGATAAGGAAAGAGAGGTATAATGCGAAGAAATTTGCAATTCGGCCCCAAAACCTTTTTTGAATTTGGATAAGGACGCACAATGCAATTATCAGGTGAAATAAACCGTTGACAGATTCAATTGTAGTAAGGCAGAGTAAATTTATATGTATTTTTCTTTGGGCAGGTAGGTTTGCCTGATCCCCCACCCTTCCTCCCCTTCGCTCTCCCCATCCCTCTGCCACTCCCTCTCCCCCTCCCTCTGCCCCTCCTTCCCTCCCTCCCACTCACCGCCCACTCCTCCTCCGCCTCCTCCTTATCCGCCCTATTCGTTCCAGCTGCTGCGCTGCTGCCACGTGTCTGTGATCCAGCCACAACACACTCGCCCCCCCTCACATGCCACGTGCCCTCTCCTCCGCCTCCCCCTCCTCTCCTCTCCGCCCGCCATGGCTGCCTCCACGAGACCCATCCCCTCCTTCCCTCATCCTCCCTTACCCCTCTCCCTCTCCCTCTCCCTCTCCCTCCTCCCCCAACCTCCGCGCTCACTGACAGAGAGGCTTCGCCACAGAGAGAGGCTGCGGGAGGAGAGAAGCGGCTCGATGGCTGACAGCTGTCGCGCAGAGAGGCCCCCGTCTGGCAAGCGCAGGAGGAAAAAGAAGTCCTCCACGCTCCTGCCGCGGCAGCCATGGCTTCTGGCGCTGCCTGGCCCTCCCTGAACCCCTCCCTGAACCCCTCCCTCCCTCCCTTCCAAAACCCTCCCCGCACAGGTTTTGCAGTGTCCAGAAACAACCGCAGGTTAGGGTTCAGGGCTCGGCTCAGAAGAGCCTGCAGGCACCGACGGTTACCGTCAGTGATGTACAGAAAGGAGCAGGCCGTACCGTACTTCCATAAAATACTGTACGGTACTGTACTATGACGTACGGTCTGGTTCTGTGTTGTACTGTACGGTATTTGGTTTACGAAACGTACGAATTCGTACGATGCTGGGGGGGGGGGCCCACGTGGTGAGCGCAGGCGAGCCCACGTTGGAGGGCACAGTCAGCACCATGCTGAGCGCACTGCCACGTGGCGGCCTGCGGCCCTGCCACGTGGCGGAGTTGCCAGGTGGCGGGAAGCTGCTGTCTCCGCAGAGGCAAGGAAAAGCTCTGCAAGTGCAGGTTTGCCGCGTGGCGCATGCTGAGACCAGGAGAAATGCGCCCAGCCACGTCAGTGAGCCACGTGGACCCTCCTCGGGTGAGGAGTGCCACGTGTATCCGCTTCCCCCTCTGCTGACAGCTGTCAACCGAAGAACCCTCGTCGCTGGTGTTGCCACGTGGACGTCTTTCTCCGCCTCCAGCTTCTCGCAACGGGCGCTGGCAGATGAGGATCTACCACGTGGCAATGCGACATTGGCCGAGGAGCCCGCCATGGTCGCAGAAGCGAGCTCTGATTCGTCCGTAGCGGCCGAGGCCGCTCCAGAGGGCTACGTGGCAGCCGAGGCGGAGAGCGCGGGGGCGGGGGCGGGGCCGGCGGTGACGCAAAAAGTCTTTTTGGATGTCGCCATCGACCGACAGAACGTGGGCAGAATCGTCATCGGACTGTACGGCAAGGTGGGAACACTGATTAGGGTTCAGGGGCGAGGGTTTAAGGGTTGAAGGGCGAGGGTTGAAGGGTTCAGGAGCTAGGATTTAAGGGTTCAAGGGCTAGGGTTGAAGGGTTGAGGAGCTAGGGTTGAAGGTTTTAGGGGCTAGGGTTGAAGGGTTCAGGGGCTAGGGTTTAAGGGTTCAGGGCCTAGAGTCAAAGGGTTGAAGGGCGAGGGTTGAAGGGTTCAAAGTTTTTAGATCAGGGTGAAAGCAGCAGAGATTCAGGGTTTAGAGTTTTGAGCGTAGGGTTTAGGGGGCATTTAGGGTTCAGGAAACTTGGGATTTCTGATGAGACGGGAAATTCGGTTTTTTTTTTTTTACGCATCTTCTTCCTCACGTTCACTTTCTCCTCGTCCCCCCCCTCTCTCCATCTCTCTCCCTCTCTCTCCCCCTCTCTCTCTTTCTTTCGATGCACTCGCTCCCTATTCTCCGACTCTCTCCTTCCCCACCCTCTCTCTCTCTCTCCTCCAATGCCCCCCCCATTATTCACTGCCCCTCTCCTCCCCCCCTTTCTCCCTCTCTCTCCCCCACTCTCTCTTCCTTTCGATGCACTCGCTCCCTATTCTCCGACTCTCTCCTTCCCCACCCTCTCTCTCTCTCTCCTCCAATGCCCCCTCTTTATTCACTGCCCCTCTCCTCCCCACCTCTCTCTCCCTCTCTCTCCCTCTCTCTCCCCTCCTCTCTTTCTTTCAATGCACTCTCTCTCTATTCTCCGACTTTCTCCTTCCCCACCCTCTCTCTCTCTCCTCCAATGTCCCCCCTCTCTAGTCCCTGCCCCTATCCTCCACCCCCTCCCCTCTCCCTCTCTCTCCCTATCTACGCTTAAGCTTCCTCAGAAACCATACTCGTCCTTCGCCTGCAGGATGTTCCCATTGGCGCAACAAGATTCGCTGAACTTGCAAAGGGCCGTCGCGGCGTCTCTTATCGCCGAAAAGAATTTATCAAAATATTTCCAAAGTACATCCAAAACGCGGGCTTGCGCAGTTTCTCCGTCACGGGAGGTGACCGCGACACCGCTCAGTTCACAGGGGGAGAGACGGCGGACCGACTGGTCGAGGAACTGAATGCCATTTCCATGTGAGCATGCGCCCCATGCACCATGCATGCATGCATAGGAAACTTTTGTTGAATTTTGGGGGGGAAACTGCACGTTTCTTTGTTCGTTAGGGATCTTGAAAAGCCCTGCAACCCTAATTTCAGGATGAATTGGCATGTGGGGTGCCTGTAGGAGACAAGAGGGTGCCCTTAAGAATGTGGCCCGTGCTGTATCCCTCATAGTGGCGGACCCCACCATCCCTCCCCCGAAGCCCAAACTGATCGCAAGGAACGGCCAGTTTGTGATGGTGGAAGAGATCGCCCGAGCGCCGCCCAACGGAACGGAGTTCGTAATTTTGAGAGAGGACGCGCCGGAATTGGATGAGACGAACCTGGTCGTGGGGCGTGTCCTGGAGGGGTGGGAGGTGGTGGAGCAGCTCGCGCGGGTGGAGACGGTGAAGGAGAATACATCGAGTCCCTACTTCATGTGAGGGAATGGAAGACCTTTCTCTCTCTCTCTCTCTCTCTCTCTCTCTCTCTCTCTCTCTCTCTCTCTCTCTCTCTCTCTCTCTCTCTCTCTTTCTCTCTCCCCCTCTCTCTCTCTCTCGCTCTCTCTCTCGCTCTCTCTTCGCACCCAATTTCGCTCCTTCCTGACCCTCATCTCTCTTCTCTTCCAACCTTTCCTCGTCATCCCTTTTCTGACCTCCATTGTGCTTCTCTCCCTCTCTCTGCTTCCTTTTCCCCCCCTTTTGCTCGGGATTTCTTCTACCCTCTGCCTCCTCCATTTCGGGGTCATTTTTTTTTGTAATTTTTGTTTGCAGGGCGGCGAAATTGATCGGAGATTCGCGAGCAGTCGTTGCGGAAAGAGGCTTCAACCGGCCGTATTCCAAAGTGGCGATCACAAGCTGTGGGGAGCTTTAGGCCTGCTTACAGATAGGGTCGTTGCAGCAAACAAACGATTGTTTGTCTTTGTTTTTTAGTATCAGCAAGGTTGACAAAAGCTAGGGCTAGGTTTGAAAGTTTTCGTTTAGTTCCGTTACCTGTCCTCCTGTTGTTTTCTTAACTTAGCGTAAGGTAGAAGTGAAAGCAATTTGTCAGTTTGTTAAACAACTTTCTTTACCTTATTTTGATGCCAAATCATGGAGCTTCCTCCCCACTTGACCCTTTATTTCGATTCTGTGCTCCAGCAACAACTTGCGTCGCATACTTTGGTCTCATGTCAAACTGGAGGCCCTCCCTGCCCTTCCATGTGTACAATGACAGTCACAAAAGTTCAGTTTCAGTTCCAGTTCCAGTTCGAGCGTTGAATCAAGCATGGAACCGCCAATTGGTCCTTGTCACGCAGCCTTAACCATGTAACTACAGAACAGGCAGTCAGCATGGAACGAGCGAGAAGTCGGTCCCACCGCGCCGCCGTCGCCCTCTCGATTCTGATTGGCTGCCGGCTGGATCCGCAGGCGACACGTGGCACGCTCTTATTGGGAACGTGGACCCCTACGGATAGGCACAAGATTCTAGCAAATGACGTGGTATAGTGGATCCGTTAGACACGTGGCAAGTAAATCTTAGAATCTAAACTGGATAACGTGGATCAACTCTTTAGGACTGGGTAATCCCGCGGATGGATTGCGCTCTTGTGGCCAAAAGCGACCTGAAGTGTTGATCTTGATCTAAGAGTGGATCCAACATGTTGGCATGGAAACCCGCCTCCTTTCTGGGGGCCCTTCGTCTCGCTCTTGCAGCTTCCGTTTCTTTCAGTTTCTTGGCAGGGAAGGGTTTTGAAAAATCAGGGTTTTGAAGGCCGGATTGAAGCAGGAAGTAGAGGTAACGAGAGAGAAATCAAATGGAATTGCGTGAAATCTTCGCAATGTAGCACTTATTGAATGCAATTGCTGGTACTTTGATGGAAGTGCTCGCATTGTCGATGTTGATTGTAGTGCTATGATTGAAATCTATGATGAGGTGAATGGAGGTAATCTGCAACTCGCATTGCGAATCCTTGAATTGCTGAATGCATTCTGGGCGTTCAGATTAACCTTTACTTCAGCTTTATTATGTGGCTGAAGGAAGATGCAGCTCAAACGATTCGAGTACCGTACTGTCGTTTTGAAAATCATCTTGCCCATACAGCATTTGACAGCTGTCAAAAGTTGTGCACATTGCGTTTGTGGTAAAACTGGCGCCCATTCTATAGTGTGCTTAGTCCCCAAAGCAATCAGCACTCGAAAATCGGTCCGGGTTTCCCTGTTCAATGTTCTCAATGCCTACCCGAAATTGAATGAGTTAGTCCTTTTCTAAGTTCAAGCAAGTTTATATTTAAAGTGATCAGCTGAGCGGGTTGGTCCGAGCAGCGGTGGGGCAGCCATTTTGAACACGTGAACCTGTTTTTTCATTCTTGACCGGCCTTGTGTCACCCTTATCTGAAGTTGAACCTTCCCTAGTCTCCATGATGCAAATGAGAGCTGCAGAGCATGAATCATCCCCTGTTTTTCTAAATATTGTAAGCTCTGTGCATGGATTTTTTTTGCAGGAATACATTCACTTAAGATTCTGATCCAGGTGACCACCTAATAGCCTCTTCAAGGCTATAACATTTTGGGGGAGAAGGCAGAGCTTCCTTTCACGCTTATTGCTATTTTTCTCATCGTTTAAACAAGATGATGATTGGAACTTCCCAGCTGAGCCTTCTCTCCAAGGCGACTCCATTTCTTGGAGATTCCAAAAACCCTCTTGTTCGAAGAGTTGCCCCTCAGCAGCACGGAAATTCCGCTACTGCATTCAAATGCGTGGCAGTTTTGGGGAAAGAAGAAGCAGGGGACGATTCTGCGATTAATTTCAGTGTTTCAGCTGGCCAACCGGCACAAAAGGAACAAAAATGCGAGAAACAGGAAGGGCTCAAAAATGGGGAGAGGAGGTGGACAGGTGTCACAAGACGAATGGCTGTCGGCTCGGCGGCTCTGGCCTTGCAAGCACTTCCTTTATTTGCTTTTGCGCAAAAATCTCGAGCTGATGTTTCAGCTGACATCATCGCAGGTGGACTTGCAAGGCCTCGACTTACTGAAAGTTTGGAGTAGAATTGTCAAAGTCTCTCCTTTCCCTTTCTCTTTAGGATTTTTTTTTGAGTTCGTTCATACCATTTTCGTGTGCGCATGCAAATTCGGATTTCTGATGCTTAGTCAGGCCTTCATAGCCAGGCCTTGACTTCTAGCTGACTTAGAGGTTGAAACTGATCTGCACGACGAAAATATTTCTGGCATCATTGCGGATCTAAATGGAAGGGACGTCAATGCCGAATGTCATTTTTCAAAAACAAGAGTTCGGTTGGCGTTTTTGACTTTTCATTATTGAAAGGGTTTGTATCGATTCAACTTGTTTGTGGTAATGGATATACGCAGAGAGGGCTTTATTCCTTAGTATTATTAGAAGGTATTTCCCCTCTGATCCAACTCTCCTGGAAGACCGTCCATTCCTGAAGTTGCAATTATGTGTTTTGTGCAGAGACGGAATTGATCAAAGGAGAGGTGGCGAAGGACTTTGCAAGCTTTTTAGAAGTCTTGGAGGCAAAACCGAAAATGATCAAGAAGAAGCAGAAGGAGGAGAAGGTGGTCTCAGAGGCTAATGAAACTAAACCAATGACTGAGCCTGAAGAGTCGGTTTCTGTTGTGGAAGAGGATGCTGAAGCCGAAGACGCAGAGAGAGTCAGTGCACAACAGAAGGAAGTTGCCAGAAAACAAGCGGAAGAAGAGGCTGCAAAGAAGAAAGCAGAAGAGGAGAATTTGGCCAAAATCAAAGCGCAGCAAGAAGAGGAAGCTGCGAGGAAAAAGGTGGCGGAGGAGGAAGCGGCAAAAATCAAAGCACAAGCGGAAAAAGCTGCAAAGAAAAAAGCTGAAGAGGAAGAGACGGCAAGAGTCAAAGCCCAAACGGAAGCTGCGAAGAAGAAAGCAGAGGAGGAAGCAGCTCGAGTGAAAGCACAGCAAGAGGAAGCTTCGAGAAAGAAGGCAGCTGAGGAAGAGGATGCAAGGAAGAGGGCTGAGGAAGAAGCGGCAGCGACAATTAAAGCGGCGGAGGAAGAAGCAGCTCTAGTGAAAGCCCAAGCAGAAGCTGGAGGTGCAGAATCGGAGACGAAGGTAGAGGCGAGTGGACTTCCAGTTGAGGTATTTCATTGGTCCAATCATTCATCCATCTTTCTTAAGTTGCCCTCCTTGAACTCTGCAGAAGCAGAACCAATCAGCAAATGATGCATTGACGGACGTTTTTGCGATCGGGTGTATGCTTGAATTTATCTGACTGCAATGTACAATATTTAGTGACTCACCTTTCGTATTAAAACGTACCTTCCGCGAGCCATGCTAGTCGGTCTTAAGTGCAGAAATCAGAAAAGCACGTTTGAAAGCCCTTAATGCTAGCATTAGTGGCTTACTTGCTGTAGTATCCATTTGGTGATCCCTGTTTCGTTCAACCCTAGGTTTCCTTTTTTATCCGAATCCCTGTGGAAGAGGTCAGCATTTTGCTTGCACTCGTTCCTTTGAGCTCAAGACATAAGCCAAGTACACTTTTCTACAACATCGTGAATCCTGCAACGCACTCCTCTATACTCTCCCTCCCCCCCTCTCTCTCTCCATTCTCTCTCTCTCTCTTTCTCTCCCTCTCTCTCTGCACCAATGCTACAGTCTGTCTCCTTATCCTTTTGATAACGGATTGTCCTCGTCTTGTGGAGCCACTTTCCGGAACTTATGACTATTAATTTAATCATTTTTATTGATATTCATTGCCAGACTGCGAGCGGAGGGGGCTGGCTGTCAAGCCTGGCTGTGACAGGCCTTCCAACAGCAATCTTTGGGGGTCTTTGGTTCACAGAGAAACAGAAAAGCGCGGCGGTAAGCAAGAAGTCTTTTGACTTGCATATGCTGTCTAAGCTAAGCTTTTCAATGGATGAATTAGAAATTGCTCCGTGTTCGGAAGGGTTTCATGCATGCGTTCGTTCTATACTGCTCCGAAAGTCAAAATTCTACGAAGGACTTTTCTGAAAGTATGATGTAGTGGGGGGGGGGGCAGACCGCGGAGGAGCTGACGAAAAAGGACGGAGCTTTGAAGCAGAAAGATGCGGAAGCTCTAGCCCTGAAAGCTTCGCTTGGAGAGCAGCTCAATGCTTTGGAGGCAAAGGCACGGAAAGAGGGTGATAATGCACAAAAGCAGAAAAAAGAGCTGGCAGACCTGCTTGCAGCACAAGAGGCGAACAGTAAGAGTTCATGATCATTTTTTTATACAGTCGAGCTAATTTCGTTTCACATGGAACACTTAAACAGGATTTAGCTAAATGGAAGGTAGAGGAGCTTCACTTCAGCTATGGATACTGAAATCTTGAAGTGTGAAGTATCCTCAAAGCTGGGCTGGGCTGTTTTATCATTACAAATTAGTATATAATTGATAAGTGTTGACAAAAAATGTTTGCGCTTTATTGGTTGCAGGCAAATCTCTCGCCCGCCAGCTTGAAGGCCGTCAGAAAGTGACTAAGGAGCTTGAACAGCAGATGGCCAATTACAAGGAGCAATTGAAATCTTCGGAATCCGAAAAGGCTGCATTGGGGGTGAGACTGGCAGAGGCAGACACAAGAGAGCGAGCTTTGAGTGAAGATATGAGCCGACTTTCTGCAGAACTAGCACAGAGTAATGAGAAGGTGAAGGAGCTGAATGCAAGTCTGGAGGCTGCTAAGGAGGAGTTGAAAGTTAGCCTTGCAAAAGTGAGAGAGCTGGAGGAGCTGGTGAAGGGAAAGGAAACAGAAATGACTGCGAAGGAGGAGGAGTTGAAAGGGAGCCTTGCAAAAGTGAGGGAGCTGGAAGAGTTGGTGAAAGGAAAAGAGACAGAAATGGCTGCGAAGGAGGAAGAGTTGAAAGGTAGCCTTGCAAACGTGAGGGAGCTGGAAGAGCTGGTGAAGGGAAAGGAAACAGAAATGGCTGCAAAGGAGGAGGAGTTGAAAGGGAGTCTTGCAAAAGTGAGGGAGCTGGAGGAGTTGGTGAAGGGAAAAGAGACAGAAATAGCTGCGAAGGTAGAGGAGATGAACGCGATGCATAGTAAGACTGAGGAGTACTCTAGAGCAGTGGAAGAAAAGAAACAGGAAGCAGCCCAAGCACAAGGTGAATTGGCAAAGATAGAGAGCAAGTATGCGGAGATGGAGAAGGAGGTAGTGCAGGTGAAAGGTAGCCTTGAGGAGGTGGAACGCGCCAAAGCTGCGGCAGAGGAGAAGTTGAAGGGCTTGGAGGGAGAGGTCGCTGCAGTAGCAGAACGGGAGGAGAATACAAGGAGCGAGCTTAACAAGACAGCTAAGGAGGTGGAGCATATCCATGGTGAGTTGACTATGGCGCTGAAGGAGTTGACTCAGAAAAAGGCAGAAATTGGGGAGCTTGCAGAGGCCCTCAGTGCAGCAGACCAGGCAGTGAAGGAGAGGAGTGGGCAGTGGGAGCATTTGGATGAGCAGATGACGAGTCTGCGTGAGGATTTGGAGAGTGAGAGGCGAGTGAACCGGCAGCTGACAGATGCGGTAGAGTTGAAGAGCAGTCAGATCGAGGAGAAGGAGAGAGAAGTGGAAGAAGCGAGAGCGGAAATTACGAAACTGAGAACGGAGCTGACGCAGGTTCAGAGCAAAATTCCTGAGTTGGAGGCTGCGTTGGTAGAGACGCAGCGGAAATACGAGCACGTTGTGAAGGAGCTTGAGAAGGTGAATGGGAGGAATGGCGATCTGAAGGAGCAGCAGAAGGTGACGGAAAAGGGTAGGGCGGAGATGATTGCAGAGCTGCGGGCTCTGAAGGCGAAGAATGCAGAGCTGAAAACTGAGCTTCTGGAGACTAAGGGCCTGCTGGAAACTGAGCAACGGGCTTTGGGCACAGCTAAAGCGAAGCTGGAACAGACAAGCGGAGCTCTGCAGGAGGAACA
>CM074813.1:2791790-2794290 GCA_037447605.1 Zygnema circumcarinatum | reverse complement strand
CCGACTGCAAAATGCCCGGAGATGATTGCCCTCTAAGTGAGCATCTCTCCTCTCTCTCTCACTCTCTTTTTTTCTCTCTCTCTCTCTCTCTCTCTCTCTCTCTCTCTCTCTCTTCCCCTCTCTCTCTCTCCCACTCTGTGTCTTTCTCTCTTTAGGTTCTTGGTTTTGTGTAGCAAGCAGCTCCCTCTCGCTTCCCCCCCTTTTGTGATCGTGACGAAAAGTTACTGCGAGGTCTGGGTGGCTATACAAGCCGGGCATTTGGGTTCTGAAACCTTTTTGGACCTTTGAAATGTTTGCATGTCTGAAGGACTTATTGAAGTCCCAACCCAGTATGAGCCTTCCACCACCCCTCATGATTGATGTTAAACTTCAACATTGTCCCCCGTCATATCCAATGCGAACAACACCTCTAGAAGTTCTGTTAAGCGTGCGAGTGATGTACTGTTGAACAAAAACTGTCTATGTGCAAACGGCTGGCTCACGCAACGGAGAGTTTCTATGTGACCATTTGTGCTTTCACAGTTTGGGGCGCCTGCAACCACGCCTTCCACCTGCACTGCATCCTCAAATGGGTCAACTCGCAGAGCCCGAGGCCCCAGTGCCCTATGTGCCGCCGAGAATGGAAATTTCGTGCATAGAACAAAGTTAGGGTTTGCAGGAGACTCGGCAGCTGAGGGTTCAGAGACATGCACAGGCAAGCAGAGCTAAAGGTCGGGCGCTTATTTGAGTCGGTCTTTTCTTTTTTTTTGTTTTTTGTTTTTTTGTACAGAAGAGGGAATCTATAATCAGAAACGTCTCACTTAATTGCCGTGCTCCTGATTTGACTTATCGAAAAATTGGACCCTCAATTTAGGTATAAGGGTGTAAGGGGTCTAAGGGGAAAGAACAAGTCTTTGGGCTAAGCGTGGGAAAAGCATGAAAATAGATTTGAATCTAGTCATAATTGGCCAACAAAATCAGTTTCTGTAAAAAAAACACACAAATAGTGGTGCTTAAAAGAATATAATGCGCGAAAGGTGCTTCTATCGAACACTTCATTCAAAAAAAAAGCATAAACCATAACCACTATTCGGTCGGCGAATGAGGTACATCCTCCACATGTGGAGAAGACTCGGCAGGAAGGAGATCCATGGAGGCATCTCCAACAGTTTCCATGGACAGCAAAGAGGGGGAAATGGTTGGTGGAGATGAATTTGCATGTAATCTTTCTGCCCCTCTCACGCCTTCCACCTACATTGCATCCTCAAATGGGTCAACTCGCAAAGCCCGAGGACACACTGCCCTATGTGCCGCCGAGAATGGAAACTTAGTCCATAGAACGAAGTTAGGGTTTGCAGGAGACTCGACAGCTTAGAGTTTAGAGACATGCATAAGCAAGCAGAGCTAAAGGTAGGGCGTTTATTTGAGTCGGTCTTTTTTTTTGTTTTTTTTTTTTGTACAAGAGAGGGCATCTACAATCAAAAACGTCTCACTTACTTGCTATGCTCCAGATTTAACTTATGGAAATATTGGACCCTGAATTTAGGTTTAAGGGGAACCTCAACCTTCTTCCCTATCTGTGCTGCGAACACGCTTAACGGAGAAACGGAGCCGAACATGGAACCTGATAGCGAACAATGTTTGGACTAATGTTTGCGCTGGCAATGCGCTCTCATCGTCACTCTGTCGGGAGGTAAGCGTTGATTATTGAAATATTTATTGGTTCATCACAAACCTTGAGAAATACAGTCGCTCGCGAACAGTCTCACACACTTTCCGTGTGCCCCAAATCCTCGGAGCAGAGCAGTTACATGTCGCTCTTCGTTTTTCCGCCATCCTTCCCCTCCTTCCCCTCCTCCTTCCCTTCCTCCTTCCCCTTCTCCTTCCCCTCCTCCTTCCCCTCCTCCTTTCCTTCCTCCTTGTTCTCCCGCCTTCCGTTCGAGGGTTTGCCCCCCTCCTTGTTGAGCAGCGTCATGTAAAGGAGTTCGTTCCAAGCGTCCGGCACACCCGGCAAACACCAATGGCTGCAAGGGAGGCAATGGCGGCAATGGACCGCACAAAGCAACTCAGTCATTGCAATAGGAGCCCTTGCTTCTCGATCACAAACAGATCAACGGGAAGAAATGTAACATGCATCGCATGGTTTAGTTTTGGGAGTCTAAGGATCAAAGTTGAAGGGTCCACACAGTGCAATACCTGCAGTCGTACCACAAACGCGCCTTACTGTTCCCAATGTGCGCGTCTTTACGGAGAGACGTGAGATAATGCACATCGAGATATATCATGGGGTGCTTCATTCCGCGTATGGCGTCACGTGCCATGCTCGTGAAGTGAGAGGGTCGAGCGTGGCGACTAAAAGATGGGAGTAAACTGTTGCATTTTCCCCCACTGTTCCATTCGCCACCTCTGCAAGACAAGCGAGGCCCATTGATTGGTCGCTTGGCTTGGCATTCTTATCACTACTGTTGCGCGAGTTCCCTACTTAGTGAAGGCAGCATGCATGCATGGGGCGGGGGAGGAG
>CM074813.1:2776543-2791780 GCA_037447605.1 Zygnema circumcarinatum | reverse complement strand
GGGAGGGGGAGGGGGAGGGTGCTGCTCACTCGAAGTGAAGGGGCGAGTGTGCGCGGAAGAACACCCTTCTCCCTGCCTTCTTCTCGGCGGCACTGTCTGCCCAGGCAGCCAAGCTCTTCATAATCATTCCATATGCCGCCACTTCGTCTATGTCGGGCCGAAACGTTCCATTCACTCCGAAATAGACCCCCCTGAGCAACCACTCCACTACAATGGGCCGTTCAGTGCTGTCTTGCTAAGATTGATACCTTCTGTTGATAGCGGGGAATGTGAGCCAACAAACGCGAAAAATAAAGGAATTTTGTAAGAGGAATGAGGAAGTTATGTGCGAGAGAGGAAGCAACTTACTTGTCAACAGTTTTGTATTTGTTCAGCCAATGGCCGAGATTGAACACCAAGAGGTCTGCCCCTTCCAATTGTTGGACCCACGTTTGGTTGAGTTGGTCCAACAGCAGCAGCGATGACACCTGTCCCAAAGGAGTGGCAGAGGTAAGTGAAGCTGCTGCGATGACTGAAGCAAACACGGGCAAGATGTGAACATGGATCGTGCTGAAGAGGAGAGTCATGATCATAATAAAGGAGTGTCGCCCCTTACATTATGAGTCGGAGATTCAGGAACGGGCATTGAGTCAACGAGGAAGTTGTTCCGCACATACTCAACAGTGAAATTGTACTCCTCAAACTCGACAACAGCACTAATGGGATCATTGGTGAGGGGCCCACTTGTGTATGGATTCTGCATGCACCCGTTCCAAGTACAGTTGCTTACAAGGACGCAGCATGGAAAAAAGATTGAAATGGATGTGGGTCGTTCACTAAGGTGCGACTGTCGTGATGACGACAAGTTGCAGATGCGTTTTCCAATGTGCTTCTGTGTGGGAATGTGCATGTGTGTGTGTGTCTAAATTGAGGTGGTTCCATATTGCGGTGGCACAGAGGCCGATCCACGGTTTAGTTAGGGGGGGGCAAGCTTCAATCAGATTTTGAGAAAATGTTAGCCACTGATTGCCTTTCGTCGAAATTACCTATTGCATGTGAGAGAGGCAGTGATGATAGGGCACAACAAACTCACCTTATGTATCCGGGAGTGGTCGGCCCCCTGGCTAAGCATGCAGACCAACGATATGTACTGGTTGCGGCCAATGGAGTCTCCGACGAATGCTATTCTCCGCCCGCGCATGCGTCGCCGGAATTCAGCCGGGTCAAACCTGCATTCTCGAGAGATTGCCAGAGGTTACTTCTTGTTCTCAGATTCAAGTTTTCAGACTTCTCTACCAGATGGTGCTCGATTCAAAAATTGAATTCGAAAATTGAGACTTATGCCCTGCCCTGCTGACCTGCTGATGTTGCAGCCGTCAGGTTGCCACCTCATCTTCATATATGTCATGTCTTCCCGTCCGAATTTCTGGCAAGTATAGGACCCATCTTTGATAGGGCAGTCTTCCCAATTCCAAAGCGGATAAGTTTCATCGTAAACCCATCGACCCGTCCATAATTTACACTTGTTTGAAAAAGGTTTTCTGCTCGCGGCTCTTTTGGGATCATCCTGCATGTGCTTCTGTACCCATTTGAGGAACTTATCATTGGGTGCTGAAGGTCCCGAGAGGGAGGGAGAGGGAGAGGAAGAGGAGGAGAGGGAAGGTTCTGGCGGTTTTTGAGATGTTTCTAGCCATGCTGCTTGTCCATCGTGGGCCACATGGAAAAGGTCTGCTTCGTGGCTTTGATCCCGTCCATCACCGGCATCTGAAGCATCAAACCAACATGGGAGACCCAAAACAAATGAATGCCAAAAAAAAATGGAGAACGAGAAGAACGCAGAGATTAAGACATTACTATCTTCTCGTACCTCTCTCTCCCAAATGCACTCTCAAAGCTCCCTCTCTCGCCTTCCCCTCCGCCCACTCTTCTCCCGTGTTCCCTCGCTTTCCCTCTTCCACTCCACCCTCCATTCTCCCTCCCTCCACACCTCGCCCCCTCCACCCTCCCTTCTTCCCTCTCCCTCCTCCCCCTCTCCAGCCCGTTCTACCCCTCGCCCTTCTCTTCTCCCTCCTCCCCTTTCTTCCTCTCCTCTTCTCGCCCCTCCCATTCCTTCACCCCGATCTACCGAACCCCCCACCCCCCTCCGCATCCAATCTCCTCCTCACTTCTACTCTCTCCCCCTCCGCCCCCCGTTCCTCCACATTTTTCCTTCAGACTTCTTCTACACCACTCCTTATAACCACCCTCTCCACCACCCCCCCCCTCCCCCCGCCACCCCCCCCAAAAATATCTCCCTTTCCCCTTTTCCTCCCCTTCCTCCTCCAAGCTTTGCTTGCTTCCATCTCTCTCCCTCTGTCCCTCTCCCTAAGCCCTCAGCCCTCCCGAATCTGGACCCTAAGCCAAGGGGCGGAACGAAGATTTTAGTTCAGATGGGGCTGACCGATGAGTTAGGAAAACAAATCTGAAATTCTAGTATGTGTATTTTTGCTATTCAACCTTCAAAGACGATCAATGGCTGACAGCTTTCCAAATGCTGAGGGGAGGCCTGAGATCCCAAGCAACCATAGATCCACCTCTTCCTAAGCTTCCACTTTCCCCTCTCTCGTCCGCTACCTCCTCTCGTTCATGTGAGCTTCATTCTGATAGGATTCCCCACGTTTCAATCCCCGCCCAACCTCTTCCCCACCACAGCCCCATCCCTGCATTTCCCAACATACAATCTGCCACGGAGAGGCTTACCTCGTTCGAAGGTCGCCAATAACATAAAAGTCAGAATTCCGATAATCCCAAGTCCCTTAAATCCGCTCCAAAGCTCCGCCATGGCCATGGCATGCCTCCCCTCTCCCTCTCTTTCTCTCTCTCCCTCTTTCACTATCTCTCTCTCTCTCTCTCGCTCTCTATCTCTCTCTCTCCCTCTGTTTCTATCTTTCTCTCTCTCCCTATTTCTCTATATTTCTCTCTCGCTCTCTCTCCCTCTCTCTCTCTCGCTCGCTCTCTCTCTCCCTCTCTCTCTCTCTCTCTCCCTCTCTCTATCTCGCTCTCTCTCGTCCTCTCTCTCTATGTCTCTCTCTCCCTCTGTGCCCGCTCAGAGCATGTCCCAGAAGCCACACAATTCGCCCATTACAAAAAACACGTCTCCTGAATTTCTCCCTCCGCCCGCGACCGCTGGCGGGCCCCACCGGCCTTCTGTGGAGGCCATTTTTTCCGAGTGGCTGACTCGAAATTCAAATCCCGTCCTTTCGTACTTTCCAATTTCCGTAGACGGGGAACGACCTTTCGGTCGTACGGTTCCTACCGACTAACCGACGACTTGACTTTTGTCCCTATGCATTTTCTAGGTCCAGCTGGGCCGTACGATATGTCACAACTGTCATACCAGAATCGCATGCACACTGACATTTGCCCGCCAATCAGGGCTGAATTTCGGTGGTGGGTTTTTTTTTGGCCGCCCGCCCGGCAGTTCCTCTTTTATTCTTGGGTAGTGATATTTCCACCCCTTTTTTGGATCCAAACACCCCTTCCCGGCCGGGCAGATTTCAAAAAGGATTAAAAACGGAAAATGCTTTTTTCACACCTTTTTGGAATCGATACCCACCCTCTATCGGCAGATTTTATTTTTGCGAATGAAGGAAAATGATAACCCGTCACCCCATTTTGAATATCCCGCCTACCTGAATTTTTTTTTTCACGCGTGCGGTCAATCGCAGCCGTCGATTCCCTCGCAGATCGCAACACGGCAGATCACTATTTGCTCTGCAGCCGGGCAAGGTCACAGCGAATGGCACGTGCCCACGTATCCCGCCAAACTCGTCTCAAAAAGTTGTCCGTACAAATGTCGTATGGTTGCAACTTTGAGGAACCCAAAATACATTGAGAGCTTGAACCAATCAAAAATTTCCACGTCGATATGTATCACGTGGCAGAAGTTGATTGGCTGGAAGCTGACAATGACGAGATCTCGGGCCGAGGGACGCGCGCACTCGCACGAGCGATCCGGCTTTGACGGGACTCGTGGGCGCTTTCCATTCGCTGAGATCGAGCCCGGCTCCAGATCGAACGGTGATCTGCAGTGGTGCGATCTGCGAGGGAAATCGACAGATGCGATTGACATGCACGTGTGAAGGACGGACACCCGCGAACGATCTCGTGGAGGACGGATCTTCCGCTCCGAGCGGATTCGAGCAGGCAGATATTTCTTTCCCTCAAAAAAAAAATTCAGGGAGGCGGGATACAGTATTCAAAATGCGGTGACGGGGTATCATTTTCCTTGGTTAGCAAAAATAAAATCAGCCGACGGAAGAAGGTGGGTATCGATTCCAAAAAGGTGTGAAAAAACATTTTCCGTTTTTAATCCCTTTTGAAATCTGCCCGGCCGGGAAGGGGTGTTTGGATCCAAAAAAGGGGTGGAAATATCACTACCCTTATTCTTTAGGTAAACGCCAGGATGTAAAAGGTACGGCAGAATCTAGTTTTTGTCTGCTTCTGAGCAGTTAACAACCTCCCTTTGTCCGGTCCCGCTAGACGGCAAAGTGTCTCGTGGAAAGCCCAAAGCCGGTCCGCACGCGACGCGAGGAGACCACTAGCGGACGAACGCCCAGAATGCTGCCACGTGGCGATCTGTTGTGGTCTCTAGTGCTGGTTTGTTTCTTTGTCGCAGTTCCGTTTGTTGTTTTACTGTGGCTATTACTGTCCTCGTTGCAGAAGTGTCCAAAGTGCCGGCGCCGACCTAAGCATCGACCTACATGCCGACCTACACATCTAGTTAGTCCCGCTTTCGGGCGTCACTGTCGATGGATGACGCCCCACGGGACCACGATCTCCGCTAAACGACAAAACGGAAATCTCGTGTTGTGGCTCTTGAACAAGGGCCGCGTACCATTGGTCCACGTGTCTTATTGCGTTGCAACCGCACACCATTGGTTCGTAGACCGTTTTTTTGAAGATTACAGTACTGCCCAACCATTGATCCAGCGGTTGACTAATATTGGCTATACCCACCAACTGACGGCTAAACCAACCACGCCAGCGGTTTCAAAAAAACCGTTGGCTCAAAAACAACTAAATGCAAGCCAACCAATGTTGCCAACCATTGCCACCAACCATTGTCACCAACCATTGTCGCCAACCATTGCTTGCATTGACGGTTTGGCCTTTTCACTGGCGCAGTCAACTTCACTATTACAACAAACCAATCGCAATGCAGTCAGTGTTTGTTTGCCACCTTGGTAGCCAATGGTTGCAACAATCAATACCAAAGGTTGCCGAAGTCCCTCAACCAATGCCTTAACTTCGTCCCTTAGACAGCTCTTTATTCCATCGCAAAACTGCGCACATATTTCCGTACCCACTTCTTCAACAAAAAACCGAGGCATGGCGCACAAGTGAGCTCGCTCTAATCTTTACATGGCCGCCCACAAAATGATGATCTTTAAAAGCACATACTAGAGAGATATCTCGGAGCCCCACCTTCCCCCTTCCTCCCCCCCCCCTCCCCCCTCCCCCCCCCCCAAAAAAAAAATGGGAAAATATAAGGTGAAGGAAGGGACTTTAAGGGCGGGCCCACTTCGGTTTCCTTTTTTCCTTTTGCTTCTTCAAGTGCCGGCGGCTGCCTCGGTCCTTCTCTGCTTGAATCTCTGAATACTTCCGCTTCCTGCACACCCCATAGAGAAACAAGGGTTGGAGAAGATTTTTTGATTTGACTTTTTTCAAAGTAAATAGGTCTGTGTGCCCTATTATAGCTTTACTTGCTTCTTTAATTTCTTTATATCCCCTTCAATTTTACATAAATTTACGAATGTCAGATTTACAGAAAGGTCGGGTTTTTTATGCTTCACCTGTACTCCTTCAGTTGCGAGTCGTGAAGCAGTTCGTCGGCAAACGAGGACTTGCGTTCCTTCCGAGTGAGTCGACCCGAGTAGAAGTCGGCGGCTCCCTCCACCACGGTTCCAATCTGTAAGAAAAAAAAAAAAGTTAAGATAACAATCAGCAAAACGGGGTTCAGGTCTTCTAAGAGTTTTTAGGGTTTCGCTTCCTTTCATTTTTCTTTGTTTGCTAATTTGCTTTTTAGTGGAACCCCTTTTCCTGGTAGCACCCTCAGTTCCGCAGACAGATCCCTTTCTTGCATCAGAGAAGTTCATTAAAAAGGAGTTTCATCCCCAATAAGGGTCTTCACTCAATGTTCTCATCATATGCCATAAAAGAGCTTTCCGTCGAAACTTAATATCCCAAAAAAAAAACATTATTTCGCACTCTCATCACACGTAAGATTTGAACTGTCGGTTGTTTGCCTCAATTGCAGGAAAGTACAACAAAAGTTAATTTAAAAACAGAGAATAAAATAAGAAAAGAAGGGGGAAGAAAAATCAAGATTTCGCTCAAGCAGCTTTCTCAAAAAGGGTCAGCAGGCAACGGTCCGGAAATGAAAAATTTATCCGGACCTGAAAATGTTTCGGAAACTTCTTCGAGTCTTCGGACTTGTAATGTCGCTTTGGATCGAGAACTCCTCTCAGCTGCACATAAAAATCCGAGCCATAACCTAATCTTAATCAGCCATCAAAAAGGTACAAGAAAGAGCAAAAGAAGCCTTGACTGATTAGTCACCGAACGGCGTTCCTGACCTAAAATTCAGTCAAATTTGAATTCCTTGAGAAAAAAAACGGCTCTAAGCTAGCAAAGGTGCTGACAGCTATAACCCTGAAACATACTTTTTGCAAAACAGCAATTAGTAACATGAATTGCATATAAATTACAATTAGCCAAAAATGCTTAAGCCTTAGAACCTTAGAAACAAACACAAATTTTTTCAACCACGAAGACTTTTTGAAACCGGAACACTTTGAAAGCTTATGTGAGTAAGGGATGGGAGAAGATGACCTTCAAAAGCTGCAGTTCTGTCTTTAACTCGGGAGTCAGACTTGTAGCAGGAAGATCATACCTGCAAAAAAATAAAGGGATAACAGTCAACACCCATTGGAAAATGCACCTCCAAACTCCACTCTCCAATCTCCCTCTCCCTCTTTCTCTCTCACTCCCCCTTGTGTTCCTCTCTCCCTCTCCTCTCTTCCCCTTTTCATCCACAACCTATCCGCCCCAGCTCTCCCTCCTCTCTCCCTCTCCAACAACTCCTCCCTCCGCGCTTCCCCTTTCGGCACTACAAACCTATTTGGGACTGACAAATGTGAAACTAGCTTCATCTAACCAATTGCAAAAATACGAATGAACCCCTTCATAATCTTCAAAGGGTAAATACACCAAACATTCACCATACTAATATTTACCATTTCAGCCCTGCAGTCTGTGGCGCATTTTTCCGCTGCTCCCGCAACTCCTTGCGAGGGTCCCTTGGAGGAGCTACCAATTTCTTTTCGAGATCTTCTTCCAATATCCACTTGGGCCCTTTTTTTTTCACGTTCTGTGCGTTCAATTTGGCGGAGAGCGACGCCCCCTCTCTCTCGTCCGTAAGAAGGCCTGTCTCCGGTTTCCATGTGACAGTTTCGTCCGCCAGCGCTCCATCTTCAGACCTGCACCGATTACGGAACTGGCAAACGCACGGAGCCTGTGAGGGTTCGCCTTGTAAATAATTGGAGGGGCTCACTGCGCATGCAGAGACTCGACCATACTGAACACGATCTCCATCTACCTCATCATCTGTATCATCAACAATCATCATCGGCATCACAATCACCATCATCATCATCATCATCATCTTTCACCGCCATTCTCGCAAGTTTCATGCATGCATGTATGTATGCATGGGTCCAGCATACCGATCAAAGTCATCATCGAGCAACATCACGCGGCCCTCCTCCACCCTCTTCGCGCTAGTGGTGGCATCACTGCAGTCGCAGCATTGTCAATAAAACAAATTGGTTATAACAAATTAAATTCGGATAATTAACGATAAAAAGAAACCAAAAAACGAATAACGGAGCCCCATCCCCATCCCCATTAAGACAGCAGTCCACCCGAGAACTTCCCTTTCAAAAAACCTAATGTTTTGGTCTTATAAGACCAACCACCCCCCCCCCAAATGAAGACCTACAAGCATGAACCCAAACCCCAACCCTAAAATCCTAAACCCCTCAACACTCCCCTAGCCCTTCACCCCTACGCCCGCAAAACCCCCGTACAGTATCTTCAAACCCTAATCCACATGGACCCTCGTTGTACGGACCTTCCGCCGTTCAAAAGTCGACTGCGCATGGAGTCGGCGAGCAGGTCCAGCAGAGCATCCTCGTCCTCCTCCTCCTCCTCCTCCTCCTCGTCCTCCTCCTGCTCACCTTCTTCTCCGCCATGGCTTCTCCCTTCCTCTGCTGCAGGGCCTCCCTCCGCGATGGCTTCTCCCTCCTCCTCGAGCGCCGCCATGGATTGCGGCGCCACTCAGCCTCGCAAGGATGTCGAAGAGGCCACCTTCTAAATAGGGAAATAGAAGCCAATCACGACTTGCCACGTATAAAATTGTATGACGTGGAATTCACACGTGTAAAGACAGCATGTCATTGGTGAATTGCGCAGGGAGTGGTCTATGCTGCTGTGATGGATCAGAAGCGCGTAACGAATTTCCAACAAAATTTAACGTCACATGTGGAGTACGCATGCGCGAAGGAAATCAAATCTCGCGCGTGCGAAAAGCGGCGACTTCGGAAGGAAATTTGGCTGTTTTGTTTTGTTTTTTGGGGTTTAGGTTTTTTAGGCAAACAAACAAATGGCAACAAGGGTTTTGCAAGCGGTTGGCCCAACCAATGGTGCGATGCAGTGCAGCGACCGGTTCAATAGCAGATCAAGCACGATCGAAGTCGCGGTCCACCTTTGGGTCCACTGTTGAACTCATGAATCTCGACTCGTTTTAAGCATCCAATTGTTTACCCTTGAACCAAAGTTAAACTCCTCAACACGATCCAAAACTTCTGCTATTCAGATCTCCATCTGGCGAGCGGGACCCTTGCTTGAGCATTTAATTAAACCCATAACAAAAACAGGTCAACCAATGCAAACCTACTTATTTTGCAAAACCCCACCAAATGAAAAACCTTAATTGAACAGTTTATTTATTAGAAAAAAATTGAAAAAAAAAAATTTGCATGCTTGGACGCCCTCCGTTTCAGTCAAACGGCGCGTGGCCCTTCTGCAGCAGCCTCATATAAAAAAGTTCGTTCCAAGTGTCCGGCAAGCCCGGCAAGCACCAATGGCTGCAATGGATCCACCCAAGAGATCAACATTAAGTTTAAGATTAACTTAATCGTAAAGTTTACACAATGAAAACGGAAGGAAAGAAGATCCTTTAGGGTTAGGGTTTAGGGTTTTGGAGGATTATTGTTTGCTGCCGTACCTGCAGTCGTACCACATTTTTTCTGTCCTCCCAATGTGCGCATCTTTCCTCAGAGCCGTGAGGTGAAATATGTCGAGATACGTGATTGCATGATGCTGCATGCCGGCGATGGCGCTCTCCGCCATGGCGGTGAAGTGCGTGCCTTCAACCGTGCTCACATTCAGCTCGGGAATCCAATCAACGCATTTCCCCCCGGAATTCCACTCTCCGTCCCTGCAAGTAAGTTATTCAAAACTGCCAAATTTGAATCATGAACAGACGAAGAAGATGAAGGAATCGCCACATAGATTACTCATTTTTTATTTATTTTTGGAATGCTTGATGTTTGGAGTGGGATAGGAGAGGAGAGGAGGGGAGGGGAGGATGCTCTCACGCAAAGTGAATGGGCGAGTATGCGCGGAAGAACACTCTCTGCTTGGACTGCCTGAAGGGGCGGTCTGCCCAGGCAGCCAAAGTCTGCATGATCATTCCATAGGCCTTCACCTCATCGATGTCGGGCAGGAACGATTTATTCGCTCCAAAGTAGACCCCCCTGTATGACCCTGTATGAAAATAATTAGACGAGAGTCATTTGAAAGAGAACGAACAAAAAGCTGAAAGGCAATAACCTGAAACGAGACGGCAACACGAACAGAGGAAAGGTCGTGGAATGTAGAAAGTGAGGATGGAGTGGGAAGGAGCAGGAGGGGGAGAGGGAGAGGGAGAGGGAGAGGGAGAGGGAGAGGGAGAGGGAGAGGGAGAGGGAGAGGGAGAGGGAGGGAAAGAGGGAGAGAGGGAGAGAGGGAGAGAGGGAGAGGAGAGGGGAGAGAGGGAGAGGGAGAGGAAGAGGGAGAGGGAAGGGAGAGGGAGAGGGAGAGAAAGAGGGAGAGAGGGAGAGGGAGAGGGAGAGGGAGGGAAAGAGGGAGAGAGGGAGAGAGGGAGAGAGGGAGAGAGGGAGAGAGGGAGAAAGGGAGAGAGGGAGAGGGAGGGAGAGAGGGAGAGGGAGGGAGAGAGGGAGAGGGAGAGAGGGAGAGGGAGAGGGAGAGGGAGGGCTCCTACTGCTCGAATGTCTTGTGTTTGTTGAGCCAATGGCCCGTGTTGACCACGAGCAGGTCCGCCCCCTCCACGGCCTCCACCCACGCGCGGTCGAGCTCGTCCACCAACAGCAGGGAGGAGGCCTGCGCGCCATCCATGGCATCCATCGTCAGTGAATGAGCGACCACACATTGCATGCATGCATGGATGTATGGATGCATGGCCGACGGTGCATGCTCCAGTGGTACATGAGCACAGCATGGCATGGCATGACATGATGTGCCGGGACGTGGAGACGTAACGTAATACGACATGGGATGTGACAGAAAACGCATGATGAGACGTGGTGTGAAGTGACGTGACACAACATGATGTGACGTGACGGGAAGATGTTTTGCAGAGAAATGTTGCATGAAGCAGCTATGTGTGTGTACCCAAAGAGGGGCCCCAAGGGGTCTGCATGTGAACATGACCAATGCATCGACGAGAGACATGGCGAGGAAGGAAGGAGCTTTTCTCTTACATTGTGTGCTGAAGACTCGGGGGCAGGCATGGAGGCGACGAGGAAGTTGGACCGCACGTATTCAATGGTGAAATTGAATTCTCGAAACTCGATTACAGCACCGAGAGGGTTGTAGCGAAGGAGCCCCTTCTTGTATTGCGTCTGTAAGCAAAACCCGCAGAACAGTTGGTCTTACGTGTTGCAAACACGGCATGTTCTAACATGCAATAGCGTCTACTTGGTAAGTCCAGTCGGTTGCCATGGTCATGTTGCTGACGTTGTGTCTCGTCATTCATTCACAGTCTGCTACCGTGAAACAGACAATGTTCGCAATGCTTTCATGCTTTCATTCAATGCGTTTTTGCTCTTTGCATATTCGTTGGCAGCAACCACTGCACCACCACCAGCAGCAGCTGAACCAGCTACCAGGGAAGAGCTTTCAGTGGCGCATGCAAGGCAGGGAGGGCCCCCCCTGACTGACTGACTGGCTGACTGACTGACTGACTGACTGACTGACTGACTGATTGACTGACTGACTAAGTGACTGGCTGACTAAGTGACTGGCTAAGTGACTGGCTGACTAAGTGACTGGCTAAGTGATTGACTGACTGACTGAATGACTGACTGATTGACTGACTGACTGACTGAATGACTGGCTGATTGACTGACTGACTGACTGAATGACTGACTGACTGACTGACTGACTGAATGACTAAACGACTGACTGACCAAGTGACTGGCCGACTGACTGGTTGATCGACTGACTAAATGAGTGACTAAGTGAGTGACTAAGTGAGTGACTAAGTGAGTGACTAACCCAGTGTATCCGGGAGTGGTCGGCCCCCTGGCTGAGCATGCAGACCAACGACACGAACTGGTTGCGCCCGATGGAGTCGCCCACGAACGCCACGCGTCGCCCACGCATGCGTCGCCGGAAGTCAGCCGGGTCAAACCTGGTCAACGCGCCAACATCCACCAAGGACAGGGAGGGAGGGAGGGAGGGAGGGAAGATGAGGAACGACCCTGCAAATGGAAGATGGGGAGTAGGGGGCAAGAGCAAGTGTGTGTGATGATTGATGATGCACCACGTATTCAGTTTTAAGTCAGTTTGTTAGAGATTTCAGAGTACTTACAGCTGTCAGATTTCTTATAATTTTAAGTTCAAGAAATGGCAACAGATCCTTAGCCTTATAACTGAACCAGAAACAGAACAAGCACTTCTTGCACAGAAATCTCCCATACTTAATCACTGTGACACGTCCATGTCTATAAATACATCACAAATCAGCAAACAAAGCTCTCTGATCCAAGAGTCCACAGCCAGGACCAATTTTCGAACTCAAACTCGAACTCAAACTCAAACTCAAACTCAAATATCTGAAGTGCCTTTGTCTGATCAGACTGAACTCAAATTAGTCAGATATGAGTCATGGTTGACTGACCTCTGCAAGTTACAGCCGCGCGGTTGCCACCGCATTTTCATATATGTTGAATCGTTCCTTCCGCTTTTCATGCAATCATACGCCTTGTCTCGAAAGGCGCAACTCTCCCAATTCCAAAGCGGATAGCTTTCATCATAGATCCATCTCCCCTTCCATATATTACACTTGCTCGAAAAAGGTTGTCTCTTCGCAGCCTTTTGAGGATTGTCGCTCAATTTCTTCCGAATCCGTCGGGGAAGCTTATAAAATGGGGTTGATACGTTTGAAGGAGGTTCAAAAGTAGGGAGCGAGAGATTTCGCAGTTCTGGAGACAGTTCAGGATTTAAAAGAGAGGGTTTTGGCGGTTCTGGAGAGGGTTCAGGAGTGGGCATAGTGGTTTTCGAGAACTCTTCAGGGGGTTCAGGAGGGCGAAATAGGAGTCTGGGCAACTCTAGAAGGGATTCAGAGGCTGGAGACGAGGAGTTTGGTAGTTGTAAAGAGGGTTCAGAAAGGACGGGAACAGGACGAGACAGCGCTCGCACTTCTGAACGAGCAAACGAGGAGAGCCTAACTTCTGGAGAGGGTTCAAGAGTGATAGCCAATTCTCGCCCCACGAGAAGCGTCGAGATTCCCTTTCCGTCATTCTTGACACCTAGAAAAAAGGAAGGAAAGGATCAAACAATATTTTTTATTTGCCCCTCACCCTCCCCCTTCCCCCACTCCCCTTTCCCCTCTCCCCTCCCCACTTCCCCCTCCACTCCTCCCCCCTCCCCTCTCCCCCTCCCCTCTCCCCCTCCCCCCTCCCACCTGCCCCTCTCCCCTCCCCCTCCACCCCCTCCACCCCTCTCTCTTCCCACTTCCTCCTCCCACCTCCCCCCTCCCGCCTCCCCAGACCTATGCCCTGTATTCATTCTTCTTCTCTCTCTCTGCCCTTCCAAACCCTAAAATATTAACCCTAAACTGAAATGCCTCCCTCTCCCGTTCAGCCAACTCTTCTCAAGCCGACGCTTTGCGCATGAGCTTCTCAAGGCCTTGCTGCTTCAGTGCACTCGGATCTCCCTCAAATACAACCCCCCCCTTCCTTTACAGCCCTGCATCCTAATCCTCCAAACCTGCAAAGCCTCAAACCTCAAACCCAAACCCAAACCCTAAACTTGCAAGAGGGACTCACCGCGTTCAGAGAGCAGCAGTAGGCAGATCGCCAAAACGGTCAAAATTCCGGGCAGCCAAATCACTGGAATTTTTTTCAGGTATCTTAAGCCTGCATACATTTTCTCTGCTCCAAATGCGGTCCACAAAGTATCAAAATGGCCACCACTTTTTCCCCCCTCCTGCTCCTGCTCCGCCTCCGCCTCCGCCTCCGCCTCCGCCTGCTCTCAAGGGAGAGTGCAGCAGCAGCAGTAGCTGGGCTGACCCAGGCCGTACGGGACGTAGGGACCGTACGAATCGATCTAGATCAATACGGTTCGTACTACAGTAGATACTCGCCCGGGTTGGAGTAGATACCGTCCGTACATAAAAACGACAAAACGCCGCTGTACGGAGATTGGTTTGGCAGGGACTGGCGGTCCGCAAAAGCAGAAAATTTCGAATTTTGCCAAAAGGAACGATTTCTCGGTTTTGTGCGACGTTTCGGGAAACTTTTGGAACGGGACGTAAATTACTTCGTATTTAGAAAAAAAAAAGACGACTGATATTTTCACACCTTTTTGTCTAGTTACACACCTTTTTTCGCCGGGCAAATTTCATTTTCGAAAAAAAGGGTTAAAAACCCTAAAAACCCACTTTATTTTGAGTGCGCCTGCCTCACCCCCCCTGCAAGCAGTTCGCGCAACGCAACAGGAGAGGTCAGTATGAGGATTTTGCTCCTCCAGCATATTTCTTCGCCTATCCTTATGTAGTGTTCTCCTTTAAACAAAAAATTAAGCAGCATGAATGGTGAGCTCATGCAGAGCCTGCTGGACAGCTCTAGCGGAAGTTCTAGCGATTACCACTCAGCCGGTGTTGCGCATGTTGCTGGCCATGGCTTTCATGGTCCGCAAAATTGGCTTCTCCCAGAGCCATTTTCTAAATATAATTTGCCCGACGAAAAAAGGTGTGTATCTAGACAAAAAAAGGTGTGAAAATTTCATCCTCCAAAATAAAATATAATTTACGGTTGGTGGCCCTTTGCAGCCGTACTCCGCGTGATCTGATGGCGATCCTTAAGAAAGTCTGTCTCTAGTGGCCGCCATGTCCAATGGCGTCACGCCACGTGCATTATGATTACAGGTGGCGAGTCCTAATTGGAAAGGCATCTTTGACTTCAGTTCATTCGTAAACATCTCGCTGTACGGAACCGCGGGCATCTCGGAGTTCGGCCCAACTTTGGATTTATCGATGCGGCCAAGCGCCGCCTTCAACAAAACGACAAACCATAATTGTCACGTTGCTACCGTACACAATTGATTCTATTTTATTTTCTTTATTTTTCTGGCAATCGTAAGATCGATAAGACACGTCAGACTTCCAAAAGTCCAGCGGCAGATGCATCTTCAGTATTACTGGAGTCATTCCGTACTGAGTAACTTTTATGAGCACACATCCTTGAGGCCTTCAGAGTACAGTACTCATTTTAAAGTGTATAACTGACGGAAGCCCCTTCAGTAATACTGAAGATGTCAAAATGCTAATTTCACCATTAGCAGAAATTAAATGGGAACTGATGACGTGGACATGCCCGAAAACGGACAAAAAAATGTGTTTCGACGCTTGTCGTATCCTGTCACACTTACCGTTTTACGGCGACTGCATGCGAGAGGACCGACGTTCCATGAACGCGAAATTCGCGTCAAGAAACACCGCGGAAAATTTGCAAAGACGGGACTACCCGTTACAGTTAGGAGACAGCGCCTTAACGGTAATATTACTTACAGTTTTGTATGATAGGGTACGGAAGGCGGCTTTTTTTTGGGAGAGGGGGGGGAGAGGGGGGGGGGAGAGGGGGGGGAGGG
>CM074813.1:2760591-2776533 GCA_037447605.1 Zygnema circumcarinatum | reverse complement strand
GGGAGATAGGGGGGGTGGGAGAGAATCAAGAGAGAGGGGGAGGGAGAGAGAGCGGGAGAGAGGAGGAGAGAAACAAGGGAGAGGAGGAGGGAGAGAGAGCGGGAGAGAGGAGAGAAACAAGGGAGAGGGGGAGGGAGAGAGAGTGGGAGAGAGGAGGAGAGAAACAAGGGAGAGGGGGAGGGAGAGAGTGTGGGAGAGAGCAGAGAAACAAGGGAGAGGGGGAGGGAGAGAGAGTGGGAGAAAGGAGGAGCGAAACACGAGAGAGGGGGGAGGGAGAGAGAGTGGTAGAGAGGAGGAAAGAAACAAGGGAGGGAGAGGGGGAGGGAGAGAGAGGGGGAGAGAGAGAGTGATCGAACTGCTCAATCGTTTTGTTCCGCCTTCATCTTCGCCGCAGACTCTCCAAAAGTCATAAAAGTCTTCTCAGTTGACTGGCAGTCAGCTTCATGGCATCGGTATGCTATAAGTTATTTCACTTTACATTAACCCAAATTTGCAAATTTTCTAGTGAAAATCCGTCAATTTGTTGAAATTTGGAAGTTCCGATTACGACAATGCGGAGTTTTATGGGGTTTGATTCAAGTTCAAGATGGGGGGAGAGAGGGACAAAGAGTGTGAGGGAGAGGGAGGGAGGGAGAGAGAGAGAGAGGGAGAGAGAGAGTGGGAGGGAGGGAGGGAGGGTGGAGAAAGAGGAGGGGGGTGGGGATGGGGAGGGGAGGGAGGGAGAGAGAGAGGGAGAAAGGAAGCGAGGGAGGGAGGGTTTGGAACGAGGAGGGGGGTGGGGAGGGGAGGGCGGGAAAGAGAGAGGGAGGGAGAGAGGGAGGGTGGGCGGGGACTACAAGCGGATGCTAAACGTGATTTGAACTGCCTCTATAAATGAATACTTAGCTTCTTCGCTGTTCGCTGTACAGGCATTACTGGGCCTTCCAGGGCCTTGGGCGGCAGACCCTGAGGAGGAGGGCGATATTTATACCACAAAATGCGGGGGCCTGCCGGTAATTTTTTTTTAGTTTTAATAATATGTTTCCTTAATTTGGTTTCATTTTGTTAAGCAAAAAATCTTCAGCTCTAAGGGCTGTCAAAAGCTGAAAGCATTTAAACTCGAGACGTCTTCAAACCTTGAAACCCTAAATTTGCTCGGTTACGATGTATACGTGTATATACTTTTAGTAAATAGAAATATACTATTGAAGTTTTCTGCCGTTTTTTTTTTTTTCAGGATCTTCCGCTGGACGCAAGCGAAGTTAGAGAAAATTTCCAAAATTTAGAATGCGGAGTTTGCGGAAAGAGACTGGCTCTTGTTGTGCAGGTCAGAATGAAAAAAGAAATTAAGGCAACGAAGAAATATATTTGAAATTACCTTGAAAATAAAAATAAATAAAAACATGAAGAAGTCGATGGTTGCAAAACTTTTCTAGAAAATATTTTAATCGTTTATATATATGTATATGTATGTTTTTTATTTTTCCTTTTTTTTTTTTGGTTCGAAATCTGCTGCAGGCGTATCTGCCTTTGACACTTGGCGCGAGGAGATTGGAGGAGCGCGTTTTGTACGTTTTTGGATGCACACAGGGCGGCTGCGGAACCAAATCTGAAAGGTATTTTGATAAAAAAAAAAAAATCTTTAAATAGTTTCTTTTTTGCTTTTCGAACATGTTTTTTTGAAATTTAGACTTTTATCATCCGCTTTCCGTTTAATTAATTAGTCCATAGTTTTTGTGGCGACAGTTGGCGCGCTCTCCGCCTGCAACATAAGGCAAATTTTTCAAATGTTGAAAATCAGAACCAATCAGAAAGTGACAGCTGGCAGTCGGCAGCGCCGGAAAAGCCTGCTCATTTTCCGAATTCGGACTCACCTTCTTCTTCAGCAAGTCCTTTAAACAAAGATGTTTTAGAAAATGATGTCCATTCTAAGCTGGAAGTTGACGACAAGCAGTTTCAGAAGGGGTCCGAGATGTTCCATGTAGCCGATTGGGGGGTTCCATGTGTCAGTTCCGCTGCGAGTCGAGATGAATTCGGGGAGCCCTTTGGGGGAGATGAGTGGCCTTCTCCTTCTTCAGATCACTGGGAAGGAGGAGGAGAGAGGGGCATGATAGGAGAGAGAGTAGAAGGAGGAGAGGGAGAGGGAGAGGGAGAGAGAGGAGAGGGAGAGAGAGGAGAGGGAGTAAGCCGCAGCTTCAACTTGGACGAACTCGCAAAGGCGTTGGCGGAGGCGGGAGAGAGTTCAGCAAGGAGGCAGAGCACCAATGAGGGCAGGACAGGTGGCAGGGCGAGAGCCAATGAGGAAGCGAATTCAAGCGAAGAATCTGCAAGTGAAGATGTGGGGAGGAGGGGGAGAGGGAAAGGTGATTCAGATCAACCAAGTACGGCTCACTCTCTCTCTCTTTCTTTCTCTCTCTTTCCACCCCCCCCTCTCTCTCCCTCTCTCTCGCTCTCTCATTCTTGTCACTTAAGCATCTCTTAACCTGACTTAATCTCACCCCCTCTCCCTCTTGTTTTTACGACTCTCGATGTTCTTATTCATCACTTTTACTTCCTTTGGGGAATTTGCAGTTCTTCCGTGCTTCTACATTTATACGGAAACTGAAGGGGGGGGTGCGAACAAAGGGCAGTCAGAAAAGCTGGAAAAGAGAGTGGGAGATTTGGCGGGAGAGGAGGGAGGAGAGGCATGGGAGGGAGAGGAGTATGAGTACGACCGAGCCCTGTCAGCAGATCGGCAATTTCTTAAATTTAAAAAAAGAATTGATCGCAGCCCCGAGCAATGTATAAGGTGCAGTTTGGGAATCTCCTTTTTCTTTCATTTTTGCTTTTCCATGTTCATCAAAATGGAGAATTTCTCCTTCTAGTTGAAGTCCCTTTGGAGGTTTTTTCATCCTAATATCTTCACTTTGAACCTTATGTCAGGTACTGTTTCGGAGGGCAGCCTCTGTGGGCGCACAGTCAGAAGCGGTACAGCGCAGGCCGGGAGGCGGTCCGCGCGTGCTCCTTGTGCGGGTCCGAGCGAGCCTTTGAGCTGCAGCTGATGCCGCCTCTGCTGTACTTCTTCCAAACGGCGGAAAAAGGGACCCCTCCAGAGGCAAATGGCGGGGCCGGGAGCTGGGAGTGGCTCACAATGGCAGTCTTCACTTGCAGTCAGGTAGTCTCTCTCTCCCCCCCCTCTCTCTCTCTCCCTCTCTTTCTCTACCTCTCTCTCCCCCCCCTCTCTCTCTCTCCCTCTCTTTCTCTACCTCTCTCTTCCCCCCCTCTCTCTCTCTCCCTCTCTTTCTCTACCTCCCTCTCCCTCTCTCCTCTCCCTCTACATCTCCCTCTCCCTCTCCCTCTCCCTCTCCCTCTCCCTCTCCCTCTTCCTCTCCCTCTCCCTCTCTCTTTGGTTAACAAGTGAATAGGTTTGTGGCATGGGATGGAAGCAGAGCTGTGATGCACAACATGGAGAGCCCAACGGTGGGTCCGACATGGAGACAGTTGGGAGCGCTTGGACCGTTGTGGAGGAAGAAATAGTGATGCAAGATGAAGCTTGAAACTGCTCGCTGCAGGACAGGACAAAAGGGTGTTCTATGTGAATTTGGGTCTTGTTGCTTCCGTCAAACATCAGCCTTGAGGGGAGAGGCTGCGGATGGATGGATGGGTGTCTCTTGGCGTGTGTCCGTATCGTCCGCTGTGTATGAAGCCGTCCACGTGTCTCTGGGATTGCCTTGGCCTGTGTCCTTACCGCCAAAATAGGAAGAAACACGAAACCGCTTGGTGCTAAGATGGCACTTTATGTCCATTTTATTTGTTACGATTTCCGTTTCTTGTGAGTTGAGCCTCGACTCGTCAACTCCTCAGAGTCACCTCTGTTTCAATTGAACACTTGAACCAGGACCCTCCCTCCCTCCCTCCCTTCCATCCATGGCCTCTCCATCTCCCTCCCTGTCCCCCCACCCCCTTCCGCTGCGTGGCGATAGCTGGAGCAAGGCGTGGCCACGTGTCCACCAGCTGGCGTGTTCTCATTGGAGAAGTCTCCTCCTGTTCGCCGTCTCCCCCCGCCGGTTGCAAACCGGCACCAGGTTTGCAACCCGGGAAAGGAAACGGACGCAATATTCTAGTTTCAAGTCCGATTTGGTCCGACGTGACATCCGACATGGCCCAATGGCGTTCGACGCGGTCTGACGTGGTAAGTGACATGGACCGGATTGGCCACCACGTGAGCTAATTTAACGGGATTTATTACGATAGACGAATGTGCGGCGACCACGTGGCTACCAGACATCAAAATTGTGCCACGTGGATCTCGCTTTTGTCCCGCGTGGCTGTCTCTTTCTGTCCCGCGTGGTTATATCTGATTGGCCTGTTTACGGTTGAGGTGCGCCCATTGTTACGGGCTAGGGCTTACGTGGCAGTGAAAACTGAAAGTGCCTCATTTTTTAATCAAACGGTACTGCTGTTGCATGGAAACGGACCCCTGAGGCACATTTCCCGTCCAGCGCCGTCCCCTCCCCCTCCCCTCCGCCATGGCTTGGGAAGCCATGGCGACGCTGCTGCAGGGCGGGCCGGCCATGGCGGCGGCGCTGGGGGTCGTGTTGCCAGCGAGGATGTACGGCGCCACGCTGATTGGCGCACCTCTTCCCGCCATTCGCTGGATTCTGGTAATGTATCGCATGCCGTATTGCCCCTTGGTTCTTTTTTTAAGTGGAATTTAAGGGTCTTTATTTTAAATTACGTTTGATAAGGAGGATCTGAATATATTATGTTAAAATTTAAAATATTCTCTGGTTTGTAAAATTTCTTTTTTAAGTTTAGAATGCCTCTACTTTCTTATCATCAAAGTCATCGGTTGTAAAACTTAACAAAATAAGAGAGTCCTTTCTGAAATTTATTTTTATTGATTTAAGTTAAACCGAATAAAACTTAAAACAATGTGTATACGGTCGGATGCAGGCCTTCATGATGCCAGCTGTACTCTTGGCCTACAGCACGCCGCCTTTCCGAAAAGCAACTTTACCTGTGAGTACTGCAATTATAAAATCTGAATGAGAGAGAGAGGGGGGGGGGATGGAGCCGGGAGTGCGAGAGAATGAGAAAGAAAACGGAGCTCTTGTGCAAGTGGTGGTGAGAGAGATATGGATGGAGAGAGGGACGAACTGGGGAGAACGATAGGCAATGAGAGAGAAAACGGAGCTTTTGTGAGAGAATTGGGGAGAGAGAGAGAGAGAGGGGGGAGGCAGCTAGAGGGAAAGAGGCGAGTGGGATCGGAGAGAGAGGCAGAACAAGATTAGAGATGGAAGTCTCTTCCAATAACTTATCAATCACGGCGGAAGAGAGGGAGGGCTTGGGGTGGGAGCAGAGGTGGCGTTCCATTCTAAGGGGTCTGCTGGCATGGCCTGCAGGTGGGAGAGGGAGTCTCTCCTACCCCCTCTCCCACTTACTCTCCCACTCCCTCCCCCACCCCCTCTCACATCCCCGCTCCCACTCCCTCTCTCACGCGCTCTCTCATCTTCTCAAACCTTTTCGAACATTTAAAAAGTGTCTCCAACCTCACGCCGCCGATGTATTCCAAGATACAAAAAAAGGCTTGAATAAAGCACCGAAGCCCTAATTACATTTTTCTCAGTTCCATGCCTTCCCGTTCCGTTTTTCATAAATTCGAGAAATCATTACGGTTTCGGGAGTGGGCTATTAAACAGGGGCCATGGCTGCAGCTCTTGCCGCTATTTTTTTCGGAGCTCCTCTAAATGCTGAGTGAGTGCAGACCCCAAAATGGCATTTGTGCTTATTGTGAGGTTTGCGACTGAGTTTTATTTGTTTAGCTTTGATTTAATCCATTTTGTGCCTTTTTTTTTCTCTTTTTATTTTTTTAGTCTGTTCTTTGACATGGTATTTTTTTTTTTGCAGGTCATGGACGAGCATTCTTCACTGGTCTCTGCTGCTTTCTGCTCTCACTGTGAGTTTCCAACCGTTGGTTTTTAACTTCTCAAATATTTTACGTATATGACTCATCTTTCGAAGTCGACGGTTTCTATGTTTCCATGTCTAGTTCCATGCGAACTTACTGTTCAACTGAATTCCGTTCTGTAGGTGGTCCCCACTGCATGTGTCCTGGGCTCAAACGGTGCCAGGTGGCGCCGAATCTTCGCGTGGACCAAGTGAGTAATACTTTTTAAATCTCAACATTTAAAAACCAATCAATCTATACACAAAACGAAATAAGATCTTCCGTGTACGCTGAAAGCTGAAAGCTAAAACCCTCCAACCCTAACTTTTTTGAAGGTGTTTGATTGGGGTTCAGGCCCGAAGGCGCGTCTGAATTGTCCATATGTTGTACGGCGCACGGAACTGTTGTGGGAGCATGGATCGGGGCCGTACCCATGCCCTTAGACTGGGAGCAGCCCTGGCAGGTGGGCCACATGGAAACCCTAATTCGGGGTTTAGGGTTTTGGTAGGGCATTGATTGGGATTGCTTGGGGTACATCGCCCTTTTTTTTTGTTTATTCATTTTTATTTTGGTGGCGGAGCATGTGAAGGATGTGCTTTTTGTTAAAGACGCTGTTGTTTTTTCTATAAGATTTTTGTTTAAGAAGGAAATATGTATGTAAATGGTGTTTTTTAGGGTCTTTAGGGCTTAAGAGGTTGCTCGTTTTATGTGCAGGCGTGGCCCATCTGCTGCACAATTGGAGCCCTGGTAGGGTACTTTGTCGGAGTGTTCACATTTTTTGCTTTAATAAGTTTCCAAAAAAGGTCAGACAAAAGGGTCTAAAGAAAGGGAAGGAGAAAGGCAGAAAGATAGGAAGGGAATTTTCTTTTTGTACCAAATGAATTGTTTTATTCAATTGGATGGCGCGGTAGGAGGCTTCGTTTGGGGTTTGAAGGTTGGGACTACTTCTTGTCCAGGAGAGAAGAAGAGAGGAGGGAGGAGAGAGAGAGAGAATGAGAGAGAGGGAGGGGAGAGAGGGGCCTCTCACATTTGTTCTGGCTCCTGTTCAACTACCACAGGTGAAAAAAATAAATATCTTTCGATTCAAACGGTTTGCACGCATATGCTTCGTCATAACTTCAATTAAAAATTGAAACCCATCGTAAATAACTGTTGGGCAGGTTCCGGACACAGACATGGAATGTAAAAAGTAGTAAAAAACAGACATAGAACGGAAAGTTATTGCATAGAACACATGGAATATATCCATGAAGAGTTTCCATGGTCGTCGTCATTCAGTTACAGCCTTCAGCTTAACCGCTGACTAGAACACAGCCACTAACCGGTTAACCACCGGAACTCAACTCGCACTCCTCGGAGTGACTAAAGACTCCGTACCTTAAATTAGACATTTGGAGTATTACTGTATTGGAAGTCAATAATAAACCACCATAAATCGTCTTACTTTCCTACCCTCTCTACCTCTCTACCCCGCTCCCTCCCTCTCTCCCTGCCTACCTACCTCCCTCCGTCCCTCTCTCCCTATCTCTCTAGCTCTCTACAACAATAAATCAAATTATGAACACTATCATCAATGCACTCCCTATCACTAATCGACAGCATTTCCTGAACCCTAAACCCCGACATACAATCTTATATAATTAACAAGTCAGCCCAAATGGTTTCCAACTCTCCTCATTCCATCACTGAAGCTTCTTCCCTTCATTTCCTGCACCCTCCCTGACCTCCTCCAAGCCCCACAATAGCGCCTCCTTCCTTTGTGCCCGAACCAAGTCTCTTCCAAGCTCGATGTTCAACACATTAAACCCTAAAATTCCGCAAATAGCCATTGGAAATTCCACTCCCCGCGGAAAGCTCTTGTAATCGAGGGCCAAGCGAATGGGAATTAGGGCGTGGGCGGCCGCCCGGGCCCCTACAAATGTGGTCCAAATGAGGGTCCAATTGAGCCTGTTCACACGACTGCGGGGGCTCACTCCTGCAAGTCGCAGGAGTCTGCGCTGATGGAGGAACACGGAGTTCACCTGATGGAGGGAGAGAGAGGGGGGGGGTGAGAGAGAGGGATCAGGGGGAGTGAGGGGGGTGGAGAGAGAGATAGAAAGAGAGGCGGGGAGATCGCGAGAAAGGAGGACGAGATGGATGGAGGGGGGGAAAGGGAGCGAGTGAGAAAGAGTTGGAGGGGGGGGATGGAGAGAGGTAGAGAGAGAGGGGGGGGGGGGAAGAGATGGAAGGATAGATGGAGAGATAGAGAGAGGCGAGGAGAAGAGGGATGGAGCGGGAGGGAGGGGGGGTGAGGGAAAGGTGGCGGGAGGGGAGAGGGAAATGGAGGGAGATGCAGAGAGAGAGAGAGGGGGGGGGAAAAAAAGAGCGCGTCAATAGGGATGAGGACAAGAAAAAACCTATCAGTTCTGAGCCTTTCCAATTTTGAAACTCCTCAGTTCTTAGAATCCCTAGGGAGTCCTGCTTGAGGCCCTTCCTTCCGTTCTTGTAATTTCAAGTGCACCATTGCAACCTCTCAGTGGAAGACTTCAAGCGCTCTACCTCGAGTTCCATCACTTGAATTAGAGACTCTGCTTTAAACGGAAAGGAAGTGTGCCTTCTTCACCTCACAGATTAGGGTTAAGATGAGGTAGTTGATGGTGACGTCACGGTAGAGAGCGGTGGTGAAGCAGACTAGCAGGAGAGCGTTGTGAGCGAGCATGGAGGGAGAGCGAGGGTTGTAGAGCCTCTTCCTTAGAGTGTCCCACAGGTCGTAGGCGAAGTATCCGCAGGAGAGGGAGACAACGGAATACGCAGCGGTTCCATGTCCCGTGTACATGCCCTCAGTTAAGAAGGATTGGGGCTCGGAGAAGAGCACCAGCAGCACTGGAAGTTGGCGGGAATGTAAGGATATTAACAACAGTTTTTTTCAGTGGTTGATCATCAAGGATTGAAATTTTAGGGTATGTTTCGGCTAAAAAATGTTTTAAGAATCAAAAGATAGGGTCTTGAAGGGTCTTGACGCTGTGGACGGAAAAAAGCCGGTTTACGATTAATATTTAAATAGAAAAAAAGGGGGGGGAGGGGGGGGGGGGGGGAAGGGGGGAAGGGGGAGGGGGAGGGGGAATGTTCCAAGCGAAAAAATCATTATTTTTTTTTTCCACCCCCCCCTATTTTTTTTAAAAGGGTCTTTTACATTGGCCACAACAAATAAGCGATAATTTAAAAAAAAAAATACATATACATATATATATAAAATATTTCCCACCCACCTCCGCCCGCCGCCGCCAGCGAATGAGAGCATGCCACGACCGTGTTATGCCAGAGCGCGAGCCTCTCTCGGTCCACCTTCAACCCCGCCGGAACAAAACGACAAAAAAAGCGTTCCATGGCCGCCGACAGGACCCAAAAGCCGGCGGCCGCTGCGCCCGCCCGCCACAGTTTCCGTTTCCGTACAACCATGGCGGCGCATAGAACCGCCCACACGAACAGAAACGTGCACGTGACGGCATCGGTCGCGGAAAACAGGTTTTTAGGGTTTGGAGGAGGGGGGGCGGGGAGGGGTTCAGGGCCGCGGCCCGCAGGTTCGGCTTTGGGGGTTTTAGGGTTCCAAGAGGGTTCAGAGCCGCTCGGGTTTTCAAAACCTTTTAGGTTAGGGTTAGGGTTAAGGTTAGGATTAGGGTTAGGGTTAGGGTTTATTGGCTTGAGGGGACTCGCCCTCGCCATGGGGGGATATGGAATGGTTCAGGGCCGCGTCGGCTTTCCTGATCCGTACGGACAGCGGGGGGAGGGACAGGGAACCGTGGGGACTGTGAGCGGTGAAGACGCACGGGCAGGCCAAAAAAAAAACGAGGAGTCTGTCGCTTAAAACCCTTGATTCCGCAGCTCCGATAGGCCGGTACGCCTGTACGAACACCAAGGGCAGCTCAAAATTTCGTACACTTTTTGCAGTGATGTGCTTTTGTTTACAGTCGCGTAGTACGGTAACAACCGATTACATATGCATGTGGACGAGTTGTTTTGTTTCGCTGTTGTTTTGTTTTATTCTTTCTCCATGGCCACTTCGACTTCAAGCGACCAATCAAGGGCCTCGCTTGTCTTGCTGCTTGCAGAGGTGGCGAATGGAATAGGGGGGGTCAGACTTAACACATGGCCAAATCAATTTCGTACGCCTGCCGGGATGAGTACCTTTTAGTATAAAGAATTTGAGAATTTTGTAAGTGCTGGTCAAGGTTTGACTCCCCCTAGTATTTGCCGAAACAAATTTCAAGAATTTTGTACGCTCCGCGCTAGGTTTGACCCCCCCCCCCCAATGGCAAGAGACGCCATCTGCGGCATGAAGCACACTATGATATATATCGATGTGCACAATCTCACGACTCTCCAAAAAGATGTGCGCTAATGGCGCCGATGGCCCGTGCAAAGCAACTCAGTCATTGCAATAAAAAGAAAGAAATGGAACATGTATCACATGGTTTAGTTTTGGGGTCAAAGGACCAAATTTGCAGGGTCCATACAGAGCAATACATGTAGTCGGACCACAAGCGCGCCTTACTGTTCACTGGAGAGAAACTGACTAAAAAAAAAAAAAAAAAAGAAAAGAAAATGTGACTGCAATAAGAAGACTCCATCGTGTGAGAAAATTCCCTGAACAAATAAATGTTTGTCTGCAATTTTTTTTTTTTTTCCCCCGAGGGGTTCAGCATGACATTGCCGGCGAGCAGGTTCTCTCTCTCTCACACATACATCCATGTCACAAAATTGTACATAGAACTCTCTCTCTCTCTCTCTCTCTCTCTCTCTCTCTCTCAACAGCCCAAGGTTCAGTCCACTTCGTTATTTCAAATTCCGTCCCATTCCCCTCCTCCCCTTCACCCCTATTGTGTCCAAATGATCGCTGAAATATCTTTCCTAAACAAGCTCCGGCCCTTTAACAAAACATTTCCCAAATCTGCCCCCCTTTGGCCTGCAACGGCTCCCCCCAAATGCGGCAGTTGGCAAAAATAACTGAACGGCGCATTACAGCCGCTCCTCGTTCCATGAGCCGCCTCCGTTACATAACTCCGTGCCGTTGCAGACGGCGACCACATTAAACTAGAAGCTCCATGTAGCCATTTCCTCTCCGTTCCCCAGAGCCCTCTCTTCCCTGCCCATGTAGAATATGAAGAAGCCCGAACCTGAGAAGACATTTTGCGCCCTCCCACATTCTCCTCCCTCCAACCCTCTCCCTCTCTCCCAACCTTCCCCTTCTCCTCCTCAAGCAAAAGTCTCTCAGCCCCCCCTCTATTGAAGCTTTCTGAGATTTGAGCGCTTTCTGAGAGCTTAGGGTTTTGCATGTTCCCACGGAAAGGCCTTGCATGCTCCGAGTTCGGCCCTGAACCCTGCAACAAGTCCCCCCGGATATCGGCAGAGGGCCGCATGCGGTCGAGATATCGGAGCACCGCATTGCCCCATGTACGGCCCGCCTCCAAATCTCTCCGTTGAATTTCACGGACCGCACGGAGAGCGAGGTCGAACACGGAGCGGGTTCGTCTGCGAGTTGGGGCAAGTATGTAGGGTTTAGGGTTTGATAGGTTTCAGGGTTAGAGTTAAAGGTTTCAGGGTTCAGATTTGCGACGAAGGTGCGGAGCATCTTTCTCACTATTTCCCAATTTTCGAGGTCTCTCATTTTCCCAGCCTCTAGCTCTCTCTTTCTCCGTCCCCTCCCCCCTCCCTCCCTCTCTTCCCCCTCCAACCTCTGCCGCTCCCTGCCCCTCTCCCCCCCTCCTCTCCTCTCCCCCGCTTCCCCCGCCCCGGCTTTCGTCTCTTCCCGCGAGACGTGTATTACATTTCTAGCCCTTCCAACTCTTTCAAAACAAACTCGCATGCGTTTCTGCATACACAGTAAAGTAATTGCTTTAAAAAAGAAGGACCGAACATAAACGGATCAAAATCTTCCGGTTTGATCCTTAATGCTCTTCCCAAAGAAGAAACTTAGTTGTTCAGAAAACTGCCAAGAAAGCGAAATTATCACCGATAAAAAGGGCAATTTTTAGCACCAAGAATATGGACAAAGATACTGAATTGTTTCGTCACTTTTGACATGGAAACAATCGGAAAGGGACAGAAATGACAAGGGGGGATCAGCCATTATTGAATAAGTACCCCGAATTTAATGGCATTCATGATGTGCTTGTTTCCTCCAGTGAGGGAAGGAGCATTGCATTGCATGCCAAAAAGAAGGGGACCCAACAAGGGGTAACAAACAAAGGATGCTTGAATGCAGTGAGGGAGCAGGCGAGAGGGAGAGGTTTTTTGCCTTCGGAGGAAGGAGCGCGTGCCGGGCCGCGAGCGGAAGGCTCTTCGCTGAATGCGCAGCGCGAGGCGGTACGTTCGGCGGAGCCCTAAAAAGTAGGCGGTGGCGAGAGTGATCTCCCACAGCACCATTCTGAAGGGAGAGGGACAGTGAGAGAGGGGGAGGAGGAGAGGGAACGAGGGGGAGGGAGAGGGAGAGAGGGGGAGGGGGGAGGGAATGAGGGGGATAGAGATAAAGAGGTAGAGGGGAAGAGGTGGAGAGGGGGAGAGGGAGAGGGGAGGGAGAGGAAGGAGGAAGAGGAAGAGGGAGAGGCGGAGCGGGAAAGAGAGAGGGAGAGGGAGAGGGAGAGAGACGGGGAGTGGGAAAAAGAGTGGGAGAGGACGAAGGAGAGGGAGATGGGGATGGTGAGGGGGAGGGAGAGGGAGAACGAGGGAGAAGGAGAGGCGAGGGACAGGGAGGTCGTGGTGCTCGCTCCGCTCACTGACCGTACGGGCAGTGGCGCATCATCTGGCCTTTCCATGTGCGAGTTCCGTAGAAAACGATGGCCATGACGTCACATAAGCGTTCTGTGCACCGGCTGCAGCGAGGCTCCCCCCCTCCCCACCGTCGATCGCCACGATCGGAATTGCTGCAGCTCCCCGCCCCCCGGCCGCCCACCCGCCCTGCAGCGTCCTCCCAGGTACGGCGCAGCGCCCGAGCGTTCGACGCCGGCCGAGCGCGCGGTCACCGCGGTGCCGATTGCCACGTAGATGCCACGGTGGCGCCACGTCTGCCACGTCGATTCCACGTCTACATGTCCATCCACGTCGGCGCCACGTCATTTAAAACCACTGAAATTGAACTTCGGGTGTGCTCGCCGCCGCTTGCCCACCGCCCATTGAAATTGAACATCGTGTCCTGGTACCGGTAGGTCTAGAGTTCGATCTCTGCTGGAGGCGTGTTTGCTACACAGCCCGAGCGAGCGAGGGAGGCCCTGCTTGCTTGCGGAGAGCGGTGTGTGGCGGCCGCGCCCCCCCCCCCCCCTTACACATTACCACCGCATGTGTTGCAGGTACGCCTCTATCCATCTTTCTGCATTCTGCATTCTGCTTTCAGCATTCTGCATTCTGCATTCTGCATTCTCCATCTTTTTTTCTATCCATCCATTTATGCAGCGTGGTTTACTTACCTCTTTCTTCTATTGCAGAAATGGATCCAAGAATTCCTCATCTCTATCCTCATCATCTAGGGTTGAGTCCAGAAGACGAAGCGTGGAGCGTATTTGATGATGCCTCTTATCTAGTGAAGAAGAATGGATGTATTATAGGAGATGAAGAGCTTAAAAGGACAATATTTGCAGCGGAAACGACAATTGAAGATGAAGAGGAACAAAGACGCGACATGCCTATAAAGCCAAGGTATGCTATTGGCTTTCTGCTTTCTGCTTTTCACTTTCTGCTTTCTGCTCTGTGCTTTCTGCTTTTTGCTTTTGGCTTTCTACTTTTTGCTTTCTGCTTTCTGCATTCTGCATTCTGCATTCTTCTGCATTCTGTATTCTGCATTCTGCATTCTGCATTCTGTATTCTGCATTCTGCATTCTGCATTCTGTATTCTGCATTCTGCATTCTGCATTCTGCATTCTGCATTCTGCATTCTGCATTCTGCATTCTGCATTCTGCATTCTGCATTCTGCATTCTGCATTCTACATTCTGCAATCTACATTCTACATTCTGCTGTTGGCTTTCTGCTTTCTGCATTCTGCATTCTGCATTTTGCATTTGGCATTTGGCATTCTGTATTCTGCATTCTGCATTCTGCATTCTGCTTTTGGCTTTCTGCTTTTCTTTCAAATTAGGTACATTTTATGTCACTCTTTTTGAAGAATTATTGAATTAAGGGTTTTCTTTCTGTTTTTGTGCAGGGCAACTACAGCTCAAAGCCAATTATTAGTTTCTGGGGTAGAGAGGTTACGCCCAAAATCTACGAAGGCATCATACCGCCCCGTAATAAAGCAATTTGTTGCTAAGTGTGAAACAGAGGGTTGGAGGCCAGTTCCACATTCAGAAAGAGTGGCAGCATTTTTGTTTTGGAGATTAGACAATGGCACTATGAATGCAGGTCCTTTAACCCCCAGCACTTTGTCTAATAGTATTTTTGCATTGCAACATGCCCAAAAAACTATTGATTTTATAACACATGATCATGTATCTTTGGGTGTAAAAGTGAGTGAAAACTTGCAAGTCAAGTATATGGTGGAGATCATGGCCCGCTCTACCGATGAAAGACGACTTAGGCAAGTTATCTTTTTGCTTTCTGCTTTCTGCATTCTGTATTCTGCATTCAGCATTCAGCATTTTGCATTCTGCATTCTGCATTCTGCATTCTGCATTCTGCTTTCTGCATTCTGCATTCTGCATTCTGCATTCTGCATTTTGTATTTTGCATTCTCAGATTCTCGTGATTTTGCATTCTCAGATTCTCAGATTTTGTATTCTCAGATTCTCGTGATTCTCGTGATTCTCGCGATTCTCGTGATTTTGTATTTTGCTTTCTCGTGATTCTCGTGATTCTCAGATTCTCAGATTTTGTATTCTCAGATTCTCGTGATTTTGCATTCTCAGATTCTCGTGATTCTCGCGATTCTCGTGATTTTGTATTTTGCATTCTCGCATTCTCGCATTCTCGTGATTCTCGTGATTCTCGTGATTTTGCATTCTCAGATTCTCGTGATTTTGCATTCTCAGATTCTCGTGATTCTCAGATTCTCGTGATTTTGCATTCTCAGATTCTCGTGATTTTGCATTCTCGTGATTCTCAGATTCTCAGATTCTCGTGATTCTCGTGATTCTCAGATTCTCGTGATTTTGCATTCTCGTGATTCTCGGCTATCGGTTGGCCGCTTTCTCTCTTTCCTCTTTCTTTGCCCGATCTCTCCTTCTCTCCCTCCTTACTTGCTCTCCCCCCTACCCCCTCCTCCTCCTCCCTCTCTAAATGTCTTTTAGTTTTTTGTGTCTACAGGATGTTCATTGATCCTAAACGAGGGACTGTTAAGGATAAACTAGCGCTTTCAGACTTTCAAAAGTTATTAAGGTATATGGGGTCATTCAACAAATCCAAAACATATTTAAAGTACGGTAAAGAGGTAGCCTACAAGAAAGCGCAATGATGTGCTTCAGAGATGACCAAAGATCAATTCGCTGGTCGATCTATTTATCACGATATGGCTACAAATGTGCCTATCGCCCATCCGAATCGCATCGGCCCTGTGGTGTCAATGGGGAAAAAAGAACCGGAGGAGTGTACCAATACGGGCTTCCTTAGGACATTCAGACCGAATTTTGCGTCATGGATGGATATCACGATATTTGTTCCACAGGTTCATTGTATCAGAAGAACCTCCTCCAGATCTTCGGAGCAACTACCTTTGGTGAGTCTAAACTTATCCAATCAACTATTATTTGTGTATTTTGTTTTATATTTTTGCACAAATGTATTGTTTTTATTGACACGTTTGTTTGTTGATTTGCAGGTACAAAACCTTATTGTTTCCATCCAAAGACTCCACTGAGGTTGAAATGTGTCGTGAAGCACAATCAAAGTTCATGAAAAAAATCATTGAGCACTTAGATCTCCGTTGTTCAGGCACCTTGCACATATTCCGTGGCGCGGCAGCAAGGGAATGTTTCGCGCACTCTTGTGGGTTTGATCAAATCCAGGTGGCAGGGAGGTGGGGCCAAGCTTCAAATAAATCCCTTGCAATCAATTACCTTTCTTCGATTGTCC
>CM074813.1:2730406-2740890 GCA_037447605.1 Zygnema circumcarinatum | reverse complement strand
CAGGATCCGACTGTGCACCGACGTACGGCGCCGCGCATCGCGGCGCGGCCCGCGAGATGCGGCGAGCCTACGGAAACGTTGTCCTCACCTGACCCTTTTGGGTCAGAGGTTGCCACGTGGCAGTCTACCATTAGATAGCTCTGCTTCCGGTCCCCCATGCCGATACAGTGGACCCCCATAATATTTTCTCCATGGTTTCGACAAATACTGGGCGAAAATATTGCAATTTGCAACGGTCGGTCTCCAGGGAGGGAGGGAGGGAGGAAGGGAGGCCGACCGTTCGGTACAAGCCAAGACCGTACGAACGTGTACGGTCTTGACTTCTTTCATTGCGCCGCGTCCTCAAGGTACAGTAGGACCCCATCATATTTTCCACCTCCAAAAGTGCGTCACCAAGAAATTCGCACCAATTTTGCCGAAACCACTTTTTTGTACGGTAACTTTGTATTAGCCGTACTATTTGTACTACAAGGGGACCTCGTCATATTTTCCACCTGGTTTCGGCAAATACCGAGCGAAAATATTTTGGCAAACAGAATGTCCGTGTTACCAATAGTCGAGCGGAATTATGTTAGTGTTCATGTATGTCCGTACGTATTGTATCGTATCATTTTTTGTCATATCGTATCGCATCGTACCGTATCGGTTACTGCAGCTCGTACGGCAAGTACGGATAGTACCGTATCGATGCGTGTCCTATCGTATCGTATCGTATCGAAGCCAACACGAAGGGGAGGAGAGCAAGCGCCTCTTACGGCGGCACGTGCGGGGAGATTAGGGGAGGTTTTGCGTAAGCCCGTAACGGCTAGTACAGCTAGTACGGCTAGTACGGCTAGTACGAATAGTACGGGTTTTAGGGTTTTTAGGGATTTTAGGGTTTCAAGGGTACGGCTAGTATGAAGAGTACGGCTAACACGAAGTTACCGTACAAAAAGGTGGTTTCGGCAAAATCGGTGCGAATTTATTGGTGACGCACTGTTGAAGGTGGAAAATATGACGAGGACCCCCAGTATTTGTATTATTCGTACTATCCGTACTAGCCTTAGGGGGAGTTAGACCTTGACCATCGCCGGCGGAATGGAAAGATTCCGCCAGAATTTGGTTTTTCAGTTACCAAGTCACTCCCTTGGTAACTTCTACTCTTCATCGCTTCGTACACGATATTCACGGTCTCGCTCAGCACCTTGCCTTTCTTTTGATGCGACTTCACATTCTCCCACACAGCCATCACTTCCTTCACAAGAGACCCGACTTCATTCAAATCACCTTGGGTGAGAACCGTGGCTGTTAGTGTTAGTGTGCTATAGTTAGACATTGTACGGGTTCACACTAACATTGTTGTGGTCCTCAGTTGGGAAACATGAGATCTGCTAGTAGTAGTCCTAGGAAATACGGTCGGGTCAAATGTCGGTGGCCCGTACGCTTTTCGGGCGCGGAGAATGTCGGTGATATGCGGCGGAACGCGTCGGTGAACCCCTTAGTGCGATCCGCGGACTGCGGCAAGATCCCAGCTTCACGGAGGGGCGAGTGCGGCGGCCATGCGCGGGCGAATTGTGAATATGCTTGTAATCACGGCAGCGGAAATTTAAATTATGGGCCTTAGTGATATTATGCAACGCCCCAGCATAGCGGAGAAATGGCTATGCAGCAGCGAAGCGGCGAACTGGCTGTCTGAGCAGGCGGCCCGGAGATTGCTTCGAAGCGAGGGCGGCAAGTTCAAATGGCCCGGAAGCTGTCTGAGCGGCACGCCCAGGTGGCGTGGGAGTTTGAAGGACACGCCATTTGGATGTTGAGCAGCGTACCCGGTGCTGAGCGCGCCAGGGGCGGCCGTGACGTGACATCGGTCAACAAGGAAGATGTCACGTAACACGGCCATGGCGGTATATCGGGTTTAGCTTGATTATGTAGGATAACCACATTAGACTTCTGTATTCTAAAATTGACTTATTACATTGCACCTTTCGTGTTCTTTGTTTTGCTTGCGCGTGTGTCACTTAAGGTAGTAGTAGGGAGAAGTAGCTAGTGAGAGGGGAGAACTTCATGTGGGTGACATTCTTATTATAAAGGAGTTTTAGAGTAGTGAGCTTTCTCTACACTCTAGTGTGTGATTTCCCGTGCTGCGTCTCTAGCGTTCATTACGTGAGTTATGGGCTATGAGTGAAGTGAGATAGAGTGAGAGAGAGTGAAGATGTCTTCATCGGTGGGAACGGGTTCCAATGGGCGAGGTAGCGCTGAGGAGAGTGGCAGAGATCCGCGCTCCAGCAGTGGTACTCCGAGAGCCAATGGTGGCGGCGGCGTGCAGTGAAGTTCAGCATTCCCGCATTGACGGTCAAGACTACAAGGGGTGGAGATGGCGGCTGGTCCCTTGCTCGTGGGCAGGGGGCTGTTGGGGGAGCCGTCAGCGGCACCATCAAGGCACGGTGCTACGGGAGGAGCCGCAGCGGGCGGCGGTGAACACGAGGTGCGCTGCATACATGGAGTGCCCAGGACAACCAGCGCTCACCAGATGCGTCGCCAGGTTGTGAGAAGTCATGCGTCCTCTTTATATGATCTCAAGACCTCACATGCTATGTGGAGGTGCTTAGAAGAGATGTATGATGTAAAGGATAACGTCACGATAGTGAGTCTTTACACGCAGCTTGGCAATATGAAGATGACTTCGGATGAGAAACTGAGTTAATATATGGTCAGGTTTGATACCTTGATGGAGAGGTTCATAGCTCTACAGAAACCGTTAGAGAGTGACCATAAGATCAGCCAGTTCTTAGGGGGTTTGACCTCCGGTTGATGCTTAGCAGTTGCTTGGGAATTTGTCTAACGGGCACCGAAAATGACCCGCGCGAAAGGCGAGTAAGCGGAGGATCAGGAGGAGGACACCGTCAAGACTTACCGGGAACACCGAGGAGGAGAAGGTGCTAGCGCTGCACTTCCGCGACAAGACCCGAAGGGAGTGCGCCAAAGGCCGGACCCGAGGAGAGCATGCGGGAAGGCGTGCTACACGTGTGGCAAGACCGGCCTTTACTGTGACTGCTTCTGAGAACAAGAGTCCCCAAGACCGGGGAGGAGAGGCGCCGGCATTGGCAAGAAAAAAGAAGAAAGGCTTCAAGGGGATCTGCTTCAAGTGCAAGAAGCGAGGTCACAAGAGCACCGAATGCAGAAGGTCGAATGAGACCAATCTGATGATGGCTGAAAGGCTTGAAGGTTCTGACTTTGTTGGGAAGATCCGGAGTTACGGATGCGAGAAGCGGCCGTGGTTGTCGGCTTCGAGGCGCTTCCACACATGTGTGGCGACAAGTAGATGTTCTCCACGCTGGACACGCTGGAGAGGACCCGATCTGTTCACTCGGCAACTGGAGAGGGAGTGACAGTCACGAAGGGAGGAGTAGTCAAGATGATTCTCGAAGACGGCTCCGTTATCTACGAAGAGGAGAGGGAGGAGCGTTTATGTATTGGTGATGTCCTTGCTTTTGAGCTGAAAGCAGAACTTCATATGCAGTGGCAGGTGTGTAGAGGGGTACGAGATCACATTGAGGAGAAGTCTTGTATAGCTACTCACGTAGTTACGGGGAAGCGGCTGTTTGAGGGGTATGAGAAGGGAGGCCTGTATTATCTTCATTATAGAAGGACAGAGGATGAAGATGTGATGGCTGTGGCTGAAACTGCCATTAATCTCTGGCATCGTAGTCTTGGTCATCTTAACCATCGGGGGTTCTGACGGCTTCGGCTGGCAGGGGAACTGAATCCGTGGGTTAGACGTAGATGTCGTGGAGAAGGAGCTCGGCTTTTGCAAGGAGTGTGTAGAGGGGAAGGCGCATCGGAAACCATTCGCGAGGAGTGGAGAGGAGGCGTACCATGCGCAGGAGAAATTGGAGTTGGTTCACACCGACCTTTGCGGCCCCGTGACACCGGCAACGAGTGGAGGAGCTCGGTACTTCATCACTTTTCTCGACGATTTTTCGAGGAAAATTTGGGTGAAAATTCTCAAGAACAAGTCTGAAGCTTTCGTAGCCTTTTGAGATTGGCAGACTCAGATGGAGCAAGAGAGCGGACAGAAAGTGAAGACTCTGCGCTCAGATAACGGAGGGGAGTTCAAGTCGAAGGAGTTCGGCGAGTACCTCAAGACTCGTGGAATTAGGCATGAATTCTCTGCTCCCTACTCCCTAGGGGTGTGAGCTTTCTCTTACACTCTCTCGTGTGTGATTTCCAGCGTGCTCGTCTACGCGTTCATTACATGAGTTATAGGCTATGGTAAGTGAGAGATAGAGTGAGAGAGAGTGAAAGATAATGTTATCGGGGTAGGAACGGGTTCCAATGGAGGCGACAGCGAGGTGTATAGCCGGGAAGCGATGGCAATCCCACGCTCCAGCACCAGAACCACCTTTTCGGCCGACTGCGAGGCGGCGGCAAAAACACCGACCTATAGCACGCGAAAGCTACACAAGGCAGCGAGGTTATATTGCCATGGCCGATGAGGCAATGCCCCTTTAATACATCTTTGCTAGACACATCTTCTTCTTTGAGGAAATGTGGAAGAGTCTCGAGCGATCTTCTATGGGGGATTGCGAAAGAGGTTGCCGATTATCTGTATCTTTGAAATAGGTGCATTCAGAATGGAGAAGGGTGAGACCCTGACTAACTACATGGTCAAATTTGATAGCCTAATGCAGAAGTGCGTAGTGGCTAAGCAGCCGATTCCCTTACCTAGCCAGATCTATCAGTTTTTGGTAAGCCTAACAAGCAAATATGCTCATGCAGTAGAATCTTTGAGAACCCAGCTAACTTGTCTTCCTATGACGTTGGAGCAAGTAAAGGGCAGGATCAGAGAGTGTGACTTGCTGTTAGAAAAGGAGAAGTTAGGCACTGATAATGTCCTTCTAATTCGTTCGAAGAATTTTGGAAGGGAGAAGGTGTAACGAACGGTATACATTGAGTGTATGACCTAGTACTTACATCCGCGGTTGCCTTTTAATGGTAAAGCACTTAGGTGAATACCGGGAGGTCCTGAGTTCGAACCCTGCTGGAGGCGGGTTTGTTACATTCGTATCAGAGCCTAAGGACTGGTATTTGCAATCCACCCTAAAAACACCGTGATCTCTGAGCATGGTACAGATTGGTTGAGCTGGAGCAGCCAAGTCTGTAGGTCCATGTGATGAAGGAGCTTGAACGCGCTCGTGAAAACCCTTGAGCATGGTGCTCGAGGACGAGCACGGTTTAGGTGGGGAGGAATGTAACGAACGGTATACATTGAGTGTATGACCTAGTACTTACATCCGCGGTTGCCTTTTAATGGTAAAGCACTTAGGTGAATACCGGGAGGTCCAGAGTTCAAACCCTGCTAGAGGCGGGTTTGTTACAGAAGGGGAAGAACGACCGGGGGGACAGAAAGAGCCCCACGTGCTTCACTCGCGGGAAGCCCGGCCATCTTTCGCGGACTGCTTCACGAGCGAGGACAAACGGCGGCCGGGGAAGAAGAGCCTTGAGTAGCGAAGAAAGAGACGGCAAAAGAGGTCTACCTTTAGAGGGGCGTCTCTTTACAAGCTAGCGGCTTAGAAGGGACACAAGTCCGTACTTGCCAAAGGCGGCTACTACCCAAGCAAAAGTCATGATGCGGTTGGGTGCCTTAGCGGTGGTTACGAGCAGCGAGGATTTACGGGATTAGTCCAGGCTGGCTACTCCCCGCGACTTCGGCCCACGACCGTGTTTCCAGTATGCTCTTGGAAGAAGCCTCCTTTACTTGAGGTAGGCGTTAGGAGAGGAAGGCGGGGCAACTTGTAAATGCGGAGTATCAGCGAGAGGATGGCGACAAGAGTTTGAGGAGGAGTGGGCCAGGACCAATTTCGAAAAGGTATGGCGGGCGGTGGAGGTGCCCGATCGGGGAGGAGTGCTTGTAGCACACTTCCGAATCCCACGGTGGAGATGAGCCGGCGGGCGACCGTTGATCACACGGATCTTACACCACGTGGCGGTAGCCAGGCAAAAGCCAGAGTGGCGCCCGTTGGATGCTTAGCGGTGGAGTTGTTCGGAGAGGCGTCGCCAGTCGCGCCCCGGGCTTGCCATCCGGCAGATTGATGCGTGCTTGAGCCAGCGGGAACACTGCCCAGCCACATGTCGGCAAGTGAGGGCCGCGGACCTTTGTCCGTACCACTGCCTTCTTTTGTCTGAGGAGGATGGCCAAAGCGAGCTGAGACGAGAGAAGGTCTGGTGGGCAATGGCCTGGCAGGGGATTTGCTCCGTTCTCACGAAATCGGGGGACTTGAGAGGAGTAAGATGGAGGGCGGCGGAAACGTCTAGTTGGCTTTCCACCATAGTGAAACTCAATGCATTGCGATCTTTGCTTTGCATAGCTGCTACTGAGAATATGAATGTTCACCAGCTCAAGAGGACCCCAAGGATCTGGTGTGTGAAGATAAATAACCTTTTGCAAGAGAATGGATTTGCAAGGTTTGAAACTAACCATTCAGTTTATATGAAAGGAGAGGGGGCGAATGTGATGTACGTGGGAACCTACGTGGACGACCTCATCATCATCAGCCCCTCCATGACCGGAATTCAGAACCTCAAGGACCTTCTCAAGTCTTACTTCCAGATGTCAGACTTAGGAGGCCGGTATCACATTAGGGATCCGGCTTAAAAAGAGGCGAGGGGAGAGCCTATTTCCATCGCGGGAAGTATCTGCGAGGACATCGCCACGAAGTTTGGGATACGGGTAGGGCACGATTACCAGTCCCATGGACCCCTCCATCCCACCTCCCCGTCTTGATGTCGCCCGGAATGAAGGCGAAAGAGATGGCTGGGGACCCGTCTGGTCAGCGTCGGAAGCCTCATGTATGATAATTACATTTTCGGCCACAGCCCTAGCCAAAGCTGTCGGCCACGGCCACGACCATTGGTGGCGGCTGACAATAGGTAAGCGCGGCTATGGGTTAGCTTAGTACGAATTATTAGGCGAAGAAGAAGGGCTGGCGGGAAGGTTCCGGACGACGGAGGGAGCTTTAGGAAGGAGTTTTTCGATGCGGACGCTCCCCTCCCATAGCAGCCTCCGGTACGAGCTCCAGCTGGCCTTGGGCGGAATCTTGAAGGCGGGCGACCTGTGACATGGAGGTGGAGGCAGCACGGTGGCCTGTGGTGGGCGATGGAGGTGCCCCGGCGGCGGTGTTGAGTATTGCTTAGTGCATAGTGTTAGTTAACCCTTAGAACTTTGCATCTCGCTTGTGGTGCCGAAGTAGAGGCCCGCTTTCGTATGGGCAAAGCAGATAGGTGTGTAGTAGCAGTAGGAATCGCCTGAGGGCTGACTTTCTGTGTGTAACCCTTTCTTATCTATTTTAAGGAGTTTTGAGCCGGTGGGGCTTTCTCCTCTTACTTCACTTCTCGGTGTCTTCTCTTTTCGGTTTTCAGTCCTTCCTTCCGGTGTGTGCATTGGGGGTGGGTGTGATCGCTGAGATATAAGCATGTCTGAGAGTGCAGCAAGAGAGGGAGACCAGACTTTAGTTTCCAACATGAAGAAGACTCTTTGCAGGATGAGTCGAGCGGCTTTGAGAGCGTCTTGGCTATGCGAGCTTAGACCAAACTGAAAGGCAAGGAGAAGAACCCCCGTGGAGGAGATCGCCCTCCACCAACGTGTTACAACTATGGCAAGATCGGCCATTACTCCCCCGATTGCCGGAGCAAGGCCCCTCAAGAAAGAGGAGGCGATTCGAAGAACAAGAAGCTCGACAAGTCGAAGAAGGAGAAGAAGGAGTTTTCTGGAACCTGCTACAAATGCAAAAAGAAGGGCCACAAGAGTGTGGACTACAAGGAGGAGGCTAAGCTGAAAACAAGTCCGGAGGTTTGCCGACCATAAGCATGCGTAGTTTAGGCCGATGCAAAGGTGAGAGCTCTGCGGAGGCCGCGGGTCGATCGACCGAGCTTCAACACACATGTGCATCGAGTCGACAGCCTCTTCGTGGTCGACGACCCTCCAGCCCACTCCCTTCGCTCGATCTCGGGCCACCGACAGACTCCGCATTGTCGCGACCCAAGGAGGAGAAGTCGACCAAGATAGGATAAATGGCGGTACACCTTACCACCATCGGTAATAAGCTTCACATGTAGCTTAAACGCTACAGCCTACCTACTCGGAGATGTACTTAGGGCGCTTTCCGCTCCCAGTACTCCCCGCCCGCCGCCGAGTGGTTAAGGCGCTCGCACCATCCGACCCGTGAGCAATCCTCGGGATCAACCTTGCAAAATAAGTTGCAGTGGTTCGATATGGCGCATACATAGATATAGTCAGCCGATGGGTCGGTGGATCACGGAATCCTACTCACATCTTCCTTTACTACGCTTTTGGAACGCAACCGGCCGCCCGCATAGCTATGGGTTACCGCTGGTACGGACGCAGCCGCCGACAAGCCGGAATCCCGCTGCTGCAGGGATTTGACCGCGTAATCGACGGGCGTGCGCGCGCTGCCGCGGCACAAGGCCGCGAATGCGGTAAGCCGCCGCATGGGCCACCTCTCACCCATTCGGGTCGAGAGGGACACGTGGGCGGCCGGCCATTGGACGTACCGCTCCAATCCTCCATGCCGTAGGAGGCCTCGACGGGGAAGCGTAGGGCGTGGTGGGTGACCGCTGCCCAACCTAACGTATTTCACAGCATACCGCGTTGCAATTCCCGCTTCGTGGCTGCGCCAACCCTCCTGCCTTTTCTCGGCCGGACTCGAAAGTGCGTAACTTAGTGCAATTCCGCCAGCTTCCAGCGATACCTCAAATAGTGATTATTTGTATCGAGGCCGCTACAAGGCGGCCTCTCCGGGTTTGGGAGAACCTAGTGGGTCATGGTGACCACTCGCCGGGCCGGAGGGGACCCGGGGCCCTCGGGGCCGCCACCTCCACCACCTGTCCCCCGGGACGAGGTGATGGAGGAGAACTCGGGGACTGCGGCCGTCCCTATGGAGGGGCCCAGTCCCGAGCCCACGGATGACCAAGGTCATCCGGTGACTGCTGCCCTCCCTCCCGTTCCACCGGAGCCGCTTGCTCCGGCAGAATCCGCCGATCCTATGATCGGGGCCCACATTACTGTGGGCGCGTCCTTAAAGATGAAGAAGAGGATCGTGAGGATCCGGAAGCGATGTGACGCAGCACGCCAAGCCGCCACCGGCTTGTTCGAGGTGGGATCTACATGGAGCTCACGTCCTACCTTTGCGGACACGCCTGTAAATGGAAAGCTCCCGCCTTCGGATGCTCCCGGAGGATCGAGGAAGGTAGCGCGCCCCGAACCCCTCAGCCGTAGAGGCGAGATGCAAAGCGCAGGTCCCAAAGACGGGTTAGGGCTTTAACATCTCTGCAGAAGGCCGCCCGTCCCCGACGCCTTCGAACCGGGCCGCCGAAGCAACCGGGTGAGTCCGCACCCCCCGGTTTTTCCACGGGGAGTCACCACGGAAGCAACCACCCAAAGAAGGGGGGACTCGGCCCGGGGCAGCCGCTGGGCGGAGGAGATCGCGCAGCCCCCTGACCGCCCTCCGGCGAATCCCATCGAGGATGCCCGACGGTCGGCCAAGGTGGCCCCGCTTTCCTCTTTGGGGCTACGCAATATCTACCACGGATCGCCTACGGAGCAATGTTGGGTCAACGGCGGTTACCTTTCTTGCACTAACCGCCCCTCCGGGGCAGGTGCTTTTACCCGTAAAGACTCGCAGGAGCCGATACCGTGTGGCGCGAAGGCCCTCTCGGTGAGAGATTGGGGACGCCAAGTCTTACGAACTATCAAACACTTTGGGTCTTGGATCCCGGGCTTTGGAGGCCCCGGATACATTTCTAACATATCCAAAACCGGGCAAAGGTCGGGCAGCCGCGAGACCTCAAGGCCAAATGGTGCCTCCGTTAGTGTTAGTGTATGATAGTTAGACATCAGACATGTCACACTAACTTGTTGTGGTACCGGTAGAACATGAGATCTCAAGTAGCGTAAGGCTCTTAGATTTAGTAATGTCGGTGTCCTCGACTCCCGCAGGAGGCAGCTGGTGCGCGCTGGAGCAAACCCGCGCTCTTTACCCGGGCGGTGACACAAGTAAGTGGAGTAATGCACGCGCTAACTTTGATCAAGAGGCGCCGCTGATTCGCTGAAGCACGGGACGCTGGCTTAATTTGATCGTCGCGACGCTGGGCGTTAAACGCTGAGCGCAGTTGCTACGAAACGCATGGAAGATATTTGGCGGCGAACCGAAATGCGCCACGTGGACCACTCGCGATGTGGGTCCGCGAGTTCGAGGGTACGGCCGAGATGTCGGCGGGCGAAGACTGCAAAAGAGCGCTGGCGAAATGGCGAAACAGTACGGACGGATGTACGATCCGACAAGAACTAGGTCGGCGCCGCCGTAGGTTTACGAGGCAGCTAGCTAGTCGCTATTTCTGAGTGCGCCCACTCAGACTCAGTGCATGGGTTTGCAATGGCGGACGCGACGTGACATGTGTGTCACGTCATGGACGCCATATTATATAATGCG